>OX424567.1:36872996-37355351 GCA_949152475.1 Terebella lapidaria | reverse complement strand
AACAACAGTTTTCCTTTGAACTGCCTAATTCTGGCCTAAAAAAAGGTTTGAATCGACGTTTAACAACAGTTTTTCTTTGAACTGCCTAATTATGGCCTAAAAAAAGGTTTGAATCGATGTTTAACAACAGTTTTCCTTTGAACTGCCTAATTCTGGCCTAAAAAAAGGTTTAAATCGATGTTTAACAACAGTTTTCCTTTGAACTGCCTATTTCTGGCCTAAAAAAAGGTTTGAATCGATGTTTAACAACAGTTTTTTTTTTAACTGCTAATTCTGGCCTAAAAAAAGGTTTGAATCGATGTTTAACAACAGTTTTCTTTTGAACTGCCTAATTCTGGCCTGAAAAAAGGTTTTTATGCGATATTTAACAACAGTAATTCTGGCCTAAAAAAAGGTTTTTAGGCGATGTTTAACAACAGTTTCCCTTTGAACTGCCTAATTCTGGCCTAAAAAAAAGGTTTGAATCGATGTTTAACAACAGTTTTCCTTTGAACTGCCTAATTCTGGCCTAAAAAAAGGTTTGAATCGATGTTTAACAACAGTTTCTCTTTGAACTGCCTATTTCTGGCCTAAAGAAAGGTTTGAATCGATGTTTAACAACAGTTTTCCTTTGAACTGCCTAATTCTGGCCTAAAAAAAGGTTTGAATCGATGTTTAACAACAATTTTCCTTTGAACTGCCTAATTCTGGCCTAAAAAAAAGGTTTTTAGGCGATGTTTAACAACAGATTTCCTTTGAACTGCCTAATTCTGGCCTAAAAAAAGGTTTTTAGGCGATGTTTAACAACAGTTTCCCTTTGAACTGCCTATTTCTGGCCTAAAAAAAAGGTTTGAATCGATGTTTAACAACAGTTTTCCTTTGAACTGCCTAATTCTGGCCTAAAAAAAGGTTTGAATCGATGTTTAACAACAGTTTTCCTTTGAACTGCCTAATTCTGGCCTAAAAAAAGGTTTGAATCGATGTTTAACAACAGTTTCCTTTGAACTGCCTAATTCTGGCCTAAAAAAGGTTTGAATCGATGTTTAACAACAGTTTTCCTTTGAACTGCCTAATTCTGGCCTAAAAAATGGTTTGTATCGATGTTTAACAACGGTTTTCCTTTGAACTGCCTAATTCTGGCCTAAAAAAAGGTTTGAATCGATGTTTAACAACGGTTTTCCTTTGAACTGCCTAATTCTGGCCTAAAAAAAGGTTGAATCGATGTTTAACAACAGTTTTCCTTTGAACTGCCTAACTCTGGCCTAAAAAAAGTTTGAATCGATGTTTAACAACAGTTTTCCTTTGAACTGCCTAACTCTGGCCTAAAAAAAGGTTTGAATCGACGTTTAACAACAGTTTTCCTTTGAACTGCCTAACTCTGGCCTAAAAAAGGTTTGAATCGACGTTTAACAACAGTTTTCCTTTGAACTGCCTAATTCTGGCCTAAAAAAAGGTTTGTATCGATGTTTAACAACGGTTTTCCTTTGAACTGCCTAATTCTGGCCTAAAAAAAGGTTTCATGCGATATTAACAACAGTAATTCTGGCCTAAAAAAAAGGTTTTTAGGCGATGTTTAACAACAATTTTCTCTTTGAACTGCCTAATTCTGGCCTAAAAAAAGGTTTTTAGGCGATGTTTAACAACAGTTTCCCTTTGAACTGCCTGATTCTGGCCTAAAAAAAGGTTTGAATCGATGTTTAACAACAGTTTTCCTTTGAACTGCTAATTCTGGCCTAAAAAAGGTTTGAATCGATGTTTAACAACAGTTTTCCTTTGAACTGCCTAATTCTGGCCTAAAAAAAGGTTTGAATCGATGTTTAACAACAATTTTCCTTTGAACTGCCTAATTCTGGCCTAAAAAAAGGTTTTTAGGCGCGATGTTTAACAACAGTTTTCCTTTGAACTGCCTATTTCTGGCCTAAAAAAAGGTTTGAATCGATGTTTAACAACAGTTTTTTTTTTAACTGCCTAATTCTGGCCTAAAAAAAGGTTTGAATCGATGTTTAACAACAGTTTTCTTTTGAACTGCCTAATTCTGGCCTGAAAAAAGGTTTTTATGCGATATTTAACAACAGTAATTCTGGCCTAAAAAAAGGTTTTTAGGCGATGTTTAACAACAATTTTCCTTTGAACTGCCTAATTCTGGCCTAAAAAAAGGTTTTTAGGCGATGTTTAACAACAGTTTCCCTTTGAACTGCCTAATTCTGGCCTAAAAAAAGGTTTGAATCGATGTTTAACAACAGTTTTCCTTTGAACTGCCTAATTCTGGCCTAAAAAAAGGTTTGAATCGATGTTTAACAACAGTTTTCCTTTGAACTGCCTAATTCTGGCCTAAAAAAAGGTTTGAATCGATGTTTAACAACAATTTTCCTTTGAACTGCCTAATTCTGGCCTAAAAAAAGGTTTTTAGGCGATGTTTAACAAGAGTTTCCCTTTGAACTGCCTAATTCTGGCCTAAAAAAAGGTTTGAATCGATGTTTAACAACAGTTTTTCTTTGAACTGCCTAATTCTGGCCTAAAAAAAGGTTTGAGGCGATGTATAACAACAGTAATTCTGGCCTAAAAAAAGGTTGTTAGGCGATGTTTAACAACAGTTTAACTTTGAACTGCCTATTTCTGGCCTAAAAAAAGGTTTGAATCCATGTTTAACAACAGTTTTCCTTTGAACTGCCTAATTCTGGCCTAAAAAAAGGTTTGAATCGATGTTTAACAACAGTAATTCTGGCCTAAAAAAAGGTTTTTAGGCGATGTTTAACAACAGTTTCCCTTTGAACTGCCTATTTCTGGCCTAAAAAAAGGTTTGAATCGACGTTTAACAACAGTTTTCCTTTGAACTGCCTAATTCTGGCCTAAAAAAAGGTTTGAATCGACGTTTAACAACAGTTTTTCTTTGAACTGCCTAATTATGGCCTAAAAAAAGGTTTGAATCGATGTTTAACAACAGTTTTCCTTTGAACTGCCTAATTCTGGCCTAAAAAAAGGTTTAAATCGATGTTTAACAACAGTTTTCCTTTGAACTGCCTATTTCTGGCCTAAAAAAAGGTTTGAATCGATGTTTAACAACAGTTTTTTTTTTAACTGCCTAATTCTGGCCTAAAAAAAGGTTTGAATCGATGTTTAACAACAGTTTTCTTTTGAACTGCCTAATTCTGGCCTGAAAAAAGGTTTTTATGCGATATTTAACAACAGTAATTCTGGCCTAAAAAAAGGTTTTTAGGCGATGTTTAACAACAGTTTCCCTTTGAACTGCCTAATTCTGGCCTAAAAAAAGGTTTGAATCGATGTTTAACAACAGTTTTCCTTTGAACTGCCTAATTCTGGCCTAAAAAAAGGTTTGAATCGATGTTTAACAACAGTTTCTCTTTGAACTGCCTATTTCTGGCCTAAAGAAAGGTTTGAATCGATGTTTAACAACAGTTTTCCTTTGAACTGCCTAATTCTGGCCTAAAAAAAGGTTTGAATCGATGTTTAACAACAATTTTCCTTTGAACTGCCTAATTCTGGCCTAAAAAAAGGTTTTTAGGCGATGTTTAACAACAGTTTTCCTTTGAACTGCCTAATTCTGGCCTAAAAAAAGGTTTTTAGGCGATGTTTAACAACAGTTTCCCTTTGAACTGCCTATTTCTGGCCTAAAAAAAGGTTTGAATCGATGTTTAACAACAGTTTTCCTTTGAACTGCCTAATTCTGGCCTAAAAAAAGGTTTGAATCGATGTTTAACAACAGTTTTCCTTTGAACTGCCTAATTCTGGCCTAAAAAAAGGTTTGAATCGATGTTTAACAACAGTTTTCCTTTGAACTGCCTAATTCTGGCCTAAAAAAGGTTTGAATCGATGTTTAACAACAGTTTTCCTTTGAACTGCCTAATTCTGGCCTAAAAAATGGTTTGTATCGATGTTTAACAACGGTTTTCCTTTGAACTGCCTAATTCTGGCCTAAAAAAAGGTTTGAATCGATGTTTAACAACGGTTTTCCTTTGAACTGCCTAATTCTGGCCTAAAAAAAGGTTTGAATCGATGTTTAACAACAGTTTTCCTTTGAACTGCCTAACTCTGGCCTAAAAAAAGGTTTGAATCGATGTTTAACAACAGTTTTCCTTTGAACTGCCTAACTCTGGCCTAAAAAAAGGTTTGAATCGACGTTTAACAACAGTTTTCCTTTGAACTGCCTAACTCTGGCCTAAAAAAAGGTTTGAATCGACGTTTAACAACAGTTTTCCTTTGAACTGCCTAATTCTGGCCTAAAAAAAGGTTTGTATCGATGTTTAACAACGGTTTTCCTTTGAACTGCCTAATTCTGGCCTAAAAAAAGGTTTCATGCGATATTTAACAACAGTAATTCTGGCCTAAAAAAAGGTTTTTAGGCGATGTTTAACAACAATTTTCCTTTGAACTGCCTAATTCTGGCCTAAAAAAAGGTTTTTAGGCGATGTTTAACAACAGTTTCCCTTTGAACTGCCTGATTCTGGCCTAAAAAAAGGTTTGAATCGATGTTTAACAACAGTTTTCCTTTGAACTGCCTAATTCTGGCCTAAAAAAGGTTTGAATCGATGTTTAACAACAGTTTTCCTTTGAACTGCCTAATTCTGGCCTAAAAAAAGGTTTGAATCGATGTTTAACAACAATTTTCCTTTGAACTGCCTAATTCTGGCCTAAAAAAAGGTTTTTAGGCGATGTTTAACAACAGTTTTCCTTTGAACTGCCTATTTCTGGCCTAAAAAAAGGTTTGAATCGATGTTTAACAACAGTTTTTTTTTTAACTGCCTAATTCTGGCCTAAAAAAAGGTTTGAATCGATGTTTAACAACAGTTTTCTTTTGAACTGCCTAATTCTGGCCTGAAAAAAGGTTTTTATGCGATATTTAACAACAGTAATTCTGGCCTAAAAAAAGGTTTTTAGGCGATGTTTAACAACAATTTTCCTTTGAACTGCCTAATTCTGGCCTAAAAAAAGGTTTTTAGGCGATGTTTAACAACAGTTTCCCTTTGAACTGCCTAATTCTGGCCTAAAAAAAGGTTTGAATCGATGTTTAACAACAGTTTTCCTTTGAACTGCCTAATTCTGGCCTAAAAAAAGGTTTGAATCGATGTTTAACAACAGTTTTCCTTTGAACTGCCTAATTCTGGCCTAAAAAAAGGTTTGAATCGATGTTTAACAACAATTTTCCTTTGAACTGCCTAATTCTGGCCTAAAAAAAGGTTTTTAGGCGATGTTTAACAAGAGTTTCCCTTTGAACTGCCTAATTCTGGCCTAAAAAAAGGTTTGAATCGATGTTTAACAACAGTTTTTCTTTGAACTGCCTAATTCTGGCCTAAAAAAAGGTTTGAGGCGATGTATAACAACAGTAATTCTGGCCTAAAAAAAGGTTGTTAGGCGATGTTTAACAACAGTTTAACTTTGAACTGCCTATTTCTGGCCTAAAAAAAGGTTTGAATCCATGTTTAACAACAGTTTTCCTTTGAACTGCCTAATTCTGGCCTAAAAAAAGGTTTGAATCGATGTTTAACAACAGTAATTCTGGCCTAAAAAAAGGTTTTTAGGCGATGTTTAACAACAGTTTCCCTTTGAACTGCCTATTTCTGGCCTAAAAAAAGGTTTGAATCGACGTTTAACAACAGTTTTCCTTTGAACTGCCTAATTCTGGCCTAAAAAAAGGTTTGAATCGACGTTTAACAACAGTTTTTCTTTGAACTGCCTAATTATGGCCTAAAAAAAGGTTTGAATCGATGTTTAACAACAGTTTTCCTTTGAACTGCCTAATTCTGGCCTAAAAAAAGGTTTAAATCGATGTTTAACAACAGTTTTCCTTTGAACTGCCTATTTCTGGCCTAAAAAAAGGTTTGAATCGATGTTTAACAACAGTTTTTTTTTTAACTGCCTAATTCTGGCCTAAAAAAAGGTTTGAATCGATGTTTAACAACAGTTTTCTTTTGAACTGCCTAATTCTGGCCTGAAAAAAGGTTTTTATGCGATATTTAACAACAGTAATTCTGGCCTAAAAAAAGGTTTTTAGGCGATGTTTAACAACAGTTTCCCTTTGAACTGCCTAATTCTGGCCTAAAAAAAGGTTTGAATCGATGTTTAACAACAGTTTTCCTTTGAACTGCCTAATTCTGGCCTAAAAAAAGGTTTGAATCGATGTTTAACAACAGTTTCTCTTTGAACTGCCTATTTCTGGCCTAAAGAAAGGTTTGAATCGATGTTTAACAACAGTTTTCCTTTGAACTGCCTAATTCTGGCCTAAAAAAAGGTTTGAATCGATGTTTAACAACAATTTTCCTTTGAACTGCCTAATTCTGGCCTAAAAAAAGGTTTTTAGGCGATGTTTAACAACAGTTTTCCTTTGAACTGCCTAATTCTGGCCTAAAAAAAGGTTTTTAGGCGATGTTTAACAACAGTTTCCCTTTGAACTGCCTATTTCTGGCCTAAAAAAAGGTTTGAATCGATGTTTAACAACAGTTTTCCTTTGAACTGCCTAATTCTGGCCTAAAAAAAGGTTTGAATCGATGTTTAACAACAGTTTTCCTTTGAACTGCCTAATTCTGGCCTAAAAAAAGGTTTGAATCGATGTTTAACAACAGTTTTCCTTTGAACTGCCTAATTCTGGCCTAAAAAAGGTTTGAATCGATGTTTAACAACAGTTTTCCTTTGAACTGCCTAATTCTGGCCTAAAAAATGGTTTGTATCGATGTTTAACAACGGTTTTCCTTTGAACTGCCTAATTCTGGCCTAAAAAAAGGTTTGAATCGATGTTTAACAACGGTTTTCCTTTGAACTGCCTAATTCTGGCCTAAAAAAAGGTTTGAATCGATGTTTAACAACAGTTTTCCTTTGAACTGCCTAACTCTGGCCTAAAAAAAGGTTTGAATCGATGTTTAACAACAGTTTTCCTTTGAACTGCCTAACTCTGGCCTAAAAAAAGGTTTGAATCGACGTTTAACAACAGTTTTCCTTTGAACTGCCTAACTCTGGCCTAAAAAAAGGTTTGAATCGACGTTTAACAACAGTTTTCCTTTGAACTGCCTAATTCTGGCCTAAAAAAAGGTTTGTATCGATGTTTAACAACGGTTTTCCTTTGAACTGCCTAATTCTGGCCTAAAAAAAGGTTTCATGCGATATTTAACAACAGTAATTCTGGCCTAAAAAAAGGTTTTTAGGCGATGTTTAACAACAATTTTCCTTTGAACTGCCTAATTCTGGCCTAAAAAAAGGTTTTTAGGCGATGTTTAACAACAGTTTCCCTTTGAACTGCCTGATTCTGGCCTAAAAAAAGGTTTGAATCGATGTTTAACAACAGTTTTCCTTTGAACTGCCTAATTCTGGCCTAAAAAAGGTTTGAATCGATGTTTAACAACAGTTTTCCTTTGAACTGCCTAATTCTGGCCTAAAAAAAGGTTTGAATCGATGTTTAACAACAATTTTCCTTTGAACTGCCTAATTCTGGCCTAAAAAAAGGTTTTTAGGCGATGTTTAACAACAGTTTCCCTTTGAACTGCCTAATTCTGGCCTAAAAAAAGGTTTGAATCGATGTTTAACAACAGTTTTCCTTTGAACTGCCTAATTCTGGCCTAAAAAAAGGTTTGAATCGATGTTTAACAACAGTTTTTCTTTGAACTGCCTAATTCTGGCCTAAAAAAAGGTTTGAGGCGATGTATAACAACAGTAATTCTGGCCTAAAAAAAGGTTGTTAGGCGATGTTTAACAACAGTTTAACTTTGAACTGCCTATTTCTGGCCTAAAAAAAGGTTTGAATCCATGTTTAACAACAGTTTTCCTTTGAACTGCCTAATTCTGGCCTAAAAAAAGGTTTGAATCGATGTTTAACAACAGTAATTCTGGCCTAAAAAAAGGTTTTTAGGCGATGTTTAACAACAGTTTCCCTTTGAACTGCCTATTTCTGGCCTAAAAAAAGGTTTGAATCGATGTTTAACAACAGTTTTCCTTTGAACTGCCTAATTCTGGCCTAAAAAAAGGTTTGAATCGATGTTTAACAACAGTTTTCCTTTGAACTGCCTAACTCTGGCCTAAAAAAAGGTTTGAATCGACGTTTAACAACAGTTTTCCTTTGAACTGCCTAACTCTGGCCTAAAAAAAGGTTTGAATCGACGTTTAACAACAGTTTTCCTTTGAACTGCCTAATTCTGGCCTAAAAAAAGGTTTGAATCGACGTTTAACAACAGTTTTTCTTTGAACTGCCTAATTATGGCCTAAAAAAAGGTTTGAATCGATGTTTAACAACAGTTTTCCTTTGAACTGCCTAATTCTGGCCTAAAAAAAGGTTTAAATCGATGTTTAACAACAGTTTTCCTTTGAACTGCCTATTTCTGGCCTAAAAAAAGGTTTGAATCGATGTTTAACAACAGTTTTCCTTTGAACTGCCTAATTCTGGCCTAAAAAAAGGTTTGAATCGATGTTTAACAACAATTTTCCTTTGAACTGCCTAATTCTGGCCTAAAAAAAGGTTTTTAGGCGATGTTTAACAACAGTTTCCTTTTGAACTGCCTAATTCTGGCCTAAAAAAAGGTTTGAATCGATGTTTAACAACAGTTTTCCTTTGAACTGCCTAATTCTGGCCTAAAAAAAGGTTTGAATCGATGTTTAACAACAGTTTTCCTTTGAACTGCCTAATTCTGGCCTAAAAAAAGGTTTGAATCGATGTTTAACAACAGTTTTTCTTTGAACTGCCTAATTCTGGCCTAAAAAAAGGTTTGAGGCGATGTATAACAACAGTAATTCTGGCCTAAAAAAAGGTTGTTAGGCGATGTTTAACAACAGTTTAACTTTGAACTGCCTAACTCTGGCCTAAAAAAAGGTTTGAATCGACGTTTAACAACAGTTTTCCTTTGAACTGCCTAACTCTGGCCTAAAAAAAGGTTTGAATCGACGTTTAACAACAGTTTTCCTTTGAACTGCCTAATTCTGGCCTAAAAAAAGGTTTGAATCGACGTTTAACAACAGTTTTTCTTTGAACTGCCTAATTATGGCCTAAAAAAAGGTTTGAATCGATGTTTAACAACAGTTTTCCTTTGAACTGCCTAATTCTGGCCTAAAAAAAGGTTTAAATCGATGTTTAACAACAGTTTTCCTTTGAACTGCCTATTTCTGGCCTAAAAAAAGGTTTGAATCGATGTTTAACAACAGTTTTTTTTTTAACTGCCTAATTCTGGCCTAAAAAAAGGTTTGAATCGATGTTTAACAACAGTTTTCTTTTGAACTGCCTAATTCTGGCCTGAAAAAAGGTTTTTATGCGATATTTAACAACAGTAATTCTGGCCTAAAAAAAGGTTTTTAGGCGATGTTTAACAACAGTTTCCCTTTGAACTGCCTAATTCTGGCCTAAAAAAAGGTTTGAATCGATGTTTAACAACAGTTTTCCTTTGAACTGCCTAATTCTGGCCTAAAAAAAGGTTTGAATCGACGTTTAACAACAGTTTTCCTTTGAACTGCCTAACTCAGGCCTAAAAAAAGGTTTGAATCGACGTTTAACAACAGTTTTCCTTTGAACTGCCTAATTCTGGCCTAAAAAAAGGTTTGAGGCGATATTTAACAACAGTAATTCTGGCCTAAAAAAAGGTTTTTAGGCGATGTTTAACAACAATTTTCCTTTGAACTGCCTAATTCTGGCCTAAAAAAAGGTTTTTAGGCGATGTTTAACAACAGTTTCCCTTTGAACTGCCTAATTCTGGCCTAAAAAAAGGTTTGAATCGATGTTTAACAACAGTTTTCCTTTGAACTGCCTAATTCTGGCCTAAAAAAAGGTTTGAATCGATGTTTAACAACAGTTTCTCTTTGAACTGCCTATTTCTGGCCTAAAGAAAGGTTTGAATCGATGTTTAACAACAGTTTTCCTTTGAACTGCCTAATTCTGGCCTAAAAAAAGGTTTGAATCGATGTTTAACAACAATTTTCCTTTGAACTGCCTAATTCTGGCCTAAAAAAAGGTTTTTAGGCGATGTTTAACAACAGTTTCCCTTTGAACTGCCTAATTCTGGCCTAAAAAAAGGTTTGAATCGATGTTTAACAACAGTTTTCCTTTGAACTGCCTAATTCTGGCCTAAAAAAAGGTTTGAATCGATGTTTAACAACAGTTTTCCTTTGAACTGCCTAATTCTGGCCTAAAAAAAGGTTTGAATCGATGTTTAACAACAGTTTTTCTTTGAACTGCCTAATTCTGGCCCAAAAAAAGGTTTGAGGCGATGTATAACAACAGTAATTCTGGCCTAAAAAAAGGTTGTTAGGCGATGTTTAACAACAGTTTAACTTTGAACTGCCTATTTCTGGCCTAAAAAAAAGTTTGAATCCATGTTTAACAACAGTTTTCCTTTGAACTGCCTAATTCTGGCCTAAAAAAAGGTTTGAATCGATGTTTAACAACAGTAATTCTGGCCTAAAAAAAGGTTTTTAGGCGATGTTTAACAACAGTTTCCCTTTGAACTGCCTATTTCTGGCCTAAAAAAAGGTTTGAATCGATGTTTAACAACAGTTTTCCTTTGAACTGCCTAATTCTGGCCTAAAAAAAGGTTTGAATCGATGTTTAACAACAGTTTTCCTTTGAACTGCCTAATTCTGGCCTAAAAAAAGGTTTGAATCGACGTTTAACAACAGTTTTCCTTTGAACTGCCTAATTCTGGCCTAAAAAAGGTTTGAATCGATGTTTAACAACAGTTTTCCTTTGAACTGCCTAATTCTGGCCTAAAAAATGGTTTGTATCGATGTTTAACAACGGTTTTCCTTTGAACTGCCTAATTCTGGCCTAAAAAAAGGTTTGAATCGATGTTTAACAACGGTTTTCCTTTGAACTGCCTAATTCTGGCCTAAAAAAAGGTTTGTATCGATGTTTAACAACGGTTTTCCTTTGAACTGCCTAATTCTGGCCTAAAAAAAGGTTTGAATCGATGTTTAACAACAGTTTTCCTTTGAACTGCCTAATTCTGGCCTAAAAAAGGTTTGAATCGATGTTTAACAACAGTTTTCCTTTGAACTGCCTAATTCTGGCCTAAAAAATGGTTTGTATCGATGTTTAACAACGGTTTTCCTTTGAACTGCCTAATTCTGGCCTAAAAAAAGGTTTGAAACGATGTTTAACAACAGTTTTCCTTTGAACTGCCTAATTCTGGCCTAAAAAAAGGTTTGAATCGATGTTTAACAACAGTTTTCCTTTGAACTGCCTAATTCTGGCCTAAAAAAAGGTTTCATGCGATATTTAACAACAGTAATTCTGGCCTAAAAAAAGGTTTTTAGGCGATGTTTAACCACAGTTTCCCTTTGAACTGCCTAATTCTGGCCTAAAAAAGGTTTGAATCGATGTTTAACAACAGTTTTCCTTTGAACTGCCTAATTCTGGCCTAAAAAAAGGTTTGAATCGATGTTTAACAACAGTTTTCCTTTGAACTGCCTAATTCTGGCCTAAAAAAGGTTTGAATCGATGTTTAACAACAGTTTTCCTTTGAACTGCCTAATTCTGGCCTAAAAAATGGTTTGTATCGATGTTTAACAACGGTTTTCCTTTGAACTGCCTAATTCTGGCCTAAAAAAAGGTTTGAAACGATGTTTAACAACAGTTTTCCTTTGAACTGCCTAATTCTGGCCTAAAAAAAGGTTTGAATCGATGTTTAACAACAGTTTTCCTTTGAACTGCCTAATTCTGGCCTAAAAAAAGGTTTCATGCGATATTTAACAACAGTTTCCCTTTGAACTGCCTAATTCTGGCCTAAAAAAAGGTTTGAGGCGATGTATAACAACAGTTTTCCTTTGAACTGCCTAATTCTGGCCTAAAAAAAGGTTTGAATCGATGTTTAACAACAGTTTTCCTTTGAACTGCCTAATTCTGGCCTAAAAAAAGGTTTGAATCGATGTTTAACAACAGTTTTCCTTTGAACTGCCTAATTCTGGCCTGAAAAAAGGTTTGTGGCGATATTTAACAACAGTATTCTGGCCTAAAAAAAGGTTTTTAGGCGATGTTTAACAACAGTTTTCCTTTGAACTGCCTAATTCTGGCCTAAAAAAAGGTTTGAGGCGATGTTTAACAACAGTTTTCTTTTGAACTGCGTAATTCTGGCCTAAAAAAAGTTTAAGGCGATGTTTAACAACAGTTTGCCTTTGAACTGCCTAATTCTGGCCTAAAAAAAGGATTGAATCGATGTTTAACATCAGTTTTCCTGTGAACTGCCTAATTCTGGCCTAAAAAAAGGTTTGAATCGATGTTTAACAACAGTTTTCCTTTGAACTGCCTAATTCTGGCCTGAAAAAAGGTTTGTGGCGATATTTAACAACCTTATTCTGGCCTAAAAAAAAGGTTTTTAGGCGATGTTTAACAACAGTTTCCCTTTGAACTGCCTAATTCTGGCCTAAAAAGAGGTTTGAGGCGATGTTTAACAACATTTTCTCTTTGATTTGCCTAATTCTGGCCTGAAAAAAGGTTTGAATCAATGTTTAACAACAGTTTTTTTTTAAGTGCGTAATTCTGGCCTAAAAAAAGGTTTGAGGCGATGTTTAACAACAGTTTCCCTTTGAACTGCCTAATTCTTGACTAAAAAAAGGTTTTTAGGCGATGTTTAACAACAGTTTTCCTTTGAACTGCCTAATTCTGGCCTAAAAAAAGGTTTGAATTGATGTTTAACAGTTTTCCTTTGAACTGACTAATTCTGGCCTAAAAAAAGGTTTGAGGCGATGTTCAACAACAGTAATTATGGCCTAAAAATGATTTTTAGGCGATGTTTAACAAAAGTTTGCCTTTGAACTGCCTATGTCAGCTATATCCCATTGCCCAGGCACATCACAACACTGTAGGTCTAAGGCCGTCGCAAGGTACCCGATATGTACACATTCTTGGCTGCGATGTGAATCACAGTGAGGGGCGACACGGGAGTGAAGCCGAGAAACCCACAGTGGTTTGAAAGGTCAGGTGCCAATGTAAGGTTGTGCGCCCCCTCGATTTAAGAGGTATACCCTATTACTGAAGTGTCACCGAATGTCTTATTAACCTGTCTGCACGTTCGCTCTATAATTGTGGTGTCACTACTGGAGTGTCACTGAATGTCTTATTAACCTGTCCGCACGTTCGCTCTATAATTGCGGGACTAATGTAGCCACCACGTCATAACGCTCCAGTGCTTTCCCCTTTCGGAAAGACCTCGTCACGAGGTCAGCTATATCTCACTGCCCAGTCACATCACAACACTGAAGGTCTAGGGAAGTCGATACGTAACCGATATGTACACATTCTTGGCTGCGATGTGAATCACGGTGAGTTGCCGACCCGAGAGCGACGCCGAGAAACCCACAGTGGTTCGAAAGGTCAGGCGCCAATGTAACCTCACGATTTAGGAGATATACCCCATTACTGGAGTGTCACCGAATGTTTTATTAACCTGTCCGCACGTTCGCTCTATAATTGTGGTGTCACTACTAATGTAGCCACCACGTCATAACGCTCCAGTGCTTTCCCCCTACGGAGAGATCTCGTCCTCGAGGTCAGCTATATCCCACTGCCTAGGCACATCACAACACTGTAGGTCTAAGGCCGTCGCAAGGTACCCGATATGTACACATTCTTGGCTGCGATGTGAATCACAGTGAGGGGCGACACGGGAGTGAAGCCGAGAAACCCACAGTGGTTTGAAAGGTCAGGTGCCAATGTAAGGTTGTGCGCCCCCTCGATTTAAGAGGTATACCCTATTACTGAAGTGTCACCGAATGTCTTATTAACCTGTCCGCACGTTCGCTCTGTTATTGTGGTGTCACTACTAATGGAGCCACCACGTCATAACGCTCCAGTGCTTTCCCCTTTCGGAGAGACCTCTTCCCCGAGGTCAGCTATATCCCACTGCCCAGTCACATCACAACACTGAAGGTCTAGGGCCGTCGTAAGGTACCCGATATGTACACATTCTTTGCTGCGATGTGAATCACAGTGAGAGGCCGACCCGGGAGTGACGCCGAGAAACCCACAGTGGTTCGAAAGGTCAGGCGCCAATGTAAGGTTCGGCGACCTCGCGATTTAGTAGATATACCCCATTACTGGAGTGTCACCGAATGTTTTATTAAGCTGTCCGCACGTTCGCTCCATAATTGTGGTGTCACTACTAATGTAGCCACCACGTCATAACGCTCCAGTGCTTTCTCCTTTCGGAGAGACCTCTTCCCCGAGGTCAGCTATATCCCACTGCCCAGTCACATCACAACACTGAAGGTCTAGAGCCGCCGCAACGTACCCAATATGTACACATTCTTGGCTGCGATGTGAATCACAGTGAGGGGCCGACCCGGGAGCCACGCCGAGAAACCCAAAGTGGTTCAAAAGGTGAGGGGTCAATGTAAGGTTCGGTGACCTCACGATTTAAGAGGTATACCCCATTACTGGAGTGTCACCGAATGTCTTATTAACCTGTCCGCACGTTCGCTCTATAATTGTGGTGTCACTACTAATGTGTAGCTACCACGTCATAACGCTACAATGCTTTCCCCTTTCGGAGATACCTCGTCCCCGAGGTCAGCTTTATCTCACTGCCCAGTCACATCACAACACTGAATGTTGTGATGTGACGTAACGTACCCGATATGTACACATTCTTGGCTGCGATGTGAAAGGTCAGGCGCATTCAGTGCTTTGAAAGGTCAGTCGCAAATGTAAGGTTCGGCGCCCTCACGATTTAAGAGGTATACCCCATTACTGAAGTATCACCGAATGTCTTATTAACCTGTGTGCACATTCGCTCTATAATTATGGTGTCACTAATAATGTAGCCACCACGTCATAACGCTCCAGTGCTTTCCATTTTCGGAGAGACCTCGTTCCCGAGATCAGCTATATCTCACTGCCCAGTCACATCACAACACTGAATGTCTAGGGCCGTCGCCACGCACCCGATATGTACACATTCTTGGCTGTGATGTGAATCACAGTGAGGGGCCGACCCGGGAGTGACGCTGAGAAACCCACAGTGGTTCGAAAGGTCAGGTGCCAATGTAAGGTTGTGCGCCCCCTCGATTTAAGAGGTAAACCTTATGTCACCGAATGTCTTATTAACCTGTCTGCACATTCGCTCTATAATTATGGTGTAACTAATAATGTAGCCACCACGTCATAACGCTCCAGTGCTTTCCATTTTCGGAGAGACCTTGTTCCCAATATGAGCTATATCTCACTGCCCAGTCACATCACAACACTGAAGGTCTAGGGCCGCCGCAACGTACAAGACATGTACACATTCTTGGCGTCGATGTGAATCACAGTGAGGGGTGGACCCGGGAGCGAGGCCGAGAAACCCACAGTGGTTCGAAAGGTCAGGGGCCAATGTAAGGTTCGGCGAACAGGTATACCCCATTACTGGAGTGTCACCGAATGTCTTATTAACCTGTCCGCACGTTCGCTCTATAATTGTGGTGTCACTACTAATGTTGCCACCACGTCATAACGCTCCAGTGCTTTCCCCTTTCGGAGAGACCTCGTCACGAGGTCAGCTATATCCCACTGCCCAGTCACATCACAACACTGAAGGTCTACGGAAGTCGCCACGTACCCGATATGTACACATTCTTGACTGAGATGTGAATCACGGTGAATTGCCGACCCGGGAGCGACGCCGAGAAACCCACAGTGGTTCGAAAGGTCAGGCGCCAATGTAAGGTTCGGCGACCTCACGATTTAGGAGATATACCCCATTACTGGAGTGTCACCGAATGTTTTATTAACCTGTCCGCACGTTCGCTCTATAATTGTGGTGTCACTACTAATGTAGCCACCACGTCATAACGCTCCAGTGCTTTCCCCCTACGGAGAGATCTCGTCCTCGAGGTCAGCTATATCCCACTGCCCAGGAACATCACAACACTGTAGGTCTAAGGCCGTCGCAAGGTACCCGATATGTACACATTCTTTGCTGCGATGTGAATCCCAGTGAGAGGCCGACCCGGGAGTGACGCCGAGAAACCCACAGTGGTTCGAAAGGTCAGGCACCAATGTTAGGTTCGGTGACCTCACGATTTAAGAGGTATACCCCATTACTGGAGTGTCACCGAATGTCTTATTAACCTGTCCGCACGTTCGCTCTATAATTGTGGTGTCACTACTAATGTGTAGCTACCACGTCATAACGCTCCAGTGCTTTCCCCTTTCGGAGAGACCTCGTCCCCGAGATCAGCTATATCTCACTGCCCAGTCACATCACAACACTGAATGTCTAGGGCCGTCGCCACGCACCCGATATGTACACATTCTTGGCTGTGATGTGAATCACAGTGAGGGGCCGACCCGGGAGTGATGCTGAGAAACCCACAGTGGTTCGAAAGGTCAGGTGCCAATGTAAGGTTGTGCGCCCCCTCGATTGAAGAGGTAAACCCTATTACTGAAGTGTCACCGAATGTCTTATTAACCTGTCCGCACGTTCGCTCTATAATTGTGGTGTCACTACTAATGTAGCCACCACGTCATAACGCTCCAGTGCTTTCCCCTTTCGGAGAGACCTCGTCCCCGAGATCAGCTATATCTCACTGCCCAGTCACATCACAACACTGAAGGTCTAGGGCCGCCGCAACGTACCCGACATGTACACATTCTTGGCGGCGATGTGAATCACAGTGAAGGGCCGACCCGGGAGCGAGGCCGAGAAACCCACAGTGGTTCGAAAGGTCAGGGGCCAATGTAAGGTTCGGCGAACAGGTATACCCCATTACTGGAGTGTCACTGAATGTCTTATTAACCTGTCCGCACGTTCGCTCTATAATTGTGGTGTCACTACTAATGTAGCCACCACGTCATAACGCTCCAGTGCTTTCCCCTTTCGGAAAGACCTCATCACGAGGTCAGCTATACCCCACTGCCCAGTCACATCACAACACTGAAGGTCTAGGGAAGTCGATACGTAACCGATATGTACACATTCTTGGCTGCGATGTGAATCACGGTGAGTTGCCGACCCGGGAGCGATGCCGAGAAACCCACAGTGGTTCGAAAGGTCAGGCGCCAATGTAACCTCACGATTTAGGAGATATACCCCATTACTGGAGTGTCACCGAATGTTTTATTAACCTGTCCGCACGTTCGCTCTATAATTGTGGTGTCACTACTAATGTAGCCACCACGTCATAACGCTCCAGTGCTTTCCCCCTACGGAGAGATCTCGTCCTCGAGGTCAGCTATATCCGACTGCCCAGGCACATCACAACACTGTAGGTCTAAGGCCGTCGCAAGGTACCCGATATGTACACATTCTTGGCTGCGATGTGAATCACAGTGAGGGGCGACACGGGAGTGAAGCCGAGAAACCCACAGTGGTTTGAAAGGTCAGGTGCCAATGTAAGGTTGTGCGCCCCCTCGATTTAAGAGGTAAACCCTATTACTGAAGTGTCACCGAATGTCTTATTAACCTGTCTGCACGTTCGCTCTATAATTGTGGTGTCACTACTAATGTAGCAACCACGTCATAACGCTCCAGTGAAGCCGAGAAACCCACAGTGGTTTGAAAGGTCAGGTGCCAATGTAAGGTTGTGCGCCCCCTCGATTTAAGAGGTATACCCTATTACTGAAGTGTCACCGAATGTCTTATTAACCTGTCTGCACGTTCGCTCTATAATTGTGCTGTCACTACTAATGTAGCAACCACGTCATAACGCTCCAGTGCTTTCCCCTTTCGGAGAGACCTCGTCCCCGAGATCAGCTATATCTCACTGCCCAGTCACATCACAACATTGAAGGTCTAGGGCCGAGGCAACGTACCCGACATGTACACATTCTTGGCGGCGATGTGAATCACAGTGAGGGGCCGACCCGGGAGCGAGGCAGAGAAACCCACAGTGGTTCGAAAGGTCAGGGGCCAATGTAAGGTTCGGCGAACAGGTATACCCCATTACTGGAGTGTCACCGAATGTCTTATTAACCTGTCCGCACGTTCGCTCTATATTTGTGGTGTCACTACTAATGTAGCCACCACGTCATAACGCTCCAGTGCTTTCCCCTTTCGGAAAGACCTCGTCACGAGGTCAGCTATATCCCACTGCCCAGTCACATCACAACACTGAACTTCTAGGGAAGTCGATACGTAACCGATATGTACACATTCTTGGCTGCGATGTGAATCACGGTGAGTTGCCGACCCGGGAGCGACGCCGAGAAACCCACAGTGGTTCGAAAGGTCAGGCGCCAATGTAAGGTTCGGCGAAGAGGTATACCCCATTACTGGAGTGTCACCGAATGTCTTATTAACCTGTCTGCACGTTCGCTCTATAATTGTGGTGTCACTACTAATGTAGCCACCACGTCATAACGCTCCAGTGCTTTCCCCTTTCGGAGAGACCTCGTCCACGAGGTCAGCTTTATCTCACTGCCCAGTCACATCACAACACTGAAGGTCTAGGGCCGCCGCAACGTACCCGATATGTACACATTCTTGGCTGCGATGTGAATCACAGTGAGGGGCCGACCCGGGAGCCACGCTGAAAAACCCACAGTGGTTCGAAAGGTCAGGCGCCAATATAAGGTTCGGCGAAGAGGTATACCCCATTACTGGAGTGTCACCGAATGTCTTATTAACCTGTCTGCACGTTCGCTCTATAATTGTGGTGTCACTACTAATGTAGCCACCACGTCATAACGCTCCAGTGCTTTCCCCTTTCGGAGAAAATTCGTCCCCGAGGTCAGCTATATCTGACCGCTCAGTCAAATCACAACACTGAAGGTCTAGGGCCGCCGCAACGTACCCGATATGTACACATTCTTGGCTGCGATGTGAATCACAGTGAGGGGCCGACCCGGGAGCCACGCTGAGAAACCCACAGTGGTTCGAAAGGTGAGGGGTCAATGTAAGGTTCGGTGACCTCACGATTTAACAGGTATACCCCATTACTGGAGTGTCACCGAATGTCTTATTAACCTGTCCGCATGTTCGCTCTATAATTGTGGTGTCACTACTAATGTGTAGCTACCACGTCATAACGCTACAATGCTTTCCCCTTTCGGAGATACCTCGTCCCCGAGGTCAGCTTTATCTCACTGCCCAGTCACATCACAACACTGAAAATCTAGGGCCGCCGCCACGTACCCGATATGTACACATTCTTGGCTGCGATGTGAATCACAGTGAGGGGCCGACCCGGGAGCCACGCTGAGAAACCCACAGTGGTTCGAAAGGTCAGGCGCCAATGTAAGGTTCGGCGAAGAGGTATACCCCATTACTGGAGTGTCACCGAATGTCTTATTAACCTGTCCGCACGTTCGCTCTATAATTGTGGTGTCACTACTAATGTAGCCACCACGTCATAACGCTCCAGTGCTTTCCCTTTTCAGAGAAAATTCGTCCCCGAGAAACCCACAGTGGTTTGAAAGAGGTATACCCTATTACAGAAGTGCCACCGAATGTCTTATTAACCTGTCCGCACGTTCGCTCTATAATTGTGGTGTCACTACTAATGTCTAGCTACCACGTCATAACGCTACAATGCTTTCCCCTTTCGGAGATACCTCGTCCCCGAGGTCAGCTTTATCTCACTGCCCAGTCACATCACAACACTGAAAATCTAGGGCCGCCACGTACCCGATATGTACACATTCTTGGCTGCGATGTGAATCACGGTGAGGGGCCGACCCGGGAGCCACGCTGAGAAACCCACAGTGGTTCGAAAGGTCAGGCGCCAATGTAAGGTTCGGCGAAGAGGTATACCCCATTACTGGAGTGTCACCGAATGTCTTATTAACCTGTCCGCACGTTCGCTCTATAATTGTGGTGTCACTACTAATGGAGCCACCACGTCATAACGCTCCAGTGCTTTCCCCTTTCGGAGAGACCTCTTCCCCGAGGTCAGCTATATCCCACTGCCCAGTCACATCACAACACTGAAGGTCTAGGACCGCCGCAATGTACCCGATATGTACACATTCTTGGCTGCGATGTGAATCACAGTGAGAGGCCGACCCGGGAGCCACGCCGAGAAACCCACAGTGGTTCGAAAGGTCAGGCGCCAATGTAAGGTTCGGTGACCTCACGATTTAAGAGGTATACCCCATTACTGGAGTGTCACCGAATGTCTTATTAACCTGTCCGCACGTTCGCTCTATAATTGTGGTGTCACTACTAATGTGTAGTTCGGAGAGACCTCTTCCCCGAGGTCAGCTATATCCCACTGCCCAGTCACATCACAACACTGAAGGTCTAGGACCGCCGCAATGTACCCGATATGTACACATTCTTGGCTGCGATGTGAATCACAGTGAGAGGCCGACCCGGGAGCCACGCCGAGAAACCCACAGTGGTTCGAAAGGTCAGGCGCCAATGTAAGGTTCGGTGACCTCACGATTTAAGAGGTATACCCCATTACTGGAGTGTCACCGAATGTCTTATTAACCTGTCCGCACGTTCGCTCTATAATTGTGGTGTCACTACTAATGTGTAGTTCGGAGAGACCTCTTCCCCGAGGTCAGCTATATCCCACTGCCCAGTCACATCACAACACTGAAGGTCTAGGACCGCCGCAATGTACCCGATATGTACACATTCTTGGCTGCGATGTGAATCACAGTGAGAGGCCGACCCGGGAGCCACGCCGAGAAACCCACAGTGGTTCGAAAGGTCAGGCGCCAATGTAAGGTTCGGTGACCTCACGATTTAAGAGGTATACCCCATTACTGGAGTGTCACCGAATGTCTTATTAACCTGTCCGCACGTTCGCTCTATAATTGTGGTGTCACTACTAATGTGTAGCTACCACGTCATAATGCTCCAGTGCTTTCCCTTTTCGGAGATACCTCGTCCCCGAGGTCAGCTTTATCTCACTCCACAGTCACATCACAACACTGAAGGTCTAGGGCCGCCGCAACGTACCCGATATGTACACATTCTTGGCTGCGATGTGAAAGGTCAGGCGCATTCAGTGCTTTGAAAGGTCAGTCGCCAATGTAAGGTTCGGCGCCCTCACGATTTAAGAGGTATACCCCATTACTGAAGTGTCACCGAATGTCTTATTAACCTGTGTGCACATTCGCTCTATAATTATGGTGTCACTAATAATGTAGCCACCACGTCATAACGCTCCAGTGCTTTCCATTTTCGGAGAGACCTCGTTCCCAATATCAGCTATATCTCACTGCCCAGTCACATCACAACACTGAAGGTCTAGGGCCGCCGCAACGTACCCGACATGTACACATTCTTGGCGGCAATGTGAATCACAGTGAGGGGTTGACCCGGGAGCGAGGCCGAGAAACCCACAGTGGTTCGAAAGGTCAGGGGCCAATGTAAGGTTCGGCGAACAGGTATACCCCATTACTGGAGTGTCACCGAATGTCTTATTAACCTGTCCGCACGTTCGCTCTATAATTGTGGTGTCACTACTAATGTAGCCACCACGTCATAACGCTCCAGTGCTTTCCCCTTTCGGAGAGACCTCGTCACGAGGTCAGCTATATCCCACTGCCCAGTCACATCACAACACTGAAGGTCTAGGGAAGTCGCCACGTACCCGATATGTACACATTCTTGGCTGCGATGTGAATCACGGTGAGTTGCCGACCCGGGAGCGACGCCGAGAAACCCACAGTGGTTCGAAAGGTCAGGCGCCAATGTAAGGTTCGGCGACCTCACGATTTAGGAGATATATCCCATTACTGAAGTGTCACCGAATGTTTTATTAACCTGTCCGCACGTTCGCTCTATAATTGTGGTGTCACTACTAATGTAGCCACCACGTCATAACGCTCCAGTGCTTTCCCCTTACGGAGAGATCTCGTCCTCGAGGTCAGCTATATCCCACTGCCCAGTCACATCACAACACTGTAGGTCTAAGGCCGTCGCAAGGTACCCGCTATGTACACATTCTTGGCTGCGATGTGAATCACAGTGAGGGGCGACACGGGAGTGACGCCGAGAAACCCACAGTGGTTTGAAAGGTCAGGTGCCAATGTAAGGTTGTGCGCCCCCTCGATTTAAGAGGTATACCCTATTACTGAAGTGTCACCGAATGTCTTATTTAACCTGTCTGCACGTTCGCTCTATAATTGTGGTGTCACTACTAATGTAGCCACCACGTCATAACGCTCCAGTGCTTTCCCCTTTCGGAGACCTCGTCCTCGAGATCAGCTATATCTGACTGCCCAGTCACATCACAATACTGAAGGTCTAGGGCCGCCGCAACGTACCCGACATGTACACATTCTTGGCTGCGATGTGAATCACAGTGAAGGGGCCGACCCGGGAGCGACGCCGAGAAACCCACAGTGGTTCGAAAGGTCAGGCGCCAATGTAAGGTTCGGCGCCCCCACAATTTAAGAGGTATACCCCATTACTGAAGTGTCACCGAATGTCTTTTTAACCTGTCTGCACGTTCGCTCTATAATTGTGGTGTCACTACTAATGTAGCCACCACGTCATAACGCTCCAGTGCTTTCCTGTTTCGGAGAGACCTCGTCCCCGAGATCAGCTATATCTCGCCGCCCAGTCACATCACAACACTGAAGGTCTAGGGCCGCCGCAACGTAATCGACATGTACACATTCTTGGCTGCGATGTGAATCACAGTGAAGGCGCCGACCCGGGAGCGACGCCGAGAAACCCACAGTGGTTGCAAAAATCAGGCGCCAATGTAAGGTTCGTCGCCCCCACAATATAAGAGGTATACCCCATTACTGAAATGTCACTGAATGTCTTATTAACCTGCTCGCACGTTCGCTCTATAATTGTGGTGTCACTACTAATGTAGCCACCACGTCATAACGCTCCAGTGCTTTCCCCTTTCGGAGAGACCTCGTCCACGAGGTCAGCTTTATCTCGCTGCCCAGTCACATCACAACACTGAAGGTCTAGGGCCGCCGCAACATACCCGATATGTACACAATCTTGGCTGCGATGTGAATCACAGTGAGGGGCCGACCCGGGAGCCACGCTGAGAAACCCACAGTGGTTCGAAAGGTCAGGCGCCAATGTAAGGTTCGGCGAAGAGGTATACCCCATTACTGGAGTGTCACCGAATGTCTTATTAACCTGTCCGCACGTTCGCTCTATAATTGTGGTGTCACTACTAATGTAGCCACCACGTCATAACGCTCCAGCGCTTTCCTCTTTCGGAGAGAATTCGTTCCCGAGGTCAGCTTTATCTCACTGACCAGTCACATCACAACACTGAATGTCTAGGGCCACCGCAACGTACCCGATATGTACACATTCTTGGCTGTGATGTGAATCACAGTGAGAGGCCGACCCGGGAGTGAAGCTGAGAAACCCACAGTGGTTCGAAAGGTCAGGTGCCAATGTAAGGTTGTGCGCCCCCTCGATTTAAGAGGTAAACCTTATTACTGGAGTGTCACCGAATGTCTTATTAACCTGTCTGCACATTCGCTCTATAATTATGGTGTCACTAATAATGTAGCCACCACGTCATAACGCTCCAGTGCTTTCCATTTTCTGAGAGACCTCGTTCCCAATATCAGCTGTATCTCACTGCCCAGTCACATCACAACACTGAAGGTCTAGGGCCGCCGCAACGTACCCGACATGTACACATTCTTGGCGGCGATGTGAATCACAGTGAGGGGCCGACCTGGGAGCGAGGCTGAGAAACGCACAGTGGTTCGAAAGGTCAGGTGCCAATGTAAGGTTCGGCGAACAGGTATACCCCATTACTGGAGTGTCACCGAATGTCTTATTAACCTGTCCGCACGTTCGCTCTATAATTGTGGTGTCACTACTAATGTAGCCACCACGTCATAACGCTCCAGTGCTTTCCCCCTACGGAGAGATCTCGTCCTCGAGGTCAGCTATATCCCACTGCCCAGTCACATCACAACACTGTAGGTCTAAGGCCGTCGCAAGGTACCCGATATGTACACATTCTTGGCTGCGATGTGAATCACAGTGAGGGGCGACACAAGAGTGAAGCCGAGAAACCCACAGTGGTTTGAAAGGTCAGGTGCCAATGTAAGGTTGTGCGCCCCCTCGATTTAAGAGGTATACCCTATTACTGAAGTGTCACCGAATGCCTTATTAACCTGTCTGCACGTTCGCTCTATAATTGTGGTGTCACTACTAATGTAGCCACCACGTCATAACGCTCCAGTGCTTTCCCCTTTCGGAGAGACCTCGTCCCCGAGATCAGCTATATCTCACTGCCCAGTCACATCACAACACTGAAGGTCTAGGGCCGCCGCAACATACCCGACATGTACACATTCTTGGCAGCGATGTGAATCACAGTGAGGGGCCGACCCGGGAGCCACACTGAGAAACCCACAGTGGTTCGAAAGGTCAGGCGCCAATGTAAGGTTCGGCGAACAGGTGTACCCCATTACTGGAGTGTCACTGAATGTCTTATTAACCTGTTCGCACGTTCGCTCTATAATTGTGGTGTCACTACTAATGTAGCCACCACGTCATAACGCTCCAGTGCTTTCCCCTTTCGGAAAGACCTCGTCACGAGGTCAGCTATATCCCACTGCCCAGTCACATCACAACACTGAAGGTCTAGGGAAGTCGATACGTAACCGATATGTACACATTCTTGGCTGCGATGTGAATCACGGTGAGTTGCCGACCCGGGAGCGACGCCGAGAAACCCACAGTGGTTCGAAAGGTCAGGCGCCAATGTAAGGTTCGGCGAAGAGGTATACCCCATTACTGGAGTGTCACCGAATGTCTTATTAACCTGTCCACACGTTCGCTCTATAATTGTGGTGTCACTACTAATGTAGCCACCACGTCATAACGCTCCAGTGCTTTCCCCTTTCGGAGAAAATTCGTCCCCGAGATCAGCTATATCTCCCCGCCCAGTCACATCACAACACTGAAGGTCTAGGGCCGCCGCAACGTAATCGACATGTACACATTCTTGGCTGCGATGTGAATCACAGTGAAGGCGCCGACCCGGGAGCGATGCCGAGAAACCCACAGTGGTTGGAAAGGTCAGGCGCCAATGTAAGGTTCGGCGCCCCCACAATTTAAGAGGTATACCCCATTACTGAAGTGTCACTGAATGTCTTATTAACCTGTTCGCACGTTCGCTCTATAATTGTGGTGTCACTACTAATGTAGCCACCACGTCATAACGCTCCAGAGCTTTCCCCTTTCGGAGAGACCTCGTCCACGAGGTCAGCTTTATCTCGCTGCCCAGTCACATCACAACACTGAAGGTCTAGGGCCGCCGCAATGTACCCGATATGTACACATTCTTGGCTGCGATGTGAATCACAGTGAGGGGCCGACCCGGGAGCCACGCTGAGAAACCCACAGTGGTTCGAAAGGTCAGGCGCCAATGTAAGGTTCGGCGAAGAGGTATACCCCATTACTGGAGTGTCACCGAATGTCTTATTAACCTGTCCACACGTTCGCTCTATAATTGTGGTGTCACTACTAATGTAGCCACCACGTCATAACGCTCCAGTGCTTTCCCCTTTCGGAGAAAATTCGTCCCCGAGGTCAGCTATATCTGACTGCTCAGTCACATCACAACACTGAAGGTCTAGGGCCGCCGCAACGTACCCGATATGTACACATTCTTGGCTGCGATGTGAATCACAGTGAGGGGCCGACCCGGTTCGAAAGGTCAGTGGTTCGAAAGGTCAGGCGCCAATGTAAGGTTCGGCGACCTCGCGATTTAGTAGATATACCCCATTACTGGAGTGTCACCGAATGTTTTATTAAGCTGTCCGCACGTTCGCTCCATAATTGTGGTGTCACTACTAATGTAGCCACCACGTCATAACGCTCCAGTGCTTTCCCCTACGAAGAAATCTCGTCCTCGAGGTCAGCTATATCCCACTGCCCAGTCACATCACAACACTGAAGGTCTAGGGCCGTCGTAAGGTACCCGATATGTACACATTCTTTGCTGCGATGTGAATCACAGTGAGAGGCCGAACCGGGAGTGACGCCGAGAAACCCACAGTGGTTTGAAAGGTCAGGTGCCAATGTAAGGTTGTGCGCCCCCTCGATTTAAGAGGTATACCCTATTACTGAAGTGTCACCGAATGTCTTATTAACCTGTACGCACGTTCGCTCTATAATTGTGGCGTCACTACTAATGGAGCCACCACGTCATAACGCTCCAGTGCTTTCCCCTTTCGGAGAGACCTCTTCCCCGAGGTCAGCTATATCCCACTGCCCAGTCACATCACAACACTGAAGGTCTAGGGCCGTCGTAAGGTACCCGATATGTACACATTCTTTGCTGCGATGTGAATCACAGTGAGAGGCCGACCCGGGAGTGACGCCGAGAAACCCACAGTGGTTCGAAAGGTCAGGCGCCAATGTAAGGTTCGGCGAAGAGGTATACCCCATTACTGGAGTGTCACCGAATGTCTTATTAACCTGTCCGCACGTTCGCTCTATAATTGTGGTGTCACTACTAATGGAGCCACCACGTCATAACGCTCCAGTGCTTTCTCCTTTCGGAGAGACCTCTTCCCCGAGGTCAGCTATATCCCACTGCCCAGTCACATCACAAAACTGAAGGTCTAGAGCCGCCGCAACGTACCCGATATGTACACATTCTTGGCTGCGATGTGAATCACAGTGAGGGGCCGACCCGGGAGCCACGCCGAGAAACCCACAGTGGTTCGAAAGGTCAGGCGAAAATGTAAGGTTCGGTGACCTCACGATTTAAGAGGTATACCCCATTACGGGAGTGTCACCGAATGTCTTATTAACCTGTCCGCACGTTCGCTCTATAATTGTGGTGTCACTACTAATGTGTAGCTACCACGTCATAACGCTCCAGTGCTTTCCCCTCTCGGAGATACCTCGTCCCCGAGGTCAGCTTTATCTCACTGCCCAGTCACATCACAACACTGAAGGTCTAGGGCCGCCGCAACGTACCCGATATGTACACATTCTTGGCTGCGATGTGAAAGGTCAGGTGCATTCAGTGCTTTGAAAGGTCAGTCGCCAATGTAAGGTTCGTCGCCCTCACGATTTAAGAGGTATACCCCATTACTGAAGTGTCACCGAATGTCTTATTAACCTGTGTGCACATTCGCTCTATAATTATGGTGTCACTAATAATGTAGCCACCACGTCATAACGCTCCAGTGCTTTCCATTTTCGGAGAGACCTCGTTCCCGAGATCAGCTATATCTCACTGCCCAGTCACATCACAACACTGAATGTCTAGGGCCGTCGCCACACACCCGATATGTACACATTCTTGGCTGTGATGTGAATCACAGTCAGGGGCCGACCCGGGAGTGAAGCTGAGAAACCCACAGTGGTTCGAAAGGTCAGACCTTCAGTGTGGTGTCACTACTAATGTAGCCACCACGTCACAACGCTCCAGTGCTTTCCCCTTTCGGAGAGACCTCGTCCCGAGGTCAGCTATATCCCACTGCCCAGTCACATCACAACACTGAAGGTCTAGGGAAGTCGCCACGTACCCGATATGTACACATTCTTGCCTGCGATGTGAATCACGGTGAGTTGCCGACCCGGGAGCGACGCCGAGAAACCCACAGTGGTTCGAAAGGTCAGGCGCCAATGTAAGGTTCGGCGACCTCACGATTTAGGAGATATACCCCATTACTGGAGTGTCACCGAATGTTTTATTAACCTGTCCGCACGTTCGCTCTATAATTGTGGTGTCACTACTAATGTAGCCACCACGTCATAACGCTCCAGTGCTTTCCCCCTACGGAGAGATCTCGTCCTCGAGGTCAGCTATATCCCACTGCCCAGTCACATCACAACACTGTAGGTCTAAGGCCGTCGCAAGGTACCCGATATATACACATTCTTGGCTGCGATGTGAATCACAGTGAGGGGCGACACGGGAGTGACGCCGAGAAACCCACAGTGGTTTGAAAGAGGTATACCCTATTACAGAAGTGTCACCGAATGTCTTATTAACCTGTCCGCACGTTCGCTCTATAATTGTGATGTCACTACTAATGGAGCCACCACGTCATAACGCTCCAGTGCTTTCCCCTTTCGGAGAGACCTCTTCCCCGAGGTCAGCTATATCCCACTGCCCAGTCACATCACAACACTGAAGGTCTAGGGCCGTCGTAAGGTACCCGATATGTACACATTCTTTGCTGCGATGTGAATCACAGTGAGAGGCCGACCCGGGAGTGACGCCGAGAAACCCACAGTGGTTCGAAAGGTCAGGCGCCAATGTAAGGTTCGGCGAAGAGGTATACCCCATTACTGGAGTGTCACCGAATGTCTTATTAACCTGTCCGCACATTCGCTCTATAATTGTGGTGTCACTACTAATGGAGCCACCACGTCATAACGCTCCAGTGCTTTCTCCTTTCGGAGAGACCTCTTCCCCGAGGTCAGCTATATCCCACTGCCCAGTCACATCACAACACTGAAGGTCTAGAGCCGCCGCAACGTACCCGATATGTACACATTCTTGGCTGCGATGTGAATCACAGTGAGGGGCCGACCCGGGAGCCACGCCGAGAAACCCAAAGTGGTTCGAAAGGTGAGGGGTCAATGTAAGGTTCGGTGACCTCACGATTTAAGAGGTATACCCCATTACTGGAGTGTCACCGAATGTCTTGTTAACCTGTCCGCACGTTCGCTCTATAATTGTGGTGTCACTACTAATGTGTAGCTACCACGTCATAACGCTACAATGCTTTCAGCTTTCGGAGATTCCTCGTCCACGAGGTCAGCTTTATCTCACTGCCCAGTCACATCACAACACTGAAGGTCTAGGGCCGCCGTAACGTACCCGATATGTACACATTCTTGGCTGCGATGTGAAAGGTCAGGCGCATTCAGTGCTTTGAAAGGTCAGTCGCAAATGTAAGGTTCGGCGCCCTCACGATTTAAGAGGTATACCCCATTACTGAAGTGTCACCGAATGTCTTATTAACCTGTGTGCACATTCGCTCTATAATTATGGTGTCACTAATAATGTAGCCACCACGTCATAACGCTCCAGTGCTTTCCACTTTCGGAGAGACCTCGTTCCCGAGATCAGCTATATCTCACTGCCCAGTCACATCACAACACTGAATGTCTAGGGCCGTCGCCACGCACCCGATATGTACACATTTTTGGCTGTGATGTGAATCACAGTGAGGGGCCGACCCGGGAGTGACGCTGAGAAACCCACAGTGGTTCGAAAGGTCAGGTGCCAATGTAAGGTTGTGCGCCCCCTCGATTTAAGAGGTAAACCTTATGTCACCGAATGTCTTATTAACCTGTCTGCACATTCGCTCTATAATTATGGTGTAACTAATAATGTAGCCACCACGTCATAACGCTCGAGTGCTTTCCATTTTCGGAGAGACCTCGTTCCCAATATGAGCTATATCTGACTGCCCAGTCACATCACAACACTGAAGGTCTAGGGCCGCCGCAACGTACAAGACATGTACACATTCTTGGCGGCGATGTGAATCACAGTGAGGGGTGGACCCGGGAGCGAGGCCGAGAAACCCACAGTGGTTCGAAAGGTCAGGGGCCAATGTAAGGTTCGGCGAACAGGTATACCCCATTACTGGAGTGTCACCGAATGTCTTATTAACCTGTCCGCACGTTCGCTCTATAATTGTGGTGTCACTACTAATGTAGCCACCACGTCATAACGCTCCAGTGCTTTCCCCTTTCGGAGAGACCTCGTCACGAGGTCAGCTATATCCCACTGCCCAGTCACATCACAACACTGAAGGTCTAGGGAAGTCGCCACGTACCCGATATGTACACATTCTTGGCTGCGATGTGAATCACGGTGAGTTGCCCACCCGGGAGCGACGCCGAGAAACCCCCACAGTGGTTCGAAAGGTCAGGCGCCAATGTAAGGTTCGGCAACCTCACGATTTAGGAGATATACCCCATTACTGGAGTGTCACCGAATGTTTTATTAACCTGTCCGCACGTTCGCTCTATAATTGTGGTGTCACTACTAATGTAGCCACCACGTCATAACGCTCCAGTGCTTTCCCCCTACGGAGAGATCTCGTCCTCGAGGTCAGCTATATCCCACTGCCCAGTCACATCACAACACTGTAGGTCTAAGGCCGTCGCAAGGTACCCGATATGTACACATTCTTTGCTGCGATGTGAATCCCAGTGAGAGGCCGACCCGGGAGTGACGCCGAGAAACCCACAGTGGTTCGAAAGGTCAGGCGCCAATGTAAGGTTCGGTGACCTCACGATTTAAGAGGTATACCCCATTACTGGAGTGTCACCGAATGTCTTATTAACCTGTCCGCACGTTCGCTCTATAATTGTGGTGTCACTACTAATGTGTAGCTACCACGTCATAACGCTCCAGTGCTTTCCCCTTTCGGAGATACCTCGTCCCCGAGGTCAGCTTTATCTCACTGCCCAGTCACATCACAACACTGAAGGTCTAGGGCCGCCGCAACGTACCCGATATGTACACATTCTTGGCTGCGATGTGAAAGGTCAGGCGCATTCAGTGCTTTGAAAGGTCAGTCGCCAATGTAAGGTTCGGCGTCCTCACGATTTAAGAGGTATACCCTATTACTGAAGTGTCACCGAATGTCTTATTAACCTGTGTGCACATTCGCTCTATAATTATGGTGTCACTAATAATGTAGCCACCACGTCATAACGCTCCAGTGCTTTCCATTTTCGGAGAGACCTCGTTCCCGAGATCAGCTATATCTCACTGCCCAGTCACATCACAACACTGAATGTCTAGGGCCGTCGCCACGCACCCGATATGTACACATTCTTGGCTATGATGTGAATCACAGTGAGGGGCCGACCCGGGAGTGACGCTGAGAAACCCACAGTGGTTCGAAAGGTCAGGTGCCAATGTAAGGTTGTGCGCCCCCTCGATTTAAGAGGTAAACCTTATGTCACCAAATGTCTTATTAACCTGTCTGCACATTCGCTCTATAATTATGGTGTAACTAATAATGCAGCCACCACGTCATAACGCTCCAGTGCTTTCCATTTTCGGAGAGACCTCGTTCCCAATATGAGCTATATCTCACTGCCCAGTCACATCACAACACTGAAGGTCTAGGGCCGCCGCAACGTACAAGACATGTACACATTCTTGGCGGCGATGTGAATCACAGTGAGGGGTGGACCCGGGAGCGAGGCCGAGAAACCCACAGTGGTTCGAAAGGTCAGGGGCCAATGTAAGGTTCGGCGAACAGGTATACCCCATTACTGGAGTGTCACCGAATGTCTTATTAACCTGTCCGCACGTTCGCTCTATAATTGTGGTGTCACTACTAATGTAGCCACCACGTCATAACGCTCCAGTGCTTTCCCCTTTCGGAGAGACTTCGTCACGAGGTCAGCTATATCCCACTGCCCAGTCACATCACAACACTGAAGGTCTAGGGAAGTCGCCACGTACCCGATATGTACACATTCTTGGCTGCGATGTGAATCACGGTGAGTTGCCGACCCGGGAGCGACGCCGAGAAACCCACAGTGGTTCGAAAGGTCAAGCGCCAATGTAAGGTTCGGCGACGTCACGATTTAGGAGATATACCCCATTACTGGAGTGTCACCGAATGTTTTATTAACCTGTCCGCACGTTCGCTCTATAATTGTGGTGTCACTACTAATGTAGCCACCACGTCATAACGCTCCAGTGCTTTCCCCCTACGGAGAGATCTCGTCCTCGAGGTCAGCTATATCCCACTGCCCAGTCACATCACAACACTGTAGGTCTAAGGCCGTCGCAAGGTACCCGATATGTACACATTCTTTGCTGCGATGTGAATCCCAGTGAGAGGCCGACCCGGGAGTGACGCCGAGAAACCCACAGTGGTTCGAAAGGTCAGGCGCCAATGTAAGGTTCGGTGACCTCACGATTTAAGAGGTATACCCCATTACTGGAGTGTCACCGAATGTCTTATTAACCTGTCCGCACGTTCGCTCTATAATTGTGGTGTCACTACTAATGTGTAGCTACCACGTCATAACGCTCCAGTGCTTTCCCCTTTCGGAGATACCTCGTCCCCGAGATCAGCTATATCTCACTGCCCAGTCACATCACAACACTGAAGGTCTAGGGCCGCCGCAACGTACCCGACATGTACACATTCTTGGCGGCGATGTGAATCACAGTGAGGGGCCGACCCGGGAGCGAGGCCGAGAAACCCACAGTGGTTCGAAAGGTCTGGGGCCAATGTAAGGTTCGGCGAACATGTATACCCCATTACTGGAGTGTCACCGAATGTCTTATTAACCTGTCCGCACGTTCGCTCTATATTTGTGGTGTCACTACTAATGTAGCCACCACGTCATAACGCTCCAGTGCTTTCCCCTTTCAGAAAGACCTCGTCACGAGGTCAGCTATATCCCACTGCCCAGTCACATCACAACACTGAAGGTCTAGGGAAGTCGCCACGTACCCGATATGTACACATTCTTGGCTGCGATGTGAATCACGGTGAGTTGCCGACCCGGGAGCGACGCCGAGAAACCCGCAGTGGTTCGAAAGGTCAGGCGCCAATGTAAGGTTCGGCGACCTCATGATTTAGGAGATATACCCCATTACTGGAGTGTCACCGAATGTTTTATTAACCTGTCCGCACGTTCGCTCTATAATTGTGGTGTCACTACTAATGTAGCCACCACGTCATAACGCTCCAGTGCTTTCCCCCTACGAAGAGATCTCGTCCTCGAGGTCAGATATATCCCACTGCCCAGTCACATCACAACACTGTAGGTCTAAGGCCGTCGCAAGGTACCCGATATGTACACATTCTTGGCTGCGATGTGAATCACAGTGAGGGGCGACACGGGAGTGACGCCGAGAAACCCACAGTGGTTTGAAAGGTCAGGTGCCAATGTAAGGTTGTGCGCCCCCTCGATTTAAGAGGTATACCCTATTACTGAAGTGTCACCGAATGTCTTATTAACCTGTCTGCACGTTCGCTTTATAATTGTGGTGTCACTACTAATGTAGCCACCACGTCATAACGCTCCAGTGCTTTCCCCATTCGGAGAGACCTCGTCCCCGAGATCAGCTTTATCTCACTGCCCAGTCACATCACAACACTGAAGGTCTAGGGCCGCCGCAACGTACCCGATATGTACACATTCTTGGGTGCGATGTGAATCACAGTGAAAGGGCCGACCCGGGAGCCACGCTGAGAAAGCCACAGTGGTTCGAAAGGTCAGGCGCCAATGTAAGGTTCGGCGAAGAGGTATATACCATTACTGGAGTGTCACCGAATGTCTTATTAACCTGTCCGCACGTTCGCTCTATAATTGTGGTGTCACTACTAATGTAGCCACCACGTCATAACGCTCCAGTGCTTTCCCCTTTCGGAGAAAATTCGTCCCCGAGGTGAGCTATATCTGACCGGTCAGTCACTTCACAACACTGAAGGTCTAGGGCCGCCGCAACGTACCTGATATGTACACATTCTTGGCTGCGATGTGAATCACAGTGAGGGGCCGACCCGGGAGCCACGCTGAGAAACCCACAGTGGTTCGAAAGGTCAGGCGCCAATGTAAGGTTCGGCGACCTCACGATTTAGTTGATATACCCCATTACTGGAATGTCACCGAATGTTTTATTAAGCTGTCCGCACGTTCGCTCTATAATTGTGGTGTCACTACTAATGTAGCCACCACCTCATAACGCTCCAGTGCTTTCCCCTACGGAGAGATCTCGTCCTCGAGGTCAGCTATATCCCACTGCCCAGTCACATCACAACACTGAAGGTCTAAGGCCGTCGTAAGGTACCCGATATGTACACATTCTTTGCTGCGATGTGAATCACAGCGACAGGCCGACCCGGGAATGACGCCGAGAAACCCACAGTGGTTTGAAAGGTCAGGTGCCAATGTAAGGTTGTGCGCCCCCTCGATTTAAGAGGTATATCCCTATTACTGAAGTGTCACCGAATGTTTTATTAACCTGTCCGCACGTTCGCTCTATAATTGTGGTGTCACTACTAATGTAGCCACCACGTCATAACGCTCCAGTGCTTTCCCCCTACGGAGAGATCTCGTCCTCGAGGTCAGCTATATCCCACTGCCCAGGAACATCACAACACTGTAGGTCTAAGGCCGTCGCAAGGTACCCGATATGTACACATTCTTGGCTGCGATGTGAATCACAGTGAGGGGCGACACGGGAGTGAAGCCGAGAAACCCACAGTGGTTTGAAAGATCAGGTGCCAATGTAAGGTTGTGCGCCCCCTCGATTTAAGAGGTATACCCTATTACTGAAGTGTCACCGAATGTCTTATTAACCTGTCTGCACGTTCGCTCTATACTTGTGGTGTCACTACTAATGTAGCCACCACGTCATAACGCTCCAGTGCTTTCCCCTTTCGGAGAGACCTCGTCCCCGAGATCAGCTATATCTCACTGCCCAGTCACATCACAACACTGAAAGTCTAGGGCCGCCGCAACGTACCCGACATGTACACATTCTTGGCGGCGATGTGAATCACAGTGAGGGGCCGACCCGGGAGCGAGGCCGAGAAACCCACAGTGGTTCGAAAGGTCAGGGGCCAATGTAAGGTTCGGCGAACAGGTATACCCCATTACTGGAGTGTCACCGAATGTCTTATTAACCTGTCCGCACGTTCGCTCTATATTTGTGGTGTCACTACTAATGTAGCCACCACGTCATAACGCTCCAGTGCTTTCCCCTTTCGGAAAGATCTCGTCACGAGGTCAGCTATATCCCACTGCCCAGTCACATCACCACACTGAAGGTCTAGGGAAGTCGATACGTAACCGATATGTACACATTCTTGGCTGCGATGTGAATCACGGTGAGTTGCCGACCCGGAAGCGACGCCGAGAAACCCACAGTGGTTCGAAAGGTCAGGCGCCAATGTAACCTCACGATTTAGGAGATATACCCCATTACTGGAGTGTCACCGAGTGTTTTATTAACCTGTCCGCACGTTCGCTTTATAATTGTGGTGTCACTACTAATGTAGCCACCACGTCATAACGCTCCAGTGCTTTCCCCCTACGGAGAGATCTCGTCCTCGAGGTCAGCTATATCCCATTGCCCAGTCACATCACAACACTGTAGGTCTAAGGCCGTCGCAAGGTACCCGATATGTACACATTCTTGGCTGCGATGTGAATCACAGTGAGGGGCGACACGGGAGTGACGCCGAGAAACCCACAGTGGTTTGAAAGGTCAGGTGCCAATGTAAGGTTGTGCGCCCCCTCGATTTAAGAGGTATACCCTATTACTGAAGTGTCACCGAATGTCTTATTAACCTGTCCGCACGTTCGCTCTATAATTGTGGTGTCACTACTAATGTAGCCACCACGTCATAACGCTCCAGTGCTTTCCCCTTTCGGAGAGACCTCGTCCACGAGGTCAGCTTTATCTCACTGCCCAGTCACATCACAACACTGAAGGTCTAGGGCCGCCGCAACGTACCCGATATGTACACATTCTTGGCTGCGATGTGAATCACAGTGAGGGGCCGACCCGGGAGCCACGCTGAGAAACCCACAGTGGTTCGAAAGGTCAGGCGCCAATGTAAGGTTCGGCGAAGAGGTATATACCATTACTGGAGTGTCACCGAATGTCTTATTAACCTGTCCGCACGTTCGCTCTATAATTGTGGTGTCACTACTAATGTAGCCACCACGTCATAACGCTCCAGTGCTTTCCCCTTTCGGAGAAAATTCGTCCCCGAGGTCAGCTATATCTGACCGCTCAGTCACATCACAACACTGAAGGTCTAGGGCCGCCGCAACGTACCCGATATGTACACATTCTTGGCTGCGATGTGAATCACAGTGAGGGGCCGACCCGGGAGCCACGCTGAGAAACCCACAGTGGTTCGAAAGGTCAGGCGCCAATGTAAGGTTCGGCGACCTCACGATTTAGTTGATATACCCCATTACTGGAGTGTCACCGAATGTTTTATTAAGCTGTCAGCACGTTCGCTCTATTATTGTGGTGTCACTACTAATGTAGCCACCACCTCATAACGCTCCAGTGCTTTCCCCTACGGAGAGATCTCGTCCTCGAGGTCAGCTATATCCCACTGCCCAGTCACATCACAACACTGAAGGTCTAGGGCCGTCGTAAGGTACCCGATATGTACACATTCTTTGCTGCGATGTGAATCACAGTGACAGGCCGACCCGGGAATGACGCCGAGAAACCCACAGTGGTTTGAAAGGTCAGGTGCCAATGTAAGGTTGTGCGCCCCCTCGATTTAAGAGGTATATCCCTATTACTGAAGTGTCACCGAATGTCTTATTAACCTGTCCGCACGTTCGCTCTATAATTGTGGTGTCACTACTAATGGAGCCACCACGTCATAACGCTCCAGTGCTTTCCCCTTTCGGAGAGACCTCTTCCCCGAGGTCAGCTATATCCCACTGCCCAGTCACATCACAACACTGAAGGTCTAGGGCCGTCGTAAGGTACCCGATATGTACACATTCTTTGCTGCGATGTGAATCACAGTGAGAGGCCGACCCGGGAGTGACGCCGAGAAACCCACAGTGGTTCGAAAGGTCAGGCGCCAATGTAAGGTTCGGCGAAGAGGTATACCCCATTACTGGAGTGTCACCAAATGTCTTATTAACCTGTCTGCACGTTCGCTCTATAATTGTGGTGTCACTACTAATGGAGCCACCACGTCATAACGCTCCAGTGCTTTCCCCTTTCGGAGAGACCTCTTCCCCGAGGTCAGCTATATCCCACTGCCCAGTCACATCACAACACTGAAGGTCTAGGGAAGCCGCAATGTACCCGATATGTACACATTCTTGGCTGTGATGTGAATCACAGTGAGAGGCCGACCCGGGAGCCACGCCGAGAAACCCACAGTGGTTCGAAAGGTCAGGCGCCAATGTAAGGTTCGGTGACCTCACGATTTAAGAGGTATACCCCATTACTGGAGTGTCACCGAATGTCTTATTAACCTGTCCGCACATTCGCTCTATAACTGTGGTGTCACTACTAATGTGTAGCTACCACGTCAAAATGCTCCAGTGCTTTCCCCTTTCGGAGATACCTCGTCCCCGAGGTCAGCTTTATCTCACTGCCCAGTCACATCACAACACTGAAGGTCTAGGGCCGCCGCAAGGTACCCGATATGTACACATTCTTGGCTGCGATGTGAAAGGTCAGGCGCATTCAGTGCTTTGAAAGGTCAGTCGCCAATGTAAGGTTCGGCGCCCTCACGATTTAAGAGGTATACCCCATTACTGAAGTGTCACCGAATGTCTTATTAACCTGTGTGCACATTCGCTCTATAATTATGGTGTCACTAATAATGTAGCCACCACGTCATAACGCTCCAGTGCTTTCCATTTTCGGAGAGACCTCGTTCCCGAGATCAGCTATATCTCACTGCCCAGTCACATCACGACACTGAAGGTCTAGGGCCGTCGCCACGCACACGATATGTACACATTCTTGGCTGCGATGTGAATCACAGTGAGGGGCTGACCCGGGAGTGACGCCGGTTCGAAAGATCAGGCGCCAATGTAAGGTTCGGCGCCTTCTCGATTTGAGAGGTATACCCCATTACTGAAGTGTCACCGAATGTCTTACTAACTTGTCTGTAGCTGATCTGTCGTGGGTCTTTTGTTAGAGGGTAGCTGATCTGTCGTGGGAATGGTGTTAGAAGGTAGCTGATCTGTCGTGGGTCTGGTGTTAGAGGGTAGCTGATCTGTCGTGGGACTGGTGTTAGTAGGTAGCTGATCTGTCGTGGGTCTTGTGTTAGAAGGTAGCTGATCTGTCGTGGGAATGGTGTTAGAAGGTAGCTGATCTGTCGTGGGTCTGGTGTTAGAGGGTAGCTGATCTGTCGTGGGTCTGGTGTTAGAGGGTAGCTGATCTGTCGTGGGTCTGGTGTTAGAGGGTAGCTGATCTGTCGTGGGACTGGTGTTAGAGGGTAGCTGATCTGTCTTGGGACTGGTGTTAGGGGGTAGCTGATCTGTCGTGGGTCTTTTGTGAGAGGGTAGCTGATCTGTCGTGGTACTGGTGTTAGAAAGTAGCTGATCTGTCGTTGGACTGGTGTTAGAAGGTAGCTGATCTGTCGTGGGTCTGGTGTTAGAGGGTAGCTGATCTGTCGTGGGTCTGGTGTTAGACGGTAGCTGATCTGTCGTGGGTCTGGTGTTAGAGGGTAGCTGATCTGTCGTGGGTCTGGTGTTAGACGGTAGCTGATCTGTCGTGGGTCTGGTGTTAGGGGGTAGCTGAGCTGTCGTGGGTCTTTTGTGAGAGGGTAGCTGATCTGACGTGGGACTGGTGTTAGAGGGTAGCTGATCTGTCGTGGGTCTTTTGTTAGAGGGTAGCTGATCTGTCGTGGGTCTGGTGTTAGAGGGTGGACGATCTGTCGTGGGTCCGGTGTTAGAGGGTAGACGATCTGTTGTGGGACTGGTGTTAGAGGGTAGCTGATCTGTCGTGGGACTGGTGTTAGGGGGTAGCTGATCTGTCGTGGGTCTTTTGTGAGAGGGTAGCTGATCTGTCGTGGGACTGGTGTTAGAGGGTAGCTGATCTGTCGCTGGACTGGTGTTAGAAGGTAGCTGATCTGTCGTGGGTCTGGTGTTAGAGGGTAGCTGATCTATCGTGGCTCTGGTGTTAGAGGGTAGCTGATATGTCGTGGGTCTGGTGTTAGAGGGTAGCTGATCTGTCGTGGGACTGGTGTTAGAGGGTAGCTGATCTGTCGTGGGACTGGTGTTAGAGGGTAGCTGATCTGTCGTGGGTCTTTTGTGAGAGGGTAGCTGATCTGTCGTGGGACTGGTGTTAGAGGGTAGCTGATCTGTCGTGGGTCTTTTGTTAGAGGGTAGCTGATCTGTCGTGGGTCTGGTGTTAGAGGGTGGACGATCTGTCGTGGGTCTGGTCCTAGATGGTAGACGATCTGTCGTGGGACTGATGTTAGAGGGTAGCTGATCTGTCGTGGGACTGGTGTTAGAGGGTAGCTGATCTGTCGTGGGTCTTTTGTTAGAGGGTATCTGATCTGTCGTGGGTCTGGTGTTAGAGGGTGGACGATCTGTCGTGGGTATGGTGTTAGAGGGTAGACGATCTGTCGTGGGACTGGTGTTAGAGGGTAGCTGATCTGTCGTGGGTCTTTTGTGAGAGGGTAGCTGATCTGTCGTGGGACTGGTGTTAGAGGGTAGCTGATCTGTCGTGGGTCTTTTGTTAGAGGGTAGCTGATCTGTCGTGGGTCTGGTGTTAGAGGGTGGACGATCTGTCGTGGGTCTGGTCCTAGATGGTAGACGATCTGTCGTGGGACTGATGTTAGAGGGTAGCTGATCTGTCGTGGGACTGGTGTTAGAGGGTAGCTGATCTGTCGTGGGTCTTTTGTTAGAGGGTATCTGATCTGTCGTGGGTCTGGTGTTAGAGGGTGGACGATCTGTCGTGGGTATGGTGTTAGAGGGTAGACGATCTGTCGTGGGACTGGTGTTAGAGGGTAGCTGATCTGTCGTGGGACTGGTGTTAGAGGGTAGCTGATCTGTCGTGGGACTGGTGTTAGAGGGTGGCTGATATGTCGTGGGACTGGTGTTAGAAGGTAGCTGATCTGTCGTGGGTCTGGTGTTAGAGGGTAGCTGATCTGTCGTGGGACTGGTGTTAGAAGGTAGCTGATCTGTCGTGGGTCTGGTGTTAGAGGGTAGCTGAAAGTCGTGGGAATGGTGTTAGAAGGTAGCTGATCTGTCGTGGGACTGGTGTCAGAGGGTAGCTGATCTGCCGTGGGTCTTTTGTTAGAGGGTAGCTGATCTGTCGTGGGACTGGTGTTAGAGGGTAGCTGATCTGTCGTGGGTCTGGTGTTAGAGGGTAGCTGATCTGTCGTGGGACTGGTGTTAGAGGGTAGACGATCTGTCGTGGGATTGGTGTTAGAGGGTAGCTGATCTGTCGTGGGACTGGTGTTAGAGGGTAGCTGATCTGTCGTGGGACTGGTGTTAGAAGGTAGCTGATCTGTCGTGGGTCTAGTGTTAGAGGGTAGCTGATATGTCGTTGGACTGGTGTTAGAAGGTAGCTGATATGTCGTGGGTCTGGTGTTAGAGGGTAGCTTATCTGTCGTGGGTCTGGTGTTAGAGGGTGGCTGATCTGTCGTGGGTCTGGTGTTAGAAGGTAGCTGATCTGTAGTGGGACTGGTGTTAGAGGGTAGCTGATCTGTCGTGGGACTGGTGTTAGAGGGTAGCTGATCTGTCGTGGGACTGGTGTTAGAGGGTAGCTGATCTGTCGTGGGACTGGTGTTAGAGGGTAGCTGATCTGTCGTGGGTCTTTTGTGAGAGGGTAGCTGATCTGTCGTTGGACTGGTGTTAGAGGGTAGCTGATCTGTCGTGGGTCTTTTGTTAGAGGGTAGCTGATCTGTCGTGGGACTGGTGTTAGGGGGTAGCTGATCTGTCGTGGGACTGGTGTTAGAGGGTAGCTGATCTGTCGTAGGACTGGTGTTAGGAGGTAGCTGATCTGTCGTGGGTCTTTTGTGAGAGGGTAGCTGATCTGTCGTGGGACTGGTGTTAGAGGGTAGCTGATCTGTCGTGGGTCTTTTGTTAGAGGGTGGCTGATCTGTCGTGGGTCTGGTGTTAGAGGGTGGACGACCTGTCGTGGGTCCGGTGTTAGAGGGTAGACGATCTGTCGTTGGACTGGTGTTAGAGGGTAGCTGACCTGTCGTGGGACTGGTGTTAGAAGGTAGCTGATCTGTCGTGGGACTGGTGTTAGGGGGTAGCTTATCTGTCGTGGGTCTTTTGTGAGAGGGTAGCTGATCTGTCGTGGGACTGGTGTTAGAGGGTAGCTGATCTGTCGTGGGACTGGTGTTAGAGAGTAGCTGATCTGTCGTGGGACTGGTGTTAGGGGGTAGCTGATCTGTCGTGGGTCTTTTGTGAGAGGGTAGCTGATCTGTCGTGGGACTGGTGTTAGAGGGTAGCTGATCTGTCACTGGACTGGTGTTAGAAGGTAGCTGATCTGTCGTGGCTCTGGTGTTAGAGGGTAGCTGATATGTCGTGGGTCTGGTGTTAGAGGGTAGCTGATCTGTCGTGGGACTGGTGTTAAAGGGTAGCTGATCTGTCGTGGGACTGGTGTTAGAGGGTAGCTGATCTGTCGTGGGTCTTTTGTGAGAGGGTAGCTGATCTGTCGTGGGACTGGTGTTAGAGGGTAGCTGATCTGTCGTGGGTCTTTTGTTAGAGGGTAGCTGATTTGTCGTGGGTCTGGTGTTAGAGGGTGGACGATCTGTCGTGGGTCTGGTCCCAGAGGGTAGACGATCTGTCATGGGACTGATGTTAGAGGGTAGCTGATCTGTCGTGGGACTGGTGTTAGAGGGTAGCTGATCTGTCGTGGGTCTTTTGTTAGAGGGTAGCTGATCTGTCGTGGGTCTGGTGTTAGAGGGTGGACGATATGTCGTGGGTATGGTGTTAGAGGGTAGACGATCTGTCGTGGGACTGGTGTTAGAGGGTAGCTGATCTGTCGTGGGACTGGTGTTAGAGGGTAGCTGATCTGTCGTGGGACTGGTGTTAGAGGGTAGCTGAAATGTCGTGGGACTGGTGTTAGAAGGTAGCTGATCTGTCGTGGGTCTGGTGTTAGAGGGTAGCTGATCTGTCGTGGGACAGGTGTTAGAAGGTAGCTGATCTGTCGTGGGTCTGGTGTTAGAGGGTAGCTGAAAGTCGTGGGAATGGTGTTAGAAGGTAGCTGATCTGTCGTGGGACTGGTGTCAGAGGGTAGCTGATCTGCCGTGGGTCTTTTGTTAGAGGGTAGCTGATCTGTCGTGGGACTGGTGTTAGAGGGTAGCTGATCTGTCGTGGGTCTGGTGTTAGAGGGTAGCTGATCTGTCGTGGGACTGGTGTTAGAGGGTAGACGATCTGTCGTGGGATTGGTGTTAGAGGGTAGCTGATCTGTCGTGGGACTGGTGTTAGAGGGTAGCTGATCTGTCGTGGGACTGGTGTTAGAGGGTAGCTGATCTGTCGTGGAACTGGTGTTAGAAGGTAGCTGATCTGTCGTGGGTCTGGTGTTAGAGGGTAGCTGATCTGTCGTGGGACTGGTGTTAGAGGGTGGACGATCTGTCGTGGGTCCGGTGTTAGAGGGTAGACGATCTGTCGTTGGACTGGTGTTAGAGGGTAGCTGACCTGTCGTGGGACTGGTGTTAGAAGGTAGCTGATCTGTCGTGGGACTGGTGTTAGGGGGTAGCTTATCTGTCGTGGGTCTTTTGTGAGAGGGTAGCTGATCTGTCGTGGGACTGGTGTTAGAAGGTAGCTGATCTGTCGTGGGTCTTTTGTTAGAGGGTAGCTGATCTGTCGTGGGACTGGTGTTAGAGGGTAGCTGATCTGTCGTGGGTCTGGTGTTAGAGGGTAGCTGATCTGTCGTGGGTCTGGTGTTAGAGGGTAGCTGATCTGTCGTGGGACTGGTGTTAGAGGGTAGCTGATCTGTCGTGGGTCTGGTGTTAGAGGGTAGCTGATCTGTCGTGGGTCTGGTGTTAGAAGGTAGCTGATCTGTCGTGGGTCTGGTGTTAGAGAGTAGCTGATCTGTCGTGGGACTGGTGTTAGAAGGTAGCTGATCTGTCGTGGGTCTGGTGTTAGAAGGTAGCTGATCTGTCGTGGGACTGGTGTTAGAGGGTAGCTGATCTGTCGTGGGACTGGTGTTAGAGGGTAGCTGATCTGTCGTGGGACTGGTGTTAGAAGGTAGCTGATCTGTCGTGGGTCTGGTGTTAGAGGGTAGCTGATCTGTCGTGGGACTGGTGTTAGAAGGTAGCTGATCTGTCGTGGGACTGGTGTTAGAGGGTAGCTGATCTGTGGTGGGACTGGGGTTAGAAGGTAGCTGATCTGTCGTGGGTCTGGTGTTAGAGGGTAGCTGATCTGTCGTGGGACTGGTGTTAGAAGGTAGCTGATCTGTCGTGGGTCTTTTGTTAGAGGGTAGCTGATCTGTCGTGGGACTGGTGTTAGAGGGTAGCTGATCTGTCGTGGGTCTGGTGTTAGAGGGTAGCTGATCTGTCGTGGGTCTGGTGTTAGAGGGTAGCTGATCTGTCGTGGGACTGGTGTTAGAGGGTAGCTGATCTGTCGTGGGTCTGGTGTTAGAGGGTAGCTGATCTGTCGTGGGTCTGGTGTTAGAAGGTAGCTGATCTGTCGTGGGTCTGGTGTTAGAGGGTAGCTGATCTGTCGTGGGACTGGTGTTAGAAGGTAGCTGATCTGTCGTGGGTCTGGTGTTAGAAGGTAGCTGATCTGTCGTGGGACTGGTGTTAGAGGGTAGCTGATCTGTCGTGGGACTGGAGTTAGAAGGTAGCTGATCTGTCGTGGGACTGGTGTTAGAAGGTAGCTGATCTGTCGTGGGTCTGGTGTTAGAGGGTGGCTGATCTGTCGTGGGACTGGTGTTAGAAGGTAGCTGATCTGTCGTGGGTCTGGTGTTAGAGGGTAGCTGATCTGTCGTGGGACTGGTGTTAGAAGGTAGCTGATCTGTCGTGGGTCTGGTGTTAGAGGGTAGCTGATCTGTCGTGGGACTGGTGTTAGAAGGTAGCTGATCTGTCGTGGGTCTAGTGTTAGAGGGTAGCTGATATGTCGTAGGACTGGTGTTAGAAGGTAGCTGATCTGTCGTGGGTCTGGTGTTAGAGGGTAGCTGATCTGTCGTGGGTCTGGTGTTAGAGGGTAGCTGATCTGTCGTGGGACTGGTGTTAGAGGGTAGCTGATCTGTAGTGGGACTGGTGTTAGAGGGTAGCTGATCTGTCGTGGGACTGGTGTTAGGGGGTAGCTGATCTGTCGTGGGACTGGTGTTAGAGGGTAGCTGATCTGTCGTGGGACTGGTATTAGAGGGTAGCTGATCTGTCGTGGGTCTTTTGTGAGAGGGTAGCTGATCTGTCGTGGGACTGGTGTTAGAGGGTAGCTGATCTGTCGTGGGTCTTTTGTTAGAGGGGAGCTGATCTGTCGTGGGACTGGTATTAGGGGGTAGCTGATCTGTCGTGGGACTGGTGTTAGAGGGTAGCTGATCTGTCGTGGGTCTTTTGTTAGAGGGTGGCTGATCCGTCGTGGGTCTGGTGTTAGAGGGTGGACGATCTGTCGTGGGTCCGGTGTTAGAGGGTAGACGATCTGTCGTTGGACTGGTGTTAGAGGGTAGCTGACCTGTCGTGGGACTGGTGTTAGAAGGTAGCTGATCTGTCGTGGGACTGGTGTTAGGGGGTAGCTTATCTGTCGTGGGTCTTTTGTGAGAGGGTAGCTGATCTGTCGTGGGACTGGTGTTAGAGGGTAGCTGATCTGTCGTGGGACTGGTGTTAGAGGGTAGCTGATCTGTCGTGGGACTGGTGTTAGGGGGTAGCTGATCTGTCGTGGGTCTTTTGTGAGAGGGTAGCTGATCTGTCGTGGGACTGGTGTTAGAGGGTAGCTGATCTGTCGCTGGACTGGTGTTAGAAGGTAGCTGATCTGTCGTGGGTCTGGTGTTAGAGGGTAGCTGATCTGTCGTGGCTCTGGTGTTAGAGGGTAGCTGATATGTCGTGGGTCTGGTGTTAGAGGGTGGCTGATCCGTCGTGGGTCTGGTGTTAGAGGGTGGACGATCTGTCGTGGGTCCGGTGTTAGAGGGTAGACGATCTGTCGTTGGACTGGTGTTAGAGGGTAGCTGACCTGTCGTGGGACTGGTGTTAGAAGGTAGCTGATCTGTCGTGGGACTGGTGTTAGGGGGTAGCTTATCTGTCGTGGGTCTTTTGTGAGAGGGTAGCTGATCTGTCGTGGGACTGGTGTTAGAGGGTAGCTGATCTGTCGTGGGACTGGTGTTAGAGGGTAGCTGATCTGTCGTGGGACTGGTGTTAGGGGGTAGCTGATCTGTCGTGGGTCTTTTGTGAGAGGGTAGCTGATCTGTCGTGGGACTGGTGTTAGAGGGTAGCTGATCTGTCGCTGGACTGGTGTTAGAAGGTAGCTGATCTGTCGTGGGTCTGGTGTTAGAGGGTAGCTGATCTGTCGTGGCTCTGGTGTTAGAGGGTAGCTGATATGTCGTGGGTCTGGTGTTAGAGGGTAGCTGATCTGTCGTGGGACTGGTGTTAGAGGGTAGCTGATCTGTCGTGGGACTGGTGTTAGAGGGTAGCTGATCTGTCGTGGGTCTTTTGTGAGAGGGTAGCTGATGTGTCGTGGGACTGGTGTTAGAGGGTAGCTGATCTGTCGTGGGTCTTTTGTTAGAGGGTAGCTGATCTGTCGTGGGTCTGGTGTTAGAGGGTGGACGATCTGTCGTGGGTCTGGTCCTAGAGGGTAGACGATCTGTCGTGGGACTGATGTTAGAGGGTAGCTGATCTGTCGTGGGACTGGTGTTAGAGGGTAGCTGATCTGTCGTGGGTCTTTTGTTAGAGGGTGGCTGATCTGTCGTGGGTCTGGTGTTAGAGGGTGGACGATCTGTCGTGGGTCCGGTGTTAGAGGGTAGACGATCTGTCGTTGGACTGGTGTTAGAGGGTAGCTGACCTGTCGTGGGACTGGTGTTAGAAGGTAGCTGATCTGTCGTGGAACTGGTGTTAGGGGGTAGCTTATCTGTCGTGGGTCTTTTGTGAGAGGGTAGCTGATCTGTCGTGGGACTGGTGTTAGAGGGTAGCTGATCTGTCGTGGGACTGGTGTTAGAGGGTAGCTGATCTGTCGTGGGACTGGTGTTAGGGGGTAGCTGATCTGTCGTGGGTCTTTTGTGAGAGGGTAGCTGATCTGTCGTGGGACTGGTGTTAGAGGGTAGCTGATCTGTCGCTGGACTGGTGTTAGAAGGTAGCTGATCTGTCGTGGGTCTGGTGTTAGAGGGTAGCTGATCTGTCGTGGCTCTGGTGTTAGAGGGTAGCTGATATGTCGTGGGTCTGGTGTTAGAGGGTAGCTGATCTGTCGTGGGACTGGTGTTAGAGGGTAGCTGATCTGTCGTGGGACTGGTGTTAGAGGGTAGCTGATCTGTCGTGGGTCTTTTGTGAGAGGGTAGCTGATCTGTCGTGGGACTGGTGTTAGGAGGTAGCTGATCTGTCGTGGGTCTTTTGTGAGAGGGTAGCTGATGTGTCGTGGGACTGGTGTTAGAGGGTAGCTGATCTGTCGTGGGTCTTTTGTTAGAGGGTGGCTGATCTGTCGTGGGTCTGGTGTTAGAGGGTGGACGATCTGTCGTGGGTCCGGTGTTAGAGGGTAGACGATCTGTCGTTGGACTGGTGTTAGAGGGTAGCTGACCTGTCGTGGGACTGGTGTTAGAAGGTAGCTGATCTGTCGTGGGACTGGTGTTAGGGGGTAGCTTATCTGTCGTGGGTCTTTTGTGAGAGGGTAGCTGATCTGTCGTGGGACTGGTGTTAGAGGGTAGCTGATCTGTCGTGGGACTGGTGTTAGAGGGTAGCTGATCTGTCGTGGGACTGGTGTTAGGGGGTAGCTGATCTGTCGTGGGTCTTTTGTGAGAGGGTAGCTGATCTGTCGTGGGACTGGTGTTAGGGGGTAGCTTATCTGTCGTGGGTCTTTTGTGAGAGGGTAGCTGATCTGTCGTGGGACTGGTGTTAGAGGGTAGCTGATCTGTCGTGGGACTGGTGTTAGAGGGTAGCTGATCTGTCGTGGGACTGGTGTTAGGGGGTAGCTGATCTGTCGTGGGTCTTTTGTGAGAGGGTAGCTGATCTGTCGTGGGACTGGTGTTAGAGGGTAGCTGATCTGTCGTGGGACTGGTGTTAGAGGGTAGCTGATCTGTCGTGGAACTGGTGTTAGAAGGTAGCTGATCTGTCGTGGGTCTGGTGTTAGAGGGTAGCTGATCTGTCGTGGGACTGGTGTTAGAAGGTAGCTGATCTGTCGTGGGTCTGGTGTTAGAGGGTAGCTGATCTGTCGTGGGACTGGTGTTAGGGGGTAGCTGATCTGTCGTGGGTCTTTTGTGAGAGGGTAGCTGATCTGTCGTGGGACTGGTGTTAGAGGGTAGCTGATCTGTCGCTGGACTGGTGTTAGAAGGTAGCTGATCTGTCGTGGGTCTGGTGTTAGAGGGTAGCTGATCTGTCGTGGCTCTGGTGTTAGAGGGTAGCTGATATGTCGTGGGTCTGGTGTTAGAGGGTAGCTGATCTGTCGTGGGACTGGTGTTAGAGGGTAGCTGATCTGTCGTGGGACTGGTGTTAGAGGGTAGCTGATCTGTCGTGGGTCTTTTGTGAGAGGGTAGCTGATCTGTCGTGGGACTGGTGTTAGAGGGTAGCTGATCTGTCGTGGGTCTTTTGTTAGAGGGTGGCTGATCTGTCGTGGGTCTGGTGTTAGAGGGTGGACGATCTGTCGTGGGTCCGGTGTTAGAGGGTAGACGATCTGTCGTTGGACTGGTGTTAGAGGGTAGCTGACCTGTCGTGGGACTGGTGTTAGAAGGTAGCTGATCTGTCGTGGGACTGGTGTTAGGGGGTAGCTTATCTGTCGTGGGTCTTTTGTGAGAGGGTAGCTGATCTGTCGTGGGACTGGTGTTAGAGGGTAGCTGATCTGTCGTGGGACTGGTGTTAGAGGGTAGCTGATCTGTCGTGGGACTGGTGTTAGGGGGTAGCTGATCTGTCGTGGGTCTTTTGTGAGAGGGTAGCTGATCTGTCGTGGGACTGGTGTTAGGGGGTAGCTTATCTGTCGTGGGTCTTTTGTGAGAGGGTAGCTGATCTGTCGTGGGACTGGTGTTAGAGGGTAGCTGATCTGTCGTGGGACTGGTGTTAGAGGGTAGCTGATCTGTCGTGGGACTGGTGTTAGGGGGTAGCTGATCTGTCGTGGGTCTTTTGTGAGAGGGTAGCTGATCTGTCGTGGGACTGGTGTTAGAGGGTAGCTGATCTGTCGTGGGACTGGTGTTAGAGGGTAGCTGATCTGTCGTGGAACTGGTGTTAGAAGGTAGCTGATCTGTCGTGGGTCTGGTGTTAGAGGGTAGCTGATCTGTCGTGGGACTGGTGTTAGAAGGTAGCTGATCTGTCGTGGGTCTGGTGTTAGAGGGTAGCTGATCTGTCGTGGGACTGGTGTTAGAAGGTAGCTGATCTGTCGTGGGACTGGTGTTAGAGGGTAGCTGATCTGTGGTGGGACTGGGGTTAGAAGGTAGCTGATCTGTCGTGGGTCTGGTGTTAGAGGGTAGCTGATCTGTCGTGGGACTGGTGTTAGAAGGTAGCTGATCTGTCGTGGGTCTTTTGTTAGAGGGTAGCTGATCTGTCGTGGGACTGGTGTTAGAGGGTAGCTGATCTGTCGTGGGTCTGGTGTTAGAGGGTAGCTGATCTGTCGTGGGTCTGGTGTTAGAGGGTAGCTGATCTGTCGTGGGACTGGTGTTAGAGGGTAGCTGATCTGTCGTGGGTCTGGTGTTAGAGGGTAGCTGATCTGTCGTGGGTCTGGTGTTAGAAGGTAGCTGATCTATCGTGGGTCTGGTGTTAGAGGGTAGCTGATCTGTCGTGGGACTGGTGTTAGAAGGTAGCTGATCTGTCGTGGGTCTGGTGTTAGAAGGTAGCTGATCTGTCGTGGGACTGGTGTTAGAGGGTAGCTGATCTGTCGTGGGACTGGAGTTAGAAGGTAGCTGATCTGTCGTGGGACTGGTGTTAGAAGGTAGCTGATCTGTCGTGGGTCTGGTGTTAGAGGGTGGCTGATCTGTCGTGGGACTGGTGTTAGAAGGTAGCTGATCTGTCGTGGGTCTGGTGTTAGAGGGTAGCTGATCTGTCGTGGGACTGGTGTTAGAAGGTAGCTGATCTGTCGTGGGTCTGGTGTTAGAGGGTAGCTGATCTGTCGTGGGACTGGTGTTAGAGGGTAGCTGATCTGTCGTGAGTCTAGTGTTAGAGGGTAGCTGATATGTCGTAGGACTGGTGTTAGAAGGTAGCTGATCTGTCGTGGGTCTGGTGTTAGAGGGTAGCTGATCTGTCGTGGGTCTGGTGTTAGAGGGTAGCTGATCTGTCGTGGGTCTGGTGTTAGAGGGTAGCTGATCTGTAGTGGGACTGGTGTTAGAGGGTAGCTGATCTGTCGTGGGACTGGTGTTAGGGGGTAGCTGATCTGTCGTGGGACTGGTGTTAGAGGGTAGCTGATCTGTCGTGGGACTGGTGTTAGAGGGTAGCTGATCTGTCGTGGGTCTTTTGTGAGAGGGTAGCTGATCTGTCGTGGGACTGGTGTTAGAGGGTAGCTGATCTGTCGTGGGTCTTTTGTTAGAGGGGAGCTGATCTGTCGTGGGACTGGTATTAGGGGGTAGCTGATCTGTCGTGGGACTGGTGTTAGAGGGTAGCTGATCTGTCGTAGGACTGGTGTTAGGAGCTGATCTGTCGTGGGTCTTTTGCGAGAGGGTAGCTGATCTGTCGTGGGACTGGTGTTAGAGGGTAGCTGATCTGTCGTGGGTCTTTTGTTAGAGGGTGGCTGATCTGTCGTGGGTCTGGTGTTAGAGGGTGGACGATCTGTCGTGGGTCCGGTGTTAGAGGGTAGACGATCTGTCGTTGGACTGGTGTTAGAGGGTAGCTGACCTGTCGTGGGACTGGTTTTAGAAGGTAGCTGATCTGTCGTGGGACTGGTGTTAGGGGGTAGCTTATCTGTCGTGGCTCTTTTGTGAGAGGGTAGCTGATCTGTCGTGGGACTGGTGTTAGAGGGTAGCTGATCTGTCGTGGGACTGGTGTTAGAGGGTAGCTGATCTGTCGTGGGACTGATGTTAGGGGGTAGCTGATCTGTCGTGGGTCTTTTGTGAGAGGGTAGCTGATCTGTCGTGGGACTGGTGTTAGAGGGTAGCTGATCTGTCGCTGGACTGGTGTTAGAAGGTAGCTGATCTGTCGTGGGTCTGGTGTTAGAGGGTAGCTGATCTGTCGTGGCTCTGGTGTTAGAGGGTAGCTGATATGTCGTGGGTCTGGTGTTAGAGGGTAGCTGATCTGTCGTGGGACTGGTGTTAGAGGGTAGCTGATCTGTCGTGGGACTGGTGTTAGAGGGTAGCTGATCTGTCGTGGGTCTTTTGTGAGAGGGTAGCTGATCTGTCGTGGGACTGGTGTTAGAGGGTAGCTGATCTGTCGTGGGTCTTTTGTTAGAGGGTAGCTGATCTGTCGTGGGTCTGGTGTTAGAGGGTGGACGATCTGTCGTGGGTCTGGTCCTAGAGGGTAGACGATCTGTCGTGGGACTGATGTTAGAGGGTAGCTGATCTGTCGTGGGACTGGTGTTAGAGGGTAGCTGATCTGTCGTGGGTCTTTTGTTAGAGGGTGGCTGATCTGTCGTGGGTCTGGTGTTAGAAGGTGGACGATCTGTCGTGGGTCCGGTGTTAGAGGGTAGACGATCTGTCGTTGGACTGGTGTTAGAGGGTAGCTGACCTGTCGTGGGACTGGTGTTAGAAGGTAGCTGATCTGCCGTGGAACTGGTGTTAGGGGGTAGCTTATCTGTCGTGGGTCTTTTGTGAGAGGGTAGCTGATCTGTCGTGGGACTGGTGTTAGAGGGTAGCTGATCTGTCGTGGGACTGGTGTTAGAGGGTAGCTGATCTGTCGTGGGACTGGTGTTAGGGGGTAGCTGATCTGTCGTGGGTCTTTTGTGAGAGGGTAGCTGATCTGTCGTGGGACTGGTGTTAGAGGGTAGCTGATCTGTCGCTGGACTGGTGTTAGAAGGTAGCTGATCTGTCGTGGGTCTGGTGTTAGAGGGTAGCTGATCTGTCGTGGCTCTGGTGTTAGAGGGTAGCTGATATGTCGTGGGTCTGGTGTTAGAGGGTAGCTGATCTGTCGTGGGACTGGTGTTAGAGGGTAGCTGATCTGTCGTGGGACTGGTGTTAGAGGGTAGCTGATCTGTCGTGGGTCTTTTGTGAGAGGGTAGCTGATCTGTCGTGGGACTGGTGTTAGGAGGTAGCTGATCTGTCGTGGGTCTTTTGTGAGAGGGTAGCTGATCTGTCGTGGGACTGGTGTTAGAGGGTAGCTGATCTGTCGTGGGTCTTTTGTTAGAGGGTGGCTGATCTGTCGTGGGTCTGGTGTTAGAGGGTGGACGATCTGTCGTGGGTCCGGTGTTAGAGGGTAGACGATCTGTCGTTGGACTGGTGTTAGAGGGTAGCTGACCTGTCGTGGGACTGGTGTTAGAAGGTAGCTGATCTGTCGTGGGACTGGTGTTAGGGGGTAGCTTATCTGTCGTGGGTCTTTTGTGAGAGGGTAGCTGATCTGTCGTGGGACTGGTGTTAGAGGGTAGCTGATCTGTCGTGGGACTGGTGTTAGAGGGTAGCTGATCTGTCGTGGGACTGGTGTTAGGGGGTAGCTGATCTGTCGTGGGTCTTTTGTGAGAGGGTAGCTGATCTGTCGTGGGACTGGTGTTAGAGGGTAGCTGATCTGTCGCTGGACTGGTGTTAGAAGGTAGCTGATCTGTCGTGGGTCTGGTGTTAGAGGGTAGCTGATCTGTCGTGGCTCTGGTGTTAGAGGGTAGCTGATATGTCGTGGGTCTGGTGTTAGAGGGTAGCTGATCTGTCGTGGGACTGGTGTTAGAGGGTAGCTGATCTGTCGTGGGACTGGTGTTAGAGGGTAGCTGATCTGTCGTGGGTCTTTTGTGAGAGGGTAGCTGATCTGTCGTGGGACTGGTGTTAGAGGGTAGCTGATCTGTCGTGGGTCTTTTGTTAGAGGGTAGCTGATCTGTCGTGGGTCTGGTGTTAGAGGGTGGACGATCTGTCGTGGGTCTGGTCCTAGAGGGTAGACGATCTGTCGTGGGACTGATGTTAGAGGGTAGCTGATCTGTCGTGGGACTGGTGTTAGAGGGTAGCTGATCTGTCGTGGGTCTTTTGTTAGAGGGTGGCTGATCTGTCGTGGGTCTGGTGTTAGAGGGTGGACGATCTGTCGTGGGTCCGGTGTTAGAGGGTAGACGATCTGTCGTTGGACTGGTGTTACAGGGTAGCTGACCTGTCGTGGGACTGGTGTTAGAAGGTAGCTGATCTGTCGTGGAACTGGTGTTAGGGGGTAGCTTATCTGTCGTGGGTCTTTTGTGAGAGGGTAGCTGATCTGTCGTGGGACTGGTGTTAGAGGGTAGCTGATCTGTCGTGGGACTGGTGTTAGAGGGTAGCTGATCTGTCGTGGGACTGGTGTTAGGGGGTAGCTGATCTGTCGTGGGTCTTTTGTGAGAGGGTAGCTGATCTGTCGTGGGACTGGTGTTAGAGTGTAGCTGATCTGTCGCTGGACTGGTGTTAGAAAGTAGCTGATCTGTCGTGGGTCTGGTGTTAGAGGGTAACTGATCTGTCGTGGCTCTGGTGTTAGAGGGTAGCTGATATGTCGTGGGTCTGGTGTTAGAGGGTAGCTGATCTGTCGTGGGACTGGTGTTAGAGGGTAGCTGATCTGTCGTGGGACTGGTGTTAGAGGGTAGCTGATCTGTCGTGGGTCTTTTGTGAGAGGGTAGCTGATCTGTCGTGGGACTGGTGTTAGAGGGTAGCTGATCTGTCGTGGGTCTTTTGTTAGAGGGTAGCTGATCTGTCGTGGGTCTGGTGTTAGAGGGTGGACGATCTGTCGTGGGTCTGGTCCTAGAGGGTAGACGATCTGTCGTGAGACTGATGTTAGAGGGTAGCTGATCTGTCGTGGGACTGGTGTTAGAGGGTAGCTGATCTGTCGTGGGTCTTTTGTTAGAGGGTAGCTGATCTGTCGTGGGTCTGGTGTTAGAGGGTGGACGATCTGTCGTGGGTATGGTGTTAGAGGGTAGACGATCTGTCGTGGGACTGGTGTTAGAGGGCAGCTGATCTGTCGAGGGACTGGTGTTAGAGGGTAGCTGATCTGTCGTGGGACTGGCGTTAGAGGGTAGCTGATCTGTCGTGGGACTGGTGTTAGAGGGTAGCTGATATGTCGTGGGACTGGTGTTAGAAGGCAGCTGATCTGTTGTGGGTCTGGTGTTAGAGGGTAGCAGATCTGTCGTGGGACTGGTGTTAGAAGGTAGCTGATCTGTCGTGGGTCTGGTGTTAGAGGGTAGCTGAAAGTCGTGGGAATGGTGTTAGAAGGTAGCTGATCTGTCGTGGGACTGGTGTTAGAGGGTAGCTGATCTGTCGTGGGACTGGTGTTAGAGGGTAGCTGATCTGTCGTGGGTCTTTTGTGAGAGGGTAGCTGATCTGTCGTGGGACTGGTGTTAAGAGGTAGCTGATCTGTCGTGGGTTTTTTGTGAGAGGGTAGCTGATCTGTCGTGGGACTGGTGTTAGAGGGTAGCTGATCTGTCGTGGGTCTTTTGTTAGAGGGTGGCTGATCTGTCGTGGGTCTGGTGTTAGAGGGTGGACGATCTGTCGTGGGTCCGGTGTTAGAGGGTAGACGATCTGTCGTTGGACTGGTGTTAGAGGGTAGCTGACCTGTCGTGGGACTGGTGTTAGAAGGTAGCTGATCTGTCGTGGGACTGGTGTTAGGGGGTAGCTTATCTGTCGTGGGTCTTTTGTGAGAGGGTAGCTGATCTGTCGTGGGACTGGTGTTAGAGGGTAGCTGATCTGTCGTGGGACTGGTGTTAGAGGGTAGCTGATCTGTCGTGGGACTGGTGTTAGGGGGTAGCTGATCTGTCGTGGGTCTTTTGTGAGAGGGTAGCTGATCTGTCGTGGGACTGGTGTTAGGGGGTAGCTTATCTGTCGTGGGTCTTTTGTGAGAGGGTAGCTGATCTGTCGTGGGACTGGTGTTAGAGGGTAGCTGATCTGTCGTGGGACTGGTGTTAGAGGGTAGCTGATCTGTCGTGGGACTGGTGTTAGGGGGTAGCTGATCTGTCGTGGGTCTTTTGTGAGAGGGTAGCTGATCTGTCGTGGGACTGGTGTGAGAGGGTAGCTGATCTGTCGTGGGACTGGTGTTAGAGGGTAGCTGATCTGTCGTGGAACTGGTGTTAGAAGGTAGCTGATCTGTCGTGGGTCTGGTGTTAGAGGGTAGCTGATCTGTCGTGGGACTGGTGTTAGAAGGTAGCTGATCTGTCGTGGGTCTGGTGTTAGAGGGTAGCTGATCTGTCGTGGGACTGGTGTTAGAGGGTAGCTGATCTGTGGTGGGACTGGGGTTAGAAGGTAGCTGATCTGTCGTGGGTCTGGTGTTAGAGGGTAGCTGATCTGTCGTGGGACTGGTGTTAGAAGGTAGCTGATCTGTCGTGGGTCTTTTGTTAGAGGGTAGCTGATCTGTCGTGGGACTGGTGTTAGAGGGTAGCTGATCTGTCGTGGGTCTGGTGTTAGAGGGTAGCTGATCTGTCGTGGGTCTGGTGTTAGAGGGTAGCTGATCTGTCGTGGGACTGGTGTTAGAGGGTAGCTGATCTGTCGTGGGTCTGGTGTTAGAGGGTAGCTGATCTGTCGTGGGTCTGGTGTTAGAAGGTAGCTGATCTGTCGTGGGTCTGGTGTTAGAGGGTAGCTGATCTGTCGTGGGACTGGTGTTAGAAGGTAGCTGATCTGTCGTGGGTCTGGTGTTAGAAGGTAGCTGATCTGTCGTGGGACTGGTGTTAGAGGGTAGCTGATCTGTCGTGGGACTGGAGTTAGAAGGTAGCTGATCTGTCGTGGGACTGGTGTTAGAAGGTAGCTGATCTGTCGTGGGTCTGGTGTTAGAGGGTGGCTGATCTGTCGTGGGACTGGTGTTAGAAGGTAGCTGATCTGTCGTGGGTCTGGTGTTAGAGGGTAGCTGATCTGTAGTGGGACTGGTGTTAGAAGGTAGCTGATCTGTCGTGGGTCTGGTGTTAGAGGGTAGCTGATCTGTCGTGGGACTGGTGTTAGAAGGTAGCTGATCTGTCGTGGGTCTAGTGTTAGAGGGTAGCTGATATGTCGTAGGACTGGTGTTAGAAGGTAGCTGATCTGTCGTGGGTCTGGTGTTAGAGGGTAGCTGATCTGTCGTGGGTCTGGTGTTAGAGGGTAGCTGATCTGTCGTGGGTCTGGTGTTAGAGGGTAGCTGATCTGTAGTGGGACTGGTGTTAGAGGGTAGCTGATCTGTCGTGGGACTGGTGTTAGGGGGTAGCTGATCTGTCGTGGGACTGGTGTTAGAGGGTAGCTGATTTGTCGTGGGACTGGTGTTAGAGGGTAGCTGATCTGTCGTGGGTCTTTTGTGAGAGGGTAGCTGATCTGTCGTGGGACTGGTGTTAGAGGGTAGCTGATCTGTCGTGGGTCTTTTGTTAGAGGGGAGCTGATCTGTCGTGGGACTGGTATTAGGGGGTAGCTGATCTGTCGTGGGTTTTTTGTGAGAGGGTAGCTGATCTGTCGTAGGACTGGTGTTAGGAGGTAGCTGATCTGTCGTGGGTCTTTTGCGAGAGGGTAGCTGATCTGTCGTGGGACTGGTGTTAGAGGGTAGCTGATCTGTCGTGGGTCTTTTGTTAGAGGGTGGCTGATCTGTCGTGGGTCTGGTGTTAGAGGGTGGACGATCTGTCGTGGGTCCGGTGTTAGAGGGTAGACGATCTGTCGTTGGACTGGTGTTAGAGGGTAGCTGACCTGTCGTGGGACTGGTTTTAGAAGGTAGCTGATCTGTCGTGGGACTGGTGTTAGGGGGTAGCTTATCTGTCGTGGCTCTTTTGTGAGAGGGTAGCTGATCTGTCGTGGGACTGGTGTTAGAGGGTAGCTGATCTGTCGTGGGACTGGTGTTAGAGGGTAGCTGATCTGTCGTGGGACTGGTGTTAGGGGGTAGCTGATCTGTCGTGGGTCTTTTGTGAGAGGGTAGCTGATCTGTCGTGGGACTGGTGTTAGAGGGTAGCTGATCTGTCGCTGGACTGGCGTTAGAAGGTAGCTGATCTGTCGTGGGTCTGGTGTTAGAGGGTAGCTGATCTGTCGTGGCTCTGGTGTTAGAGGGTAGCTGATATGTCGTGGGTCTGGTGTTAGAGGGTAGCTGATCTGTCGTGGGACTGGTGTTAGAGGGTAGCTGATCTGTCGTGGGACTGGTGTTAGAGGGTAGCTGATCTGTCGTGGGTCTTTTGTGAGAGGGTAGCTGATCTGTCGTGGGACTGGTGTTAGAGGGTAGCTGATCTGTCGTGGGTCTTTTGTTAGAGGGTAGCTGATCTGTCGTGGGTCTGGTGTTAGAGGGTGGACGATCTGTCGTGGGTCTGGTCCTAGAGGGTAGACGATCTGTCGTGGGACTGATGTTAGAGGGTAGCTGATCTGTCGTGGGACTGGTGTTAGAGGGTAGCTGATCTGTCGTGGGTCTTTTGTTAGAGGGTGGCTGATCTGTCGTGGGTCTGGTGTTAGAGGGTGGACGATCTGTCGTGGGTCCGGTGTTAGAGGGTAGACGATCTGTCGTTGGACTGGTGTTAGAGGGTAGCTGACCTGTCGTGGGACTGGTGTTAGAAGGTAGCTGATCTGTCGTGGAACTGGTGTTAGGGGGTAGCTTATCTGTCGTGGGTCTTTTGTGAGAGGGTAGCTGATCTGTCGTGGGACTGCTGTTAGAGGGTAGCTGATCTGTCGTGGGACTGGTGTTAGAGGGTAGCTGATCTGTCGTGGGACTGGTGTTAGGGGGTAGCTGATCTGTCGTGGGTCTTTTGTGAGAGGGTAGCTGATCTGTCGTGGGACTGGTGTTAGAGGGTAGCTGATCTGTCGCTGGACTGGTGTTAGAAGGTAGCTGATCTGTCGTGGGTCTGGTGTTAGAGGGTAGCTGATCTGTCGTGGCTCTGGTGTTAGAGGGTAGCTGATATGTCGTGGGTCTGGTGTTAGAGGGTAGCTGATCTGTCGTGGGACTGGTGTTAGAGGGTAGCTGATCTGTCGTGGGACTGGTGTTAGAGGGTAGCTGATCTGTCGTGGGTCTTTTGTGAGAGGGTAGCTGATCTGTCGTGGGACTGGTGTTAGGAGGTAGCTGATCTGTCGTGGGTCTTTTGTGAGAGGGTAGCTGATCTGTCGTGGGACTGGTGTTAGAGTGTAGCTGATCTGTCGTGGGTCTTTTGTTAGAGGGTGGCTGATCTGTCGTGGGTCTGGTGTTAGAGGGTGGACGATCTGTCGTGGGTCCGGTGTTAGAGGGTAGACGATCTGTCGTTGGACTGGTGTTAGAGGGTAGCTGACCTGTCGTGGGACTGGTGTTAGAAGGTAGCTGATCTGTCGTGGGACTGGTGTTAGGGGGTAGCTTATCTGTCGTGGGTCTTTGGTGAGAGGGTAGCTGATCTGTCGTGGGACTGGTGTTAGAGGGTAGCTGATCTGTCGTGGGACTGGTGTTAGAGGGTAGCTGATCTGTCGTGGGACTGGTGTTAGGGGGTAGCTGATCTGTCGTGGGTCTTTTGTGAGAGGGTAGCTGATCTGTCGTGGGACTGGTGTTAGAGGGTAGCTGATCTGTCGCTGGACTGGTGTTAGAAGGTAGCTGATCTGTCGTGGGTCTGGTGTTAGAGGGTAGCTGATCTGTCCTGGCTCTGGTGTTAGAGGGTAGCTGATATGTCGTGGGTCTGGTGTTAAAGGGTAGCTGATCTGTCGTGGGACTGGTGTTAGAGGGTAGCTGATCTGTCGTGGGACTGGTGTTAGAGGGTAGCTGATCTGTCGTGGGTCTTTTGTGAGAGGGTAGCTGATCTGTCGTGGGACTGGTGTTAGAGGGTAGCTGATCTGTCGTGGGTCTTTTGTTAGAGGGTAGCTGATCTGTCGTGGGTCTGGTGTTAGAGGGTGGACGATCTGTCGTGGGTCTGGTCCTAGAGGGTAGACGATCTGTCGTGGGACTGATGTTAGAGGGTAGCTGATCTGTCGTGGGACTGGTGTTAGAGGGTAGCTGATCTGTCGTGGGTCTTTTGTTAGAGGGTGGCTGATCTGTCGTGGGTCTGGTGTTAGAGGGTGGACGATCTGTCGTGGGTCCGGTGTTAGAGGGTAGACGATCTGTCGTTGGACTGGTGTTAGAGGGTAGCTGACCTGTCGTGGGACTGGTGTTAGAAGGTAGCTGATCTGTCGTGGAACTGGTGTTAGGGGGTAGCTTATCTGTCGTGGGTCTTTTGTGAGAGGGTAGCTGATCTGTCGTGGGACTGGTGTTAGAGGGTAGCTGATCTGTCGTGGGACTGGTGTTAGAGGGTAGCTGATCTGTCGTGGGACTGGTGTTAGGGGGTAGCTGATCTGTCGTGGGTCTTTTGTGAGAGGGTAGCTGATCTGTCGTGGGACTGGTGTTAGAGTGTAGCTGATCTGTCGCTGGACTGGTGTTAGAAAGTAGCTGATCTGTCGTGGGTCTGGTGTTAGAGGGTAGCTGATCTGTCGTGGCTCTGGTGTTAGAGGGTAGCTGATATGTCGTGGGTCTGGTGTTAGAGGGTAGCTGATCTGTCGTGGGACTGGTGTTAGAGGGTAGCTGATCTGTCGTGGGACTGGTGTTAGAGGGTAGCTGATCTGTCGTGGGTCTTTTGTGAGAGGGTAGCTGATCTGTCGTGGGACTGGTGTTAGAGGGTAGCTGATCTGTCGTGGGTCTTTTGTTAGAGGGTAGCTGATCTGTCGTGGGTCTGGTGTTAGAGGGTGGACGATCTGTCGTGGGTCTGGTCCTAGAGGGTAGACGATCTGTCGTGAGACTGATGTTAGAGGGTAGCTGATCTGTCGTGGGACTGGTGTTAGAGGGTAGCTGATCTGTCGTGGGTCTTTTGTTAGAGGGTAGCTGATCTGTCGTGGGTCTGGTGTTAGAGGGTGGACGATCTGTCGTGGGTATGGTGTTAGAGGGTAGACGATCTGTCGTGGGACTGGTGTTAGAGGGCAGCTGATCTGTCGTGGGACTGGTGTTAGAAGGTAGCTGATCTGTCGTGGGTCTTTTGTTAGAGGGTAGCTGATCTGTCGTGGGTCTGGTGTTAGAGGGTAGCTGATCTGTCGTGGGTCTGGTGTTAGAGGGTAGCTGATCTGTCGTGGGACTGGTGTTAGAGGGTAGACGATCTGTCGTGGGATTGGTGTTAGAGGGTAGCTGATCTGTCGTGGGACTGGTGTTAGAGGGTAGCTGATCTGTCGTGGGACTGGTGTTAGAGGGTAGCTGATCTGTCGTGGAACTGGTGTTAGAAGGTAGCTGATCTCTCGTGGGTCTGGTGTTAGAGGGTAGCTGATCTGTCGTGGGACTGGTGTTAGAAGGTAGCTGATCTGCCGTGGGTCTGGTGTTAGAGGGTAGCTGATCTGTCGTGGGACTGGTGTTAGAAGGTAGCTGATCTGTCGTGGGACTGGTGTTAGAGGGTAGCTGATCTGTGGTGGGACTGGTGTTAGAAGGTAGCTGATCTGTCGTGGGTCTGGTGTTAGAGGGTAGCTGATCTGTCGTGGGACTGGTGTTAGAAGGTAGCTGATCTGTCGTGGGTATTTTGTTAGAGGGTAGCTGATCTGTCGTGGGACTGGTGTTAGAGGGTATCTGATCTGTCGTGGGTCTGGTGTTAGAGGGTAGCTGATCTGTCGTGGGTCTGGTGTTAGAGGGTAGCTGATCTGTCGTGGGACTGGTGTTAGAGGGTAGCTGATCTGTCGTGGGTCTGGTGTTAGAGGGTAGCTGATCTGTCGTGGGTCTGGTGTTAGAAGGTAGCTGATCTGTCGTGGGTCTGGTGTTAGAGGGTAGCTGATCTGTCGTGGGTCTGGTGTTAGAAAGTAGCTGATCTGTCGTGGGTCTGGTGTTAGAAGGTAGCTGATCTGTCGTGGGACTGGTGTTAGAGGGTAGCTGATCTGTCGTGGGACTGGAGTTAGAAGGTAGCTGATCTGTCGTGGGTCTGGTGTTAGAGGGTAGCTGATCTGTCGTGGGACTGGTGTTAGAAGGTAACTGATCTGTCGTGGGTCTGGTGTTAGAGGGTAGCTGATCTGTCGTGGGACTGGTGTTAGAAGGTAGCTGATCTGTCGTGGGTCTGGTGTTAGAGGGTAGCTGATCTGTCGTGGGACTGGTGTTAGAAGGTAGCTGATCTGTCGTGGGTCTGGTGTTAGAGGGTAGCTGATCTGTCGTGGGACTGGTGTTAGAAGGTAGCTGATCTGTCGTGGGTCTAGTGTTAGAGGGTAGCTGATATGTCGTTGGACTGGTGTTAGAAGGTAGCTGATCTGTCGTGGGTCTGGTGTTAGAGGGTAGCTGATCTGTCGTGGGTCTGGTGTTAGAGGGTAGCTGATCTGTCGTGGGACGGGTGTTAGGGGGTAGCTGATCTGTCGTGGGACTGGTGTTAGAGGGTAGCTGATCTGTCGTGGGACTGGTGTTAGAGGGTAGCTGATCTGTCGTGGGTCTTTTGTGAGAGGGTAGCTGATCTGTCGTGGGACTGGTGTTAGAGGGTAGCTGATCTGTTGTAGGACTGGTGTTAGGAGGTAGCTGATCTGTCGTGGGTCTTTTGTGAGAGGGTAGGTGATCTGTCGTGGGACTGGTGTTAGAGGGTAGCTGATCTGTCGTGGGTCTTTTGTTAGAGGGTGGCTGATCTGTCGTGGGTCTGGTGTTAGAGGGTGGACGATCTGTCGTGGGTCCGGTGTTAGAGGGTAGACGATCTGTCGTTGGACTGGTGTTAGAGGGTAGCTGACCTGTCGTGGGACTGGTGTTAGAAGGTAGCTGATCTGTCGTGGGACTGGTGTTAGGGGGTAGCTTATCTGTCGTGGGTCTTTTGTGAGAGGGTAGCTGATCTGTCGTGGGACTGGTGTTAGAGGGTAGCTGATCTGTCGTTGGACTGGTGTTAGAAGGTAGCTGATCTTTCGTGGGTCTGGTGTTAGAGGGTAGCTGATCTGTCGTGGGACTGGTGTTAGAAGGTAGCTGATCTGTCGTGGGTCTGGTGTTAGAGGGTGGCTGATCTGTCGTGGGTCTGGTGTTAAAGGGTGGACGATCTGTCGTGGGTCCGGTGTTAGAGGGTAGACGATCTGTCGTTGGACTGGTGTTAGAGGGTAGCTGACCTGTCGTGGGATGGTGTTAGAAGGTAGCTGATCTGTCGTGGGACTGGTGTTAGGGGTTAGCTTATCTGTCGTGGGTCTTTTGTGAGAGGGTAGCTGATCTGTCGTGGGACTGGTGTTAGAGGGTAGCTGATCTGTCGTTGGACTGGTGTTAGAAGGTAGCTGATCTGTCGTGGGACTGGTGTTAGGGGGTAGCTGATCTGTCGTGGGTCTTTTGTGAGAGGGTAGCTGATCTGTCGTGGGACTGCTGTTAGAGGGTAGGTGATCTGTCGTGGGTCTTTTGTTAGAGGGTAGCTGATCTGTCGTGGGACTGGTGTTAGAGGGTAGTTGATCTGTCGTGGGTCTGGTGTTAAAGGGTGGACGATCTGTCGTGGGTCCGGTGTTAGAGGGTAGACGATCTGTCGTTGGACTGGTGTTAGAGGGTAGCTGACCTGTCGTGGGACTGGTGTTAGAAGGTAGCTGATCTGTCGTTGGACTGGTGTTAGGGGTTAGCTTATCTGTCGTGGGTCTTTTGTGAGAGGGTAGCTGATCTGTCGTGGGACTGGTGTTAGAGGGTAGCTGATCTGTCGTTGGACTGGTGTTAGAAGGTAGCTGATCTGCCGTGGGTCTGGTGTTAGAAGGTAGCTGATCTGTCGTGGGTCTGGTGTTAGAGGGTAGCTGATCTGTCGTGGGACTGGTGTTAGAAGGTAGCTGATCTGTCGTGGGTCTGGTGTTAGAGGGTAGCTGATCTGTCGTGGAACTGGTGTTAGAGGTTAGCTGATCTGTCGTGGGACTGGTGTTAGATGGTAGCTGATCTGTCGTGGGACTGGTGTTAGAGGGTAGCTGATCTGTCGTGGGACTGGTGTTAGAGGGTAGCCGATCTGTCGTGGGACTGGTGTTAGAAGGTAGCTGATCTGTCGTTGGACTGGTGTTAGGGGTTAGCTTATCTGTCGTGGGTCTTTTGTGAGAGAGTAGCTGATCTGTCGTGGGACTGGTGTTAGAGGGTAGCTGATCTGTCGTTGGACTGGTGTTAGAAGGTAGCTGATCTGCCGTGGGTCTGGTGTTAGAAGGTAGCTGATCTGTCGTGGGTCTGGTGGTAGAGGGTAGCTGATCTGTCGTGGGACTGGTGTTAGAAGGTAGCTGATCTGTCGTGGGTCTGGTGTTAGAGGGTAGCTGATCTGTCGTGGGACTGGTGTTAGAAGGTAGCTGATCTGTCGTGGGTCTGGTGTTAGAAGGTAGCTGGTCTGTCGTGGGACTGGTGTTAGAGGGTAGCTGATCTGTCGTGGGACTGGTGTTAGAGGGTAGCTGATCTGTCGTGGGTCTGGTGTTAGAGGGTAGCTGATCTGTCATGGGAATGGTGTTAGAAGGTAGCTGATCTGTCGTGGGACTGGTGTCAGAGGGTAGCTGATCTGTCGTGGGTCTTTTGTGAGAGGGTAGCTGATCTGTCGTGGGACTGGTGTTAGAGGGTAGGTGATCTGTCGTGGGTCTTTTGTTAGAGGGTAGCTGATTTGTCGTTTGTGTGGTGTTAAAGGGTGGACGATCTGTCGTGGGTCTGGTGTTAGAGGGTAGACGATCTGTCGTGGGACTGGTGTTAGAGGGTAGCTGATCTGTCGTGGGACTGGTGTTAGAGGGTAGCTGATCTGTCATGGGTCTTTTGTTAGAGGGTAGCTGATCTGTCGTGGGTCTGGTGTTAGAGGGTGGACGATCTGTCGTGGGTCTGGTGTTAGAAGGTAGTTGATCTGTCGTGGGACTGGTGTTAGAAGGTAGCTGATCTGTCGTGGGTCTGGTGTTAGAGGGTAGCTGATCTGTCGTAGGACTGGTGTTAGAAGGTAGCTGATCTGTCGTGGGACTGGTGTTAGAAGGTAGCTGATCTGTTGTGGGACAGGTGTTAGAAGGTAGCTGATCTGTCGTGGGTCTGGTGTTAGAAGGTAGCTGATCTGTCGTGGGACTGGTGTTAGAAGGTAGCTGATCTGTCGTGGGTCTGGTGTTAGAGGGTAGCTGATCTGTCGTGGGACTGGTGTTAGAAGGTAGCTGATCTGTCGTGGGTCTTTTGTTAGAGGGTAGCTGATCTGTCGTGGGACTGGTGTTAGAGGGTAGCTGATCTGTCGTGGGTCTGGTGTTAGAGGGTAGCTGATCTGTCGTGGGTCTAGTGTTAGAAGGTAGCTGATCTGTCGTGGGTCTGGTGTTAGAGGGTAGCTGATCTGTCATGGGAAGGGTGTTAGAAGGTAGCTGATCTGTCGTGGGACTGGTGTCAGAGGGTAGCTGATCTGACGTGGGTCTTTTGTTAGAGGGTAGCTGATCTGTCGTGGGACTGGTGTTAGAGGGTAGCTGATCTGTCGTGAGACTGGTGTTAGAGGGTAGCTGATCTGTCGTGGGACTGGTGTTAGAGGGTAGACGATCTGTCGTGGGATTGGTGTTAGAGGCTAGCTGATCTGTCATGGGACTGGTGTTAGAGGGTAGCTGATCTGTCGTGTGACTGGTGTTAGAGGGTAGCTGATCTGTCGTGGAACTGGTGTTAGAAGGTAGCTGATCTGTCGTGGGTCTGGTGTTAGAGGGTAGCTGATCTGTCGTGGGACTGGTTGTAGAAGGTAGCTGATCTGTCGTGGGACTGGTGTTAGAAGGTAGCTGATCTGTCGTGGGACTGGTGTTAGAAGGTAGCTGATCTGTCGTGGGTCTGGTGTTAGAGGGTAGCTGATCTGTCGTGGGACTGGTGTTAGAAGGTAGCTGATCTGTCGTGGGTCTGGTGTTAGAGGGTAGCTGATCTGTCATGGGAATGGTGTTAGAAGGTAGCTGATCTGTCGTGGGACTGGTGTCAGAGGGTAGCTGATCTGCCGTGGGTCTTTTGTTAGAGGGTAGCTGATCTGTCGTGGGACTGGTGTTAGAGGGTAGCTGATCTTTCGTGGGTCTGGTGTTAGAGGGTAGCTGATCTGTCGTGGGACTGGTGTTAGAGGGTAGACGATCTGTCGTGGGATTGGTGTTAGAGGGTAGCTGATCTGTCGTGGGACTGGTGTTAGAGGGTAGCTGATCTGTCGTGGGACTGGTGTTAGAGGGTAGCTGATCTGTCGTGGGACTGGTTGTACAAGGTAGCTGATCTGTCGTGGGGCTGGTGTTAGAAGGTAGCTGATCTGTCGTGGGACTGGTGTTAGAAGGTAGCTGATCTGTCGTGGGTCTGGTGTTAGAGGGTAGCTGATCTGTCGTGGGACTGGTGTTAGAAGGTAGCTGATCTGTCGTGGGTCTGGTGTTAGAGGGTAGCTGATCTGTCATGGGAATGGTGTTAGAAGGTAGCTGATCTGTCGTGGGACTGGTGTCAGAAGGTAGCTGATCTGCCGTGGGTCTTTTGTTAGAGGGTAGCTGATCTGTCGTGGGACTGGTGTTAGAGGGTAGCTGATCTTTCGTGGGTCTGGTGTTAGAGGGTAGCTGATCTGTCGTGGGACTGGTGTTAGAGGGTAGACGATCTGTCGTGGGATTGGTGTTAGAGGGTAGCTGATCTGTCGTGGGACTGGTGTTAGAGGGTAGCTGATCTGTCGTGGGACTGGTGTTAGAGGGTAGCTGATCTGTCGTGGAACTGGTGTTAGAAGGTAGCTGATCTGTCGTGGGTCTGGTGTTAGAGGGTAGCTGATCTGTCGTGGGACTGGTGTTAGAAGGTAGCTCATCTGTCGTGGGTCTGGTGTTAGAGGGTAGCTGATCTGTCGTGGGACTGGTGTTAGAAGGTAGCTGATCTGTCGTAGGACTGGTGTTAGAGGGTAGCTGATCTGTGGTGGGACTGGTGTTAGAAGGTAGCTGATCTGTCGTGGGTCTGGTGTTAGAGGGTAGCTGATCTGTCGTGAGACTGGTGTTAGAAGGTAGCTGATCTGTCGTGGGTCTTTTGTTAGAGGGTAGCTGATCTGTCGTGGGACTGGTGTTAGAGGGTAGCTGATCTGTCTTGGGTCTGGTGTTAGAGAGTAGCTGATCTGTCGTGGGTCTGGTGTTAGAGGGTAGTTGATCTGTCGTGGGACTGGTGTTAGAGGGTAGCTGATCTGTCGTGGGTCTGGTGTTAGAGGGTAGCTGATCTGTCGTGGGTCTGGTGTTAGAAGGTAGCTGATCTGTCGTGGGTCTGGTGTTAGAGGGTAGCTGATCTGTCGTGGGACTGGTGTTAGAAGGTAGCTGATCTGTCGTGGGTCTGGTGTTAGAAGGTAGCTGATCTGTCGTGGGACTGGTGTTAGAGGGTAGCTGATCTGTCGTGGGACTGGTGTTAGAAGGTAGCTGATCTGTCGTGGGTCTGGTGTTAGAGGGTAGCTGATCTGTCGTGGGACTGGTGTTAGAAGGTAGCTGATCTGTCGTGGGTCTGGTGTTAGAGGGTAGCTGATCTGACGTGGGTCTTGTGTTAGAGGGTAGCTGATCTGTAGTGGGACTGGTGTTAGGGGGTAGCTGATCTGTCGTGGGACTGGTGTTAGAGGGTAGCTGATCTGTCGTGGGACTGGTGTTAGGGGGTAGCTGATCTGTCGTGGGTCTTTTGTGAGAGGGTAGCTGATCTGTCGTGGGACTGGTGTTGGAGGGTAGCTGATTTGTCGTGGGACTGGTGTTAGGGGGTAGCTGATCTGTCGTGGGACTGGTGTTAGAGGGTAGCTGATCTGTCGTAGGACTGGTGTTAGGAGGTAGCTGATTTGTCGTGGGTCTTTTGAGAGGGTAGACGATTTGTAGTGGGTCTGGTGTTAGAGGGTAGCTGATCTGCCGTGGGTCTGGTGTTAGAGGGTAGACGATATGTCGTGGGTCTGGTGTTAGAGGGTAGCTGATCTGTCGTGGGACTGGTGTTAGAGGGTAGCTGATCTGTCGTGGGACTGTTGTTAGAGGGTAGCTGATCTGTCGTGGGACTGGTGTTAGAGGGTAGTTGATCTGTCGTGGGACTGGTGTTAGAGGGTAGCTGATCTGTCGTGGGACTGGTGTTAGAGGGTAGCTGATCTGGCATGGGACTGGTGTTAGAGGGTAGCTGATCTGTCGTGGGACTGGTGTTAGAGTGTAGCTGATCTGTCGTGGGACTGGTGTTAGAGGGTAGCTGATCCGTCGTGGGACTGGTGTTAGAGGGTAGACGATCTGTCGTGGGACTGGTGTTAGAGCGTAGCTGATCTGTCTTGGGTCTGGTGTTAGAGGGTAGACGATCTGTCGTGGGTCTGGTGTTAGAAGGTAGCTGATCTGTCGTGGGTCTGGTGTTAGGGGGTAGACGATCTGTCGTGAGTCTGGTGTTAGAGGGTAGCTGATCTGTCGTGGGACTGGTGTTAGAGGATAGCTGATCTGTCGTGGGTTTTGGTGTTAGAGGGTAGCTGATCTGTCGTGGGACTGGTGTTAGAGGGTAGCTGATCTGTCGTGGGACTGGTGTTAGAGGGTAGCTGATCTGTCGTGGGACTGGTGTTAGAGGATAGCTGATCTGTCGTGGAACTGGTGTTAGAGGTTAGCTGATCTGTCGTGGGACTGGTGTTAGATGGTAGCTGATCTGTCGTGGGACTGGTGTTAGAGGGTAGCTGATCTGTCGTGGGACTGGTGTTAGAGGGTAGCCGATCTGTCGTGGGACTGGTGTTAGAGGGTAGCTGATCTGTCGTGGGTCTGGTGTTAGAGGGTAGCTGATCTGTCGTGGGACTGGTGTTAGAGGGTAGCTGATCTGTCGTGGGTCTGGTGTTAGAGGGTAGCTGATCTGTCGTGGGTCTGGTGTTAGAAGGTAGCTGATCTGTCGTGGGTCTGGTGTTAGAGGGTAGCTGATCTGTCGTGGGACTGGTGTTAGAAGGTAGCTGATCTGTCGTGGGTCTGGTGTTAGAAGGTAGCTGATCTGTCGTGGGACTGGTGCTAGAGGGTAGCTGATCTGTCGTGGGACTGGTGTTAGAAGGTAGCTGATCTGTCGTGGGACTGGTGTTAGAAGGTAGCTGATCTGTCGTGGGTCTGGTGTTAGAGGGTAGCTGATCTGTCGTGAGACTGGTGTTAGAAGGTAGCTGATCTGTCGTGGGTCTTTTGAGAGGGTAGACGATTTGTAGTGGGTCTGGTGTTAGAGGGTAGCTGATCTGCCGTGAGTCTGGTGTTAGAGGGTAGACGATCTGTCGTGGGTCTGGTGTTAGAGGGTAGCTGATCTGTCGTGGGACTGGTGTTAGAGGGTAGCTGATCTGTAGTGGGTCTGGTGTTAGAGGGTAGCTGATCTGTCGTGGGACTGGTGTTAGAGGGTAGTTGATCTGTCGTGGGACTGGTGTTAGAGGGTAGCTGATCTGTCGTGGGACTGGTGTTAGAGGGTAGCTGATCTGTCGTGGGACTGGTGTTAGAGGGTAGCTGATCTGTCGTGGGACTGGTGTTAGAGGGTAGCTGATCTGTCGTGGGACTGGTGTTAGAGGGTAGCTGATCTGTCGTGGGACTGGTGTTAGAGGGTAGCTGATCTGTCGTGGGACTGGTGTTAGAGGGTAGACGATCTGTCGTGGGACTGGTGTTAGAGCGTAGCTGATCTGTCTTGGGTCTGGTGTTAGAGGGTAGACGATCTGTCGTGGGTCTGGTGTTAGAGGGTAGCTGATCTGTCGTGGGTCTGATGTTAGAGGGTAGACGATCTGTCGTGAGTCTGGTGTTAGAGGGTAGCTGATCTGTCGTGGGACTGGTGTTAGAGGGTAGCTGATCTGTCGTGGGTCTGGTGTTAGAGGGTAGCTGATCTGTCGTGGGACTGATGTTAGAGGGTAGCTGATCTGTCCTGGGACTGGTGTTAGAGGGTAGCTGATCTGTCGTGGGACTGGTGTTAGAGGGTAGCTGATCTGCCTTGGAACTGGTGTTAGAGGTTAGCTGATCTGTCGTGGGACTAGTGTTCGATGGTAGCTGATCTGTCGTGGGACTGGTGTTAGAGGGTATCTGATCTGTCGTTGGACTGGTGTTAGAGGGTAGCTGACCTGTCGTTGGACTGGTGTTAGAAGGTAGCTGATCTGTCGTGGGACTGGTGTTAGGGGTTAGCTTATCTGTCGTGGGTCTTTTGTGAGAGGGTAGCTGATCTGTCGTGGGACTGGTGTTAGAGGGTAGCTGATCTGCCGTGGGTCTGGTGTTAGAGGGTAGACGATCTGTCGTGGGTCTGGTGTTAGAGGGTAGCTGATCTGTCGTGGGACTGGTGTTAGAGGGTAGCTGATCTGTAGTGGGTCTGGTGTTAGAGGGTAGCTGATCTGTCGTGGGACTGGTGTTAGAGGGTAGTTGATCTGTCGTGGGACTGGTGTTAGAGGGTAGCTGATCTGTCGTGGGACTGGTGTTAGAGGGTAGCTGATCTGTCGTGGGACTGGTGTTAGAGGGTAGCTGATCTGTCGTGGGACTGGTGTTAGAGGGTAGCTGATCTGTCGTGGGACTGGTGTTAGAGGGTAGCTGATCTGTCGTGGGACTGGTGTTAGAGGGTAGCTGATCTGTCGTGGGACTGGTGTTAGAGGGTAGACGATCTGTCGTGGGACTGGTGTTAGAGCGTCGCTGATCTGTCTTGGGTCTGGTGTTAGAGGGTAGACGATCTGTCGTGGGTCTGGTGTTAGAGGGTAGCTGATCTGTCGTGGGTCTGATGTTAGAGGGTAGACGATCTGTCGTGAGTCTGGTGTTAGAGGGTAGCTGATCTGTCGTGGGACTGGTGTTAGAGGGTAGCTGATCTGTCGTGGGTCTGGTGTTAGAGGGTAGCTGATCTGTCGTGGGACTGATGTTAGAGGGTAGCTGATCTGTCCTGGGACTGGTGTTAGAGGGTAGCTGATCTGTCGTGGGACTGGTGTTAGAGGGTAGCTGATCTGCCTTGGAACTGGTGTTAGAGGTTAGCTGATCTGTCGTGGGACTGGTGTTCGATGGTAGCTGATCTGTCGTGGGACTGGTGTTAGAGGGTATCTGATCTGTCGTTGGACTGGTGTTAGAGGGTAGCTGACCTGTCGTGGGACTGGTGTTAGAAGGTAGCTGATCTGTCGTGGGACTGGTGTTAGGGGTTAGCTTATCTGTCGTGGGTCTTTTGTGAGAGGGTAGCTGATCTGTCGTGGGACTGGTGTTAGAGGGTAGCTGATCTGTCGTTGGACTGGTGTTAGAAGGTAGCTGATCTGTCGTGGGACTGGTGTTAGGGGGTAGCTGATCTGTCGTGGGTCTTTTGTGAGAGGGTAGCTGATCTGTCGTGGGACTGGTGTTAGAGGGTAGGTGATCTGTCGTGGGTCTTTTGTTAGAGGGTAGCTGATCTGTCGTGGGACTGGTGTTAGAGGGTAGCTGATCTGTCGTGGGTCTGGTGTTAAAGGGTGGACGATCTGTCGTGGGTCCGGTGTTAGAGGGTAGACGATCTGTCGTTGGACTGGTGTTAGAGGGTAGCTGACCTGTCGTGGGACTGGTGTTAGAAGGTAGCTGATCTGTCGTTGGACTGGTGTTAGGGGTTAGCTTATCTGTCGTGGGTCTTTTGTGAGAGGGTAGCTGATCTGTCGTGGGACTGGTGTTAGAGGGTAGCTGATCTGTCGTTGGACTGGTGTTAGAAGGTAGCTGATCTGCCGTGGGTCTGGTGTTAGAAGGTAGCTGATCTGTCGTGGGTCTGGTGTTAGAGGGTAGCTGATCTGTCGTGGGACTGGTGTTAGAAGGTAGCTGATCTGTCGTGGGTCTGGTGTTAGAGGGTAGCTGATCTGTCGTGGGACTGGTGTTAGAAGGTAGCTGATCTGTCGTGGGTCTGGTGTTAGAAGGTAGCTGGTCTGTCGTGGGACTGGTGTTAGAGGGTAGCTGATCTGTCGTGGGACTGGTGTTAGAGGGTAGCTGATCTGTCGTGGGTCTGGTGTTAGAGGGTAGCTGATCTGTCATGGGAATGTTGTTAGAAGGTAGCTGATCTGTCGTGGGACTGGTGTCAGAGGGTAGCTGATCTGTCGTGGGTCTTTTGTGAGAGGGTAGCTGATCTGTCGTGGGACTGGTGTTAGAGGGTAGGTGATCTGTCGTGGGTCTTTTGTTAGAGGGTAGCTGATCTGTCGTTTGTGTGGTGTTAAAGGGTGGACGATCTGTCGTGGGTCTGGTGTTAGAGGGTAGACGATCTGTCGTGGGACTGGTGTTAGAGGGTAGCTGATCTGTCGTGGGACTGGTGTTAGAGGGTAGCTGATCTGTCATGGGTCTTTTGTTAGAGGGTAGCTGATCTGTCGTGGGTCTGGTGTTAGAGGGTGGACGATCTGTCGTGGGTCTGGTGTTAGAAGGTAGCTGATCTGTCGTGGGACTGGTGTTAGAAGGTAGCTGATCTGTCGTGGGTCTGGTGTTAGAGGGTAGCTGATCTGTCGTAGGACTGGTGTTAGAAGGTAGCTGATCTGTCGTGGGACTGGTGTTAGAAGGTAGCTGATCTGTTGTGGGACAGGTGTTAGAAGGTAGCTGATCTGTCGTGGGTCTGGTGTTAGAAGGTAGCTGATCTGTCGTGGGACTGGTGTTAGAAGGTAGCTGATCTGTCGTGGGTCTGGTGTTAGAGGGTAGCTGATCTGTCGTGGGACTGGTGTTAGAAGGTAGCTGATCTGTCGTGGGTCTTTTGTTAGAGGGTAGCTGATCTGTCGTGGGACTGGTGTTAGAGGGTAGCTGATCTGTCGTGGGTCTGGTGTTAGAGGGTAGCTGATCTGTCGTGGGTCTAGTGTTAGAAGGTAGCTGATCTGTCGTGGGTCTGGTGTTAGAGGGTAGCTGATCTGTCGTGGGACTGGTGTTAGAAGGTAGCTGATCTGTCGTGGGTCTGTTGTTAGAAGGTAGCTGATCTGTCGTGGGACTGGTGTTAGAGGGTAGCTGATCTGTCGTGGGACTGGTGTTAGAGGGTAGCTGATCTGTCGTGGGTCTGGTGTTAGAGGGTAGCTGATCTGTCATGGGAAGGGTGTTAGAAGGTAGCTGATCTGTCGTGGGACTGGTGTCAGAGGGTAGCTGATCTGACGTGGGTCTTTTGTTAGAGGGTAGCTGATCTGTCGTGGGACTGGTGTTAGAGGGTAGCTGATCTGTCGTGAGACTGGTGTTAGAGGGTAGCTGATCTGTCGTGGGACTGGTGTTAGAGGGTAGACGATCTGTCGTGGGATTGGTGTTAGAGGCTAGCTGATCTGTCGTGGGACTGGTGTTAGAGGGTAGCTGATCTGTCGTGTGACTGGTGTTAGAGGGTAGCTGATCTGTCGTGGAACTGGTGTTAGAAGGTAGCTGATCTGTCGTGGGTCTGGTGTTAGAGGGTAGCTGATCTGTCGTGGGACTGGTTGTAGAAGGTAGCTGATCTGTCGTGGGACTGGTGTTAGAAGGTAGTTGATCTGTCGTGGGACTGGTGTTAGAAGGTAGCTGATCTGTCGTGGGTCTGGTGTTAGAAGGTAGCTGATCTGTCGTGGGACTGGTGTTAGAAGGTAGCTGATCTGTCGTGGGTCTGGTGTTAGAGGGTAGCTGATCTGTCATGGGAATGGTGTTAGAAGGTAGCTGATCTGTCGTGGGACTGGTGTCAGAGGGTAGCTGATCTGCCGTGGGTCTTTTGTTAGAGGGTAGCTGATCTGTCGTGGGACTGGTGTTAGAGGGTAGATGATCTTTCGTGGGTCTGGTGTTAGAGGGTAGCTGATCTGTCGTGGGACTGGTGTTAGAGGGTAGACGATCTGTCGTGGGATTGGTGTTAGAGGGTAGCTGATCTGTCGTGGGACTGGTGTTAGAGGGTAGCTGATCTGTCGTGGGACTGGTGTTAGAGGGTAGCTGATCTGTCGTGGGACTGGTTGTAGAAGGTAGCTGATCTGTCGTGGGACTGGTGTTAGAAGGTAGCTGATCTGTCGTGGGACTGGTGTTAGAAGGTAGCTGATCTGTCGTGGGTCTGGTGTTAGAGGGTAGCTGATCTGTCGTGGGACTGGTGTTAGAAGGTAGCTGATCTGTCGTGGGTCTGGTGTTAGAGGGTAGCTGATCTGTCATGGGAATGGTGTTAGAAGGTAGCTGATCTGTCGTGGGACTGGTGTCAGAAGGTAGCTGATCTGCCGTGGGTCTTTTGTTAGAGGGTAGCTGATCTGTCGTGGGACTGGTGTTAGAAGGTAGCTGATCTGTCGTAGGACTGGTGTTAGAGGGTAGCTGATCTGTGGTGGGACTGGTGTTAGAAGGTAGCTGATCTGTCGTGGGTCTGGTGTTAGAGGGTAGCTGATCTGTCGTGAGACTGGTGTTAGAAGGTAGCTGATCTGTCGTGGGTCTTTTGTTAGAGGGTAGCTGATCTGTCGTGGGACTGGTGTTAGAGGGTAGCTGATCTGTCTTGGGTCTGGTGTTAGAGAGTAGCTGATCTGTCGTGGGTCTGGTGTTAGAGGGTAGCTGATCTGTCGTGGGACTGGTGTTAGAGGGTAGCTGATCTGTCGTGGGTCTGGTGTTAGAGGGTAGCTGATCTGTCGTGGGTCTGGTGTTAGAAGGTAGCTGATCTGTCGTGGGTCTGGTGTTAGAGGGTAGCTGATCTGTCGTGGGACTGGTGTTAGAAGGTAGCTGATCTGTCGTGGGTCTGGTGTTAGAAGGTAGCTGATCTGTCGTGGGACTGGTGTTAGAGGGTAGCTGATCTGTCGTGGGACTGGTGTTAGAAGGTAGCTGATCTGTCGTGGGTCTGGTGTTAGAGGGTAGCTGATCTGTCGTGGGACTGGTGTTAGAAGGTAGCTGATCTGTCGTGGGTCTGGTGTTAGAGGGTAGCTGATCTGACGTGGGTCTTGTGTTAGAGGGTAGCTGATCTGTAGTGGGACTGGTGTTAGGGGGTAGCTGATCTGTCGTGGGACTGGTGTTAGAGGGTAGCTGATCTGTCGTGGGACTGGTGTTAGGGGGTAGCTGATCTGTCGTGGGTCTTTTGTGAGAGGGTAGCTGATCTGTCGTGGGACTGGTGTTGGAGGGTAGCTGATTTGTCGTGGGACTGGTGTTAGGGGGTAGCTGATCTGTCGTGGGACTGGTGTTAGAGGGTAGCTGATCTGTCGTAGGACTGGTGTCAGGAGGTAGCTGATTTGTCGTGGGTCTTTTGAGAGGGTAGACGATTTGTAGTGGGTCTGGTGTTAGAGGGTAGCTGATCTGCCGTGGGTCTGGTGTTAGAGGGTAGACGATATGTCGTGGGTCTGGTGTTAGAGGGTAGCTGATCTGTCGTGGGACTGGTGTTAGAGGGTAGCTGATCTGTCGTGGGACTGTTATTAGAGGGTAGCTGATCTGTCGTGGGACTGGTGTTAGAGGGTAGTTGATCTGTCGTGGGACTGGTGTTAGAGGGTAGCTGATCTGTCGTGGGACTGGTGTTAGAGGGTAGCTGATCTGGCATGGGACTGGTGTTAGAGGGTAGCTGATCTGTCGTGGGACTGGTGTTAGAGTGTAGCTGATCTGTCGTGGGACTGGTGTTAAAGGGTAGCTGATCCGTCGTGGGACTGGTGTTAGAGGGTAGACGATCTGTCGTGGGACTGGTGTTAGAGCGTAGCTGATCTGTCTTGGGTCTGGTGTTAGAGGGTAGACGATCTGTCGTGGGTCTGGTGTTAGAAGGTAGCTGATCTGTCGTGGGTCTGGTGTTAGGGGGTAGACGATCTGTCGTGAGTCTGGTGTTAGAGGGTAGCTGATCTGTCGTGGGACTGGTGTTAGAGGATAGCTGATCTGTCGTGGGTTTTGGTGTTAGAGGGTAGCTGATCTGTCGTGGGACTGGTGTTAGAGGGTAGCTGATCTGTCGTGGGACTGGTGTTAGAGGGTAGCTGATCTGTCGTGGGACTGGTGTTAGAGGGTAGCTGATCTGTCGTGGAACTGGTGTTAGAGGTTAGCTGATCTGTCGTGGGACTGGTGTTAGATGGTAGCTGATCTGTCGTGGGACTGGTGTTAGAGGGTAGCTGATCTGTCGTGGGACTGGTGTTAGAGGGTAGCCGATCTGTCGTGGGACTGGTGTTAGAGGGTAGCTGATCTGTCGTGGGTCTGGTGTTAGAGGGTAGCTGATCTGTCGTGGGACTGGTGTTAGAGGGTAGCTGATCTGTCGTGGGTCTGGTGTTAGAGGGTAGCTGATCTGTCGTGGGTCTGGTGTTAGAGGGTAGCTGATCTGTCGTGGGTCTGGTGTTAGAGGGTAGCTGATCTGTCGTGGGACTGGTGTTAGAGGGTAGCTGATCTGTCGTGGGTCTGGTGTTAGAGGGTAGCTGATCTGTCGTGGGTCTGGTGTTAGAAGGTAGCTGATCTGTCGTGGGTCTGGTGTTAGAGGGTAGCTGATCTGTCGTGGGACTGGTGTTAGAAGGTAGCTGATCTGTCGTGGGTCTGGTGTTAGAGGGTAGCTGATCTGTCGTGAGACTGGTGTTAGAAGGTAGCTGATCTGTCGTGGGTCTTTTGAGAGGGTAGACGATTTGTAGTGGGTCTGGTGTTAGAGGGTAGCTGATCTGTCGTGAGACTGGTGTTAGAAGGTAGCTGATCTGTCGTGGGTCTTTTGAGAGGGTAGACGATTTGTAGTGGGACTGGTGTTAGAGGGTAGCTGATCTGTAGTGGGTCTGGTGTTAGAGGGTAGACGATCTGTCGTGGGACTGGTGTTAGAGGGTAGTTGATCTGTCGTGGGACTGGTGTTAGAGGGTAGCTGATCTGTCGTGGGACTGGTGTTAGAGGGTAGCTGATCTGTCGTGGGACTGGTGTTAGAGGGTAGTTGATCTGTCGTGGGACTGGTGTTAGAGGGTAGTTGATCTGTCGTGGGACTGGTGTTAGAGGGTAGCTGATCTGTCGTGGGACTGGTGTTAGAGGGTAGCTGATCTGTCGTGGGACTGGTGTTAGAGGGTAGCTGATCTGTCGTGGGACTGGTGTTAGAGGGTAGCTGATCTGTCGTGGGACTGGTGTTAGAGGGTAGCTGATCTGTCGTGGGACTGGTGTTAGAGGGTAGCTGATCTGTCGTGGGACTGGTGTTAGAGGGTAGACGATCTGTCGTGGGACTGGTGTTAGAGCGTAGCTGATCTGTCTTGGGTCTGGTGTTAGAGGGTAGACGATCTGTCGTGGGTCTGGTGTTAGAGGGTAGCTGATCTGTCGTGGGTCTGATGTTAGAGGGTAGATGATCTGTCGTGAGTCTGGTGTTAGAGGGTAGCTGATCTGTCGTGGGACTGGTGTTAGAGGGTAGCTGATCTGTCGTGGGTCTGGTGTTAGAGGGTAGCTGATCTGTCGTGGGACTGATGTTAGAGGGTAGCTGATCTGTCCTGGGACTGGTGTTAGAGGGTAGCTGATCTGTCGTGGGACTGGTGTTAGAGGGTAGCTGATCTGCCTTGGAACTGGTGTTAGAGGTTAGCTGATCTGTCGTGGGACTGGTGTTCGATGGTAGCTGATCTGTCGTGGGACTGGTGTTAGAGGGTATCTGATCTGTCGTGGGACTGGTGTTAGAGGGTAGCCGATCTGTCGTGGGACTGGTGTTAGAGGGTAGCTGATCTGTCGTGGGTCTGGTGTTAGAGGGTAGCTGATTTGTCGTGGGACTGGTGTTAGAGGGTAGCTGATCTGTCGTGGGACTGGTGTCAGAGGGTAGATGATCTGTCGTCGGACTGGTGTTAGAGCGTAGCTGATCTGTCGTGGGTCTGGTGTTAGAGGGTAGCTGATCTGTCGTGGGACTGGTGTTAGAGGGTAGACGATCTGTCGTGGGATTGGTGTTAGAGGGTAGCTGATCTGTCATGGGACTGGTGTTAGAGGGTAGCTGATCTGTCGTGGGACTGGTGTTAGAGGGTAGCTGATCTGTCGTGGGACTGGTTGTAGAAGGTAGCTGATCTGTCGTGGGACTGGTGTTAGAAGGTAGCTGATCTGTCGTGGGACTGGTGTTAGAAGGTAGCTGATCTGTCGTGGGTCTGGTGTTAGAGGGTAGCTGATCTGTCGTGGGACTGGTGTTAGAAGGTAGCTGATCTGTCGTGGGTCTGGTGTTAGAGGGTAGCTGATCTGTCATGGGAATGGTGTTAGAAGGTAGCTGATCTGTCGTGGGACTGGTGTCAGAAGGTAGCTGATCTGCCGTGGGTCTTTTGTTAGAGGGTAGCTGATCTGTCGTGGGACTGGTGTTAGAGGGTAGCTGATCTTTCGTGGGTCTGGTGTTAGAGGGTAGCTGATCTGTCGTGGGACTGGTGTTAGAGGGTAGACGATCTGTCGTGGGATTGGTGTTAGAGGGTAGCTGATCTGTCGTGGGACTGGTGTTAGAGGGTAGCTGATCTGCCGTGTGACTGGTGTTAGAGGGTAGCTGATCTGTCGTGGGACTGGTTGTAGAAGGTAGCTGATCTGTCGTGGGACTGGTGTTAGAAGGTAGCTGATCTGTCGTGGGACTGGTGTTAGAAGGTAGCTGATCTGTCGTGGGTCTGGTGTTAGAGGGTAGCTGATCTGTCGTGGGACTGGTGTTAGAAGGTAGCTGATCTGTCGTAGGACTGGTGTTAGAGGGTAGCTGATCTGTGGTGGGACTGGTGTTAGAAGGTAGCTGATCTGTCGTGGGTCTGGTGTTAGAGGGTAGCTGATCTGTCGTGAGACTGGTGTTAGAAGGTAGCTGATCTGTCGTGGGTCTTTTGTTAGAGGGTAGCTGATCTGTCGTGGGACTGGTGTTAGAGGGTAGCTGATCTGTCTTGGGTCTGGTGTTAGAGAGTAGCTGATCTGTCGTGGGTCTGGTGTTAGAGGGTAGCTGATCTGTCGTGGGACTGGTGTTAGAGGGTAGCTGATCTGTCGTGGGTCTGGTGTTAGAGGGTAGCTGATCTGTCGTGGGTCTGGTGTTAGAAGGTAGCTGATCTGTCGTGGGTCTGGTGTTAGAGGGTAGCTGATCTGTCGTGGGTCTGGTGTTAGAAGGTAGCTGATCTGTCGTGGGTCTGGTGTTAGAAGGTAGCTGGTCTGTCGTGGGACTGGTGTTAGAAGGTAGCTGATCTGTCGTGGGTCTGGTGTTAGAGGGTAGCTGATCTGTCGTGGGACTGGTGTTAGAAGGTAGCTGATCTGTCGTGGGTCTGGTGTTAGAGGGTAGCTGATCTGTCGTGGGACTGGTGTTAGAAGGTAGCTGATCTGTCGTGGGTCTGGTGTTAGAGGGTAGCTGATCTGTCGTGGGTCTGGTGTTAGAGGGTAGCTGATCTGTCGTGGGACTGGTGTTAGAAGGTAGCTGATCTGTCGTGGGTCTGGTGTTAGAGGGTAGCTGATCTGTCATGGGAATGGTGTTAGAAGGTAGCTGATCTGTCGTGGGACTGGTGTCAGAAGGTAGCTGATCTGCCGTGGGTCTTTTGTTAGAGGGTAGCTGATCTGTCGTGGGACTGGTGTTAGAGGGTAGCTGATCTTTCGTGGGTCTGGTGTTAGAGGGTAGCTGATCTGTCGTGGGACTGGTGTTAGAGGGTAGACGATCTGTCGTGGGATTGGTGTTAGAGGGTAGCTGATCTGTCGTGGGACTGGTGTTAGAGGGTAGCTGATCTGTCGTGGGACTGGTGTTAGAGGGTAGCTGATCTGTCGTGGAACTGGTGTTAGAAGGTAGCTGATCTGTCGTGGGTCTGGTGTTAGAGGGTAGCTGATCTGTCGTGGGACTGGTGTTAGAAGGTAGCTGATCTGTCGTGGGTCTGGTGTTAGAGGGTAGCTGATCTGTCGTGGGACTGGTGTTAGAAGGTAGCTGATCTGTCGTAGGACTGGTGTTAGAGGGTAGCTGATCTGTGGTGGGACTGGTGTTAGAAGGTAGCTGATCTGTCGTGGGTCTGGTGTTAGAGGGTAGCTGATCTGTCGTGAGACTGGTGTTAGAAGGTAGCTGATCTGTCGTGGGTCTTTTGTTAGAGGGTAGCTGATCTGTCGTGGGACTGGTGTTAGAGGGTAGCTGATCTGTCTTGGGTCTGGTGTTAGAGAGTAGCTGATCTGTCGTGGGTCTGGTGTTAGAGGGTAGCTGATCTGTCGTGGGACTGGTGTTAGAGGGTAGCTGATCTGTCGTGGGTCTGGTGTTAGAGGGTAGCTGATCTGTCGTGGGTCTGGTGTTAGAAGGTAGCTGATCTGTCGTGGGTCTGGTGTTAGAGGGTAGCTGATCTGTCGTGGGACTGGTGTTAGAAGGTAGCTGATCTGTCGTGGGTCTGGTGTTAGAAGGTAGCTGATCTGTCGTGGGACTGGTGTTAGAGGGTAGCTGATCTGTCGTGGGACTGGTGTTAGAAGGTAGCTGATCTGTCGTGGGTCTGGTGTTAGAGGGTAGCTGATCTGTCGTGGGACTGGTGTTAGAAGGTAGCTGATCTGTCGTGGGTCTGGTGTTAGAGGGTAGCTGATCTGACGTGGGTCTTGTGTTAGAGGGTAGCTGATCTGTAGTGGGACTGGTGTTAGGGGGTAGCTGATCTGTCGTGGGACTGGTGTTAGAGGGTAGCTGATCTGTCGTGGGACTGGTGTTAGGGGGTAGCTGATCTGTCGTGGGACTGGTGTTAGAGGGTAGCTGATCTGTCGTAGGACTGGTGTCAGGAGGTAGCTGATTTGTCGTGGGTCTTTTGAGAGGGTAGACGATTTGTAGTGGGTCTGGTGTTAGAGGGTAGCTGATCTGCCGTGGGTCTGGTGTTAGAGGGTAGACGATATGTCGTGGGTCTGGTGTTAGAGGGTAGCTGATCTGTCGTGGGACTGGTGTTAGAGGGTAGCTGATCTGTCGTGGGACTGTTGTTAGAGGGTAGCTGATCTGTCGTGGGACTGGTGTTAGAGGGTAGTTGATCTGTCGTGGGACTGGTGTTAGAGGGTAGCTGATCTGTCGTGGGACTGGTGTTAGAGGGTAGCTGATCTGGCATGGGACTGGTGTTAGAGGGTAGCTGATCTGTCGTGGGACTGGTGTTAGAGTGTAGCTGATCTGTCGTGGGACTGGTGTTAAAGGGTAGCTGATCCGTCGTGGGACTGGTGTTAGAGGGTAGACGATCTGTCGTGGGACTGGTGTTAGAGCGTAGCTGATCTGTCTTGGGTCTGGTGTTAGAGGGTAGACGATCTGTCGTGGGTCTGGTGTTAGAAGGTAGCTGATCTGTCGTGGGTCTGGTGTTAGGGGGTAGACGATCTGTCGTGAGTCTGGTGTTAGAGGGTAGCTGATCTGTCGTGGGACTGGTGTTAGAGGAAAGCTGATCTGTCGTGGGTTTTGGTGTTAGAGGGTAGCTGATCTGTCGTGGGACTGGTGTTAGAGGGTAGCTGATCTGTCGTGGGACTGGTGTTAGAGGGTAGCTGATCTGTCGTGGGACTGGTGTTAGAGGGTAGCTGATCTGTCGTGGAACTGGTGTTAGAGGTTAGCTGATCTGTCGTGGGACTGGTGTTAGATGGTAGCTGATCTGTCGTGGGACTGGTGTTAGAGGGTAGCTGATCTGTCGTGGGACTGGTGTTAGAGGGTAGCCGATCTGTCGTGGGACTGGTGTTAGAGGGTAGCTGATCTGTCGTGGGTCTGGTGTTAGAGGGTAGCTGATCTGTCGTGGGACTGGTGTTAGAGGGTAGCTGATCTGTCGTGGGTCTGGTGTTAGAGGGTAGCTGATCTGTCGTGGGTCTGGTGTTAGAAGGTAGCTGATCTGTCGTGGGTCTGGTGTTAGAGGGTAGCTGATCTGTCGTGGGACTGGTGTTAGAAGGTAGCTGATCTGTCGTGGGTCTGGTGTTAGAAGGTAGCTGATCTGTCGTGGGACTGGTGCTAGAGGGTAGCTGATCTGTCGTGGGATTGGTGTTAGAAGGTAGCTGATCTGTCGTGGGACTGGTGTTAGAAGGTAGCTGATCTGTCGTGGGTCTGGTGTTAGAGGGTAGCTGATCTGTCGTGAGACTGGTGTTAGAAGGTAGCTGATCTGTCGTGGGTCTTTTGAGAGGGTAGACGATTTGTAGTGGGTCTGGTGTTAGAGGGTAGCTGATCTGCCGTGGGTCTGGTGTTAGAGGGTAGACGATCTGTCGTGGGTCTGGTGTTAGAGGGTAGCTGATCTGTCGTGGGACTGGTGTTAGAGGGTAGCTGATCTGTAGTGGGTCTGGTGTTAGAGGGTAGCTGATCTGTCGTGGGACTGGTGTTAGAGGGTAGTTGATCTGTCGTGGGACTGGTGTTAGAGGGTAGCTGATCTGTCGTGGGACTGGTGTTAGAGGGTAGCTGATCTGTCGTGGGACTGGTGTTAGAGGGTAGCTGATCTGTCGTGGGACTGGTGTTAGATGGTAGCTGATCTGTCGTGGGACTGGTGTTAGAGGGTAGCTGATCTGTCGTGGGACTGGTGTTAGAGGGTAGCCGATCTGTCGTGGGACTGGTGTTAGAGGGTAGCTGATCTGTCGTGGGTCTGGTGTTAGAGGGTAGCTGATCTGTCGTGGGACTGGTGTTAGAGGGTAGCTGATCTGTCGTGGGTCTGGTGTTAGAGGGTAGCTGATCTGTCGTGGGTCTGGTGTTAGAAGGTAGCTGATCTGTCGTGGGTCTGGTGTTAGAGGGTAGCTGATCTGTCGTGGGACTGGTGTTAGAAGGTAGCTGATCTGTCGTGGGTCTGGTGTTAGAGGGTAGCTGATCTGTCGTGGGACTGGTGTTAGAGGGTAGCTGATCTGTCGTGGAACTGGTGTTAGAGGTTAGCTGATCTGTCGTGGGACTGGTGTTAGATGGTAGCTGATCTGTCGTGGGACTGGTGTTAGAGGGTAGCTGATCTGTCGTGGGACTGGTGTTAGAGGGTAGCTGATCTGTCGTGGGACTGGTGTTAGAGGGTAGCTGATCTGTCGTGGGACTGGTGTTAGAGGGTAGCTGATCTGTCGTGGGACTGGTGTTAGAGGGTAGCTGATCTGTCGTGGGACTGGTGTTAGAGGGTAGCTGATCTGTCGTGGGACTGGTGTTAGAGGGTAGACGATCTGTCGTGGGACTGGTGTTAGAGCGTAGCTGATCTGTCTTGGGTCTGGTGTTAGAGGGTAGACGATCTGTCGTGGGTCTGGTGTTAGAGGGTAGCTGATCTGTCGTGGGTCTGATGTTAGAGGGTAGACGATCTGTCGTGAGTCTGGTGTTAGAGGGTAGCTGATCTGTCGTGGGACTGGTGTTAGAGGGTAGCTGATCTGTCGTGGGTCTGGTGTTAGAGGGTAGCTGATCTGTCGTGGGACTGATGTTAGAGGGTAGCTGATCTGTCCTGGGACTGGTGTTAGAGGGTAGCTGATCTGTCGTGGGACTGGTGTTAGAGGGTAGCTGATCTGCCTTGGAACTGGTGTTAGAGGTTAGCTGATCTGTCGTGGGACTGGTGTTCGATGGTAGCTGATCTGTCGTGGGACTGGTGTTAGAGGGTATCTGATCTGTCGTGGGACTGGTGTTAGAGGGTAGCCGATCTGTCGTGGGACTGGTGTTAGAGGGTAGCTGATCTGTCGTGGGTCTGGTGTTAGAGGGTAGCTGATTTGTCGTGGGACTGGTGTTAGAGGGTAGCTGATCTGTCGTGGGACTGGTGTCAGAGGGTAGATGATCTGTCGTCGGACTGGTGTTAGAGCGTAGCTGATCTGTCGTGGGTCTGGTGTTAGAGGGTAGCTGATCTGTCGTGGGACTGGTGTTAGAGGGTAGACGATCTGTCGTGGGATTGGTGTTAGAGGGTAGCTGATCTGTCGTGGGACTGGTGTTAGAGGGTAGCTGATCTGTCGTGGGACTGGTGTTAGAGGGTAGCTGATCTGTCGTGGGACTGGTTGTAGAAGGTAGCTGATCTGTCGTGGGACTGGTGTTAGAAGGTAGCTGATCTGTCGTGGGACTGGTGTTAGAAGGTAGCTGATCTGTCGTGGGTCTGGTGTTAGAGGGTAGCTGATCTGTCGTGGGACTGGTGTTAGAAGGTAGCTGATCTGTCGTGGGTCTGGTGTTAGAGGGTAGCTGATCTGTCATGGGAATGGTGTTAGAAGGTAGCTGATCTGTCGTGGGACTGGTGTCAGAAGGTAGCTGATCTGCCGTGGGTCTTTTGTTAGAGGGTAGCTGATCTGTCGTGGGACTGGTGTTAGAGGGTAGCTGATCTTTCGTGGGTCTGGTGTTAGAGGGTAGCTGATCTGTCGTGGGACTGGTGTTAGAGGGTAGACGATCTGTCGTGGGATTGGTGTTAGAGGGTAGCTGATCTGTCGTGGGACTGGTGTTAGAGGGTAGCTGATCTGTCGTGTGACTGGTGTTAGAGGGTAGCTGATCTGTCGTGGGACTGGTTGTAGAAGGTAGCTGATCTGTCGTGGGACTGGTGTTAGAAGGTAGCTGATCTGTCGTGGGACTGGTGTTAGAAGGTAGCTGATCTGTCGTGGGTCTGGTGTTAGAGGGTAGCTGATCTGTCGTGGGACTGGTGTTAGAAGGTAGCTGATCTGTCGTGGGTCTGGTGTTAGAGGGTAGCTGATCTGTCATGGGAATGGTGTTAGAAGGTAGCTGATCTGTCGTGGGACTGGTGTCAGAGGGTAGCTGATCTGCCGTGGGTCTTTTGTTAGAGGGTAGCTGATCTGTCGTGGGACTGGTGTTAGAGGGTAGATGATCTTTCGTGGGTCTGGTGTTAGAGGGTAGCTGATCTGTCGTGGGACTGGTGTTAGAGGGTAGACGATCTGTCGTGGGATTGGTGTTAGAGGGTAGCTGATCTGTCGTGGGACTGGTGTTAGAGGGTAGCTGATCTGTCGTGGGACTGGTGTTAGAGGGTAGCTGATCTGTCGTGGGACTGGTTGTAGAAGGTAGCTGATCTGTCGTGGGACTGGTGTTAGAAGGTAGCTGATCTGTCGTGGGACTGGTGTTAGAAGGTAGCTGATCTGTCGTGGGTCTGGTGTTAGAGGGTAGCTGATCTGTCGTGGGACTGGTGTTAGAAGGTAGCTGATCTGTCGTGGGTCTGGTGTTAGAGGGTAGCTGATCTGTCATGGGAATGGTGTTAGAAGGTAGCTGATCTGTCGTGGGACTGGTGTCAGAAGGTAGCTGATCTGCCGTGGGTCTTTTGTTAGAGGGTAGCTGATCTGTCGTGGGACTGGTGTTAGAGGGTAGCTGATCTTTCGTGGGTCTGGTGTTAGAGGGTAGCTGATCTGTCGTGGGACTGGTGTTAGAGGGTAGACGATCTGTCGTGGGATTGGTGTTAGAGGGTAGCTGATCTGTCGTGGGACTGGTGTTAGAGGGTAGCTGATCTGTCGTGGGACTGGTGTTAGAGGGTAGCTGATCTGTCGTGGAACTGGTGTTAGAAGGTAGCTGATCTGTCGTGGGTCTGGTGTTAGAGGGTAGCTGATCTGTCGTGGGACTGGTGTTAGAAGGTAGCTGATCTGTCGTGGGTCTGGTGTTAGAGGGTAGCTGATCTGTCGTGGGACTGGTGTTAGAAGGTAGCTGATCTGTCGTAGGACTGGTGTTAGAGGGTAGCTGATCTGTGGTGGGACTGGTGTTAGAAGGTAGCTGATCTGTCGTGGGTCTGGTGTTAGAGGGTAGCTGATCTGTCGTGAGACTGGTGTTAGAAGGTAGCTGATCTGTCGTGGGTCTTTTGTTAGAGGGTAGCTGATCTGTCGTGGGACTGGTGTTAGAGGGTAGCTGATCTGTCTTGGGTCTGGTGTTAGAGAGTAGCTGATCTGTCGTGGGTCTGGTGTTAGAGGGTAGCTGATCTGTCGTGGGACTGGTGTTAGAGGGTAGCTGATCTGTCGTGGGTCTGGTGTTAGAGGGTAGCTGATCTGTCGTGGGTCTGGTGTTAGAAGGTAGCTGATCTGTCGTGGGTCTGGTGTTAGAGGGTAGCTGATCTGTCGTGGGACTGGTGTTAGAAGGTAGCTGATCTGTCGTGGGTCTGGTGTTAGAAGGTAGCTGATCTGTCGTGGGACTGGTGTTAGAGGGTAGCTGATCTGTCGTGGCACTGGTGTTAGAAGGTAGCTGATCTGTCGTGGGTCTGGTGTTAGAGGGTAGCTGATCTGTCGTGGGACTGGTGTTAGAAGGTAGCTGATCTGTCGTGGGTCTGGTGTTAGAGGGTAGCTGATCTGACGTGGGTCTTGTGTTAGAGGGTAGCTGATCTGTAGTGGGACTGGTGTTAGGGGGTAGCTGATCTGTCGTGGGACTGGTGTTAGAGGGTAGCTGATCTGTCGTGGGACTGGTGTTAGGGGGTAGCTGATCTGTCGTGGGTCTTTTGTGAGAGGGTAGCTGATCTGTCGTGGGACTGGTGATGGAGGGTAGCTGATTTGTCGTGGGACTGGTGTTAGGGGGTAGCTGATCTGTCGTGGGACTGGTGTTAGAGGGTAGCTGATCTGTCGTAGGACTGGTGTTAGGAGGTAGCTGATTTGTCGTGGGTCTTTTGAGAGGGTAGACGATTTGTAGTGGGTCTGGTGTTAGAGGGTAGCTGATCTGCCGTGGGTCTGGTGTTAGAGGGTAGACGATATGTCGTGGGTCTGGTGTTAGAGGGTAGCTGATCTGTCGTGGGACTGGTGTTAGAGGGTAGCTGATCTGTCGTGGGACTGTTGTTAGAGGGTAGCTGATCTGTCGTGGGACTGGTGTTAGAGGGTAGTTGATCTGTCGTGGGACTGGTGTTAGAGGGTAGCTGATCTGTCGTGGGACTGGTGTTAGAGGGTAGCTGATCTGGCATGGGACTGGTGTTAGAGGGTAGCTGATCTGTCGTGGGACTGGTGTTAGAGTGTAGCTGATCTGTCGTGGGACTGGTGTTAAAGGGTAGCTGATCCGTCGTGGGACTGGTGTTAGAGGGTAGACGATCTGTCGTGGGACTGGTGTTAGAGCGTAGCTGATCTGTCTTGAGTCTGGTGTTAGAGGGTAGACGATCTGTCGTGGGTCTGGTGTTAGAAGGTAGCTGATCTGTCGTGGGTCTGGTGTTAGGGGGTAGACGATCTGTCGTGAGTCTGGTGTTAGAGGGTAGCTGATCTGTCGTGGGACTGGTGTTAGAGGATAGCTGATCTGTCGTGGGTTTTGGTGTTAGAGGGTAGCTGATCTGTCGTGGGACTGGTGTTAGAGGGTAGCTGATCTGTCGTGGGACTGGTGTTAGAGGGTAGCTGATCTGTCGTGGGACTGGTGTTAGAGGGTAGCTGATCTGTCGTGGAACTGGTGTTAGAGGTTAGCTGATCTGTCGTGGGACTGGTGTTAGATGGTAGCTGATCTGTCGTGGGACTGGTGTTAGAGGGTAGCTGATCTGTCGTGGGACTGGTGTTAGAGGGTAGCCGATCTGTCGTGGGACTGGTGTTAGAGGGTAGCTGATCTGTCGTGGGTCTGGTGTTAGAGGGTAGCTGATCTGTCGTGGGACTGGTGTTAGAGGGTAGCTGATCTGTCGTGGGTCTGGTGTTAGAGGGTAGCTGATCTGTCGTGGGTCTGGTGTTAGAAGGTAGCTGATCTGTCGTGGGTCTGGTGTTAGAGGGTAGCTGATCTGTCGTGGGACTGGTGTTAGAAGGTAGCTGATCTGTCGTGGGTCTGGTGTTAGAAGGTAGCTGATCTGTCGTGGGACTGGTGCTAGAGGGTAGCTGATCTGTCGTGGGATTGGTGTTAGAAGGTAGCTGATCTGTCGTGGGACTGGTGTTAGAAGGTAGCTGATCTGTCGTGGGTCTGGTGTTAGAGGGTAGCTGATCTGTCGTGAGACTGGTGTTAGAAGGTAGCTGATCTGTCGTGGGTCTTTTGAGAGGGTAGACGATTTGTAGTGGGTCTGGTGTTAGAGGGTAGCTGATCTGCCGTGGGTCTGGTGTTAGAGGGTAGACGATCTGTCGTGGGTCTGGTGTTAGAGGGTAGCTGATCTGTCGTGGGACTGGTGTTAGAGGGTAGCTGATCTGTAGTGGGTCTGGTGTTAGAGGGTAGCTGATCTGTCGTGGGACTGGTGTTAGAGGGTAGTTGATCTGTCGTGGGACTGGTGTTAGAGGGTAGCTGATCTGTCGTGGGACTGGTGTTAGAGGGTAGCTGATCTGTCGTGGGACTGGTGTTAGAGGGTAGCTGATCTGTCGTGGGACTGGTGTTAGAGGGTAGCTGATCTGTCGTGGGACTGGTGTTAGAGGGTAGCTGATCTGTCGTGGGACTGGTGTTAGAGGGTAGCTGATCTGTCGTGGGACTGGTGTTAGAGGGTAGACGATCTGTCGTGGGACTGGTGTTAGAGCGTAGCTGATCTGTCTTGGGTCTGGTGTTAGAGGGTAGACGATCTGTCGTGGGTCTGGTGTTAGAGGGTAGCTGATCTGTCGTGGGTCTGATGTTAGAGGGTAGACGATCTGTCGTGAGTCTGGTGTTAGAGGGTAGCTGATCTGTCGTGGGACTGGTGTTAGAGGGTAGCTGATCTGTCGTGGGTCTGGTGTTAGAGGGTAGCTGATCTGTCGTGGGACTGATGTTAGAGGGTAGCTGATCTGTCCTGGGACTGGTGTTAGAGGGTAGCTGATCTGTCGTGGGACTGGTGTTAGAGGGTAGCTGATCTGCCTTGGAACTGGTGTTAGAGGTTAGCTGATCTGTCGTGGGACTGGTGTTCGATGGTAGCTGATCTGTCGTGGGACTGGTGTTAGAGGGTATCTGATCTGTCGTGGGACTGGTGTTAGAGGGTAGCCGATCTGTCGTGGGACTGGTGTTAGAGGGTAGCTGATCTGTCGTGGGTCTGGTGTTAGAGGGTAGCTGATTTGTCGTGGGACTGGTGTTAGAGGGTAGCTGATCTGTCGTGGGACTGGTGTCAGAGGGTAGATGATCTGTCGTCGGACTGGTGTTAGAGCGTAGCTGATCTGTCGTGGGTCTGGTGTTAGAGGGTAGCTGATCTGTCGTGGGACTGGTGTTAGAGGGTAGACGATCTGTCGTGGGATTGGTGTTAGAGGGTAGCTGATCTGTCGTGGGACTGGTGTTAGAGGGTAGCTGATCTGTCGTGGGACTGGTGTTAGAGGGTAGCTGATCTGTCGTGGGACTGGTTGTAGAAGGTAGCTGATCTGTCGTGGGACTGGTGTTAGAAGGTAGCTGATCTGTCGTGGGACTGGTGTTAGAAGGTAGCTGATCTGTCGTGGGTCTGGTGTTAGAGGGTAGCTGATCTGTCGTGGGACTGGTGTTAGAAGGTAGCTGATCTGTCGTGGGTCTGGTGTTAGAGGGTAGCTGATCTGTCATGGGAATGGTGTTAGAAGGTAGCTGATCTGTCGTGGGACTGGTGTCAGAAGGTAGCTGATCTGCCGTGGGTCTTTTGTTAGAGGGTAGCTGATCTGTCGTGGGACTGGTGTTAGAGGGTAGCTGATCTTTCGTGGGTCTGGTGTTAGAGGGTAGCTGATCTGTCGTGGGACTGGTGTTAGAGGGTAGACGATCTGTCGTGGGATTGGTGTTAGAGGGTAGCTGATCTGTCGTGGGACTGGTGTTAGAGGGTAGCTGATCTGTCGTGGGACTGGTGTTAGAGGGTAGCTGATCTGTCGTGGAACTGGTGTTAGAAGGTAGCTGATCTGTCGTGGGTCTGGTGTTAGAGGGTAGCTGATCTGTCGTGGGACTGGTGTTAGAAGGTAGCTGATCTGTCGTGGGTCTGGTGTTAGAGGGTAGCTGATCTGTCGTGGGACTGGTGTTAGAAGGTAGCTGATCTGTCGTAGGACTGGTGTTAGAGGGTAGCTGATCTGTGGTGGGACTGGTGTTAGAAGGTAGCTGATCTGTCGTGGGTCTGGTGTTAGAGGGTAGCTGATCTGTCGTGAGACTGGTGTTAGAAGGTAGCTGATCTGTCGTGGGTCTTTTGTTAGAGGGTAGCTGATCTGTCGTGGGACTGGTGTTAGAGGGTAGCTGATCTGTCTTGGGTCTGGTGTTAGAGAGTAGCTGATCTGTCGTGGGTCTGGTGTTAGAGGGTAGCTGATCTGTCGTGGGACTGATGTTAGAGGGTAGCTGATCTGTCGTGGGTCTGGTGTTAGAGGGTAGCTGATCTGTCGTGGGTCTGGTGTTAGAAGGTAGCTGATCTGTCGTGGGTCTGGTGTTAGAGGGTAGCTGATCTGTCGTGGGACTGGTGTTAGAAGGTAGCTGATCTGTCGTGGGTCTGGTGTTAGAAGGTAGCTGATCTGTCGTGGGACTGGTGTTAGAGGGTAGCTGATCTGTCGTGGGACTGGTGTTAGAAGGTAGCTGATCTGTCGTGGGTCTGGTGTTAGAGGGTAGCTGATCTGTCGTGGGACTGGTGTCAGAAGGTAGCTGATCTGTCGTGGGTCTGGTGTTAGAGGGTAGCTGATCTGACGTGGGTCTTGTGTTAGAGGGTAGCTGATCTGTAGTGGGACTGGTGTTAGGGGGTAGCTGATCTGTCGTGGGACTGGTGTTAGAGGGTAGCTGATCTGTCGTGGGACTGGTGTTAGGGGGTAGCTGATCTGTCGTGGGTCTTTTGTGAGAGGGTAGCTGATCTGTCGTGGGACTGGTGTTGGAGGGTAGCTGATTTGTCGTGGGACTGGTGTTAGGGGGTAGCTGATCTGTCGTGGGACTGGTGTTAGAGGGTAGCTGATCTGTCGTAGGACTGGTGTTAGGAGGTAGCTGATTTGTCGTGGGTCTTTTGAGAGGGTAGACGATTTGTAGTGGGTCTGGTGTTAGAGGGTAGCTGATCTGCCGTGGGTCTGGTGTTAGAGGGTAGACGATATGTCGTGGGTCTGGTGTTAGAGGGTAGCTGATATGTCGTGGGACTGGTGTTAGAGGGTAGCTGATCTGTCGTGGGACTGTTGTTAGAGGGTAGCTGATCTGTCGTGGGACTGGTGTTAGAGGGTAGTTGATCTGTCGTGGGACTGGTGTTAGAGGGTAGCTGATCTGTCGTGGGACTGGTGTTAGAGGGTAGCTGATCTGGCATGGGACTGGTGTTAGAGGGTAGCTGATCTGTCGTGGGACTGGTGTTAGAGTGTAGCTGATCTGTCGTGGGACTGGTGTTAGAGGGTAGCTGATCCGTCGTGGGACTGGTGTTAGAGGGTAGACGATCTGTCGTGGGACTGGTGTTAGAGCGTAGCTGATCTGTCTTGGGTCTGGTGTTAGAGGGTAGACGATCTGTCGTGGGTCTGGTGTTAGAAGGTAGCTGATCTGTCGTGGGTCTGGTGTTAGGGGGTAGACGATCTGTCGTGAGTCTGGTGTTAGAGGGTAGCTGATCTGTCGTGGGACTGGTGTTAGAGGATAGCTGATCTGTCGTGGGTTTTGGTGTTAGAGGGTAGCTGATCTGTCGTGGGACTGGTGTTAGAGGGTAGCTGATCTGTCGTGGGACTGGTGTTAGAGGGTAGCTGATCTGTCGTGGGACTGGTGTTAGAGGGTAGCTGATCTGTCGTGGAACTGGTGTTAGAGGTTAGCTGATCTGTCGTGGGACTGGTGTTAGATGGTAGCTGATCTGTCGTGGGACTGGTGTTAGAGGGTAGCTGATCTGTCGTGGGACTGGTGTTAGAGGGTAGCCGATCTGTCGTGGGACTGGTGTTAGAGGGTAGCTGATCTGTCGTGGGTCTGGTGTTAGAGGGTAGCTGATCTGTCGTGGGACTGGTGTTAGAGGGTAGCTGATCTGTCGTGGGTCTGGTGTTAGAGGGTAGCTGATCTGTCGTGGGTCTGGTGTTAGAAGGTAGCTGATCTGTCGTGGGTCTGGTGTTAGAGGGTAGCTGATCTGTCGTGGGACTGGTGTTAGAAGGTAGCTGATCTGTCGTGGGTCTGGTGTTAGAAGGTAGCTGATCTGTCGTGGGACTGGTGCTAGAGGGTAGCTGATCTGTCGTGGGATTGGTGTTAGAAGGTAGCTGATCTGTCGTGGGACTGGTGTTAGAAGGTAGCTGATCTGTCGTGGGTCTGGTGTTAGAGGGTAGCTGATCTGTCGTGAGACTGGTGTTAGAAGGTAGCTGATCTGTCGTGGGTCTTTTGAGAGGGTAGACGATTTGTAGTGGGTCTGGTGTTAGAGGGTAGCTGATCTGCCGTGGGTCTGGTGTTAGAGGGTAGACGATCTGTCGTGGGTCTGGTGTTAGAGTGTAGCTGATCTGTCGTGGGACTGGTGTTAGAGGGTAGCTGATCCGTCGTGGGACTGGTGTTAGAGGGTAGACGATCTGTCGTGGGACTGGTGTTAGAGCGTAGCTGATCTGTCTTGGGTCTGGTGTTAGAGGGTAGACGATCTGTCGTGGGTCTGGTGTTAGAAGGTAGCTGATCTGTCGTGGGTCTGGTGTTAGGGGGTAGACGATCTGTCGTGAGTCTGGTGTTAGAGGGTAGCTGATCTGTCGTGGGACTTGTGTTAGAGGATAGCTGATCTGTCGTGGGTTTTGGTGTTAGAGGGTAGCTGATCTGTCGTGGGACTGGTGTTAGAGGGTAGCTGATCTGTCGTGGGACTGGTGTTAGAGGGTAGCTGATCTGTCGTGGGACTGGTGTTAGAGGGTAGCTGATCTGTCGTGGAACTGGTGTTAGAGGTTAGCTGATCTGTCGTGGGACTGGTGTTAGATGGTAGCTGATCTGTCGTGGGACTGGTGTTAGAGGGTAGCTGATCTGTCGTGGGACTGGTGTTAGAGGGTAGCCGATCTGTCGTGGGACTGGTGTTAGAGGGTAGCTGATCTGTCGTGGGTCTGGTGTTAGAGGGTAGCTGATCTGTCGTGGGACTGGTGTTAGAGGGTAGCTGATCTGTCGTGGGTCTGGTGTTAGAGGGTAGCTGATCTGTCGTGGGTCTGGTGTTAGAAGGTAGCTGATCTGTCGTGGGTCTGGTGTTAGAGGGTAGCTGATCTGTCGTGGGACTGGTGTTAGAAGGTAGCTGATCTGTCGTGGGTCTGGTGTTAGAAGGTAGCTGATCTGTCGTGGGACTGGTGCTAGAGGGTAGCTGATCTGTCGTGGGATTGGTGTTAGAAGGTAGCTGATCTGTCGTGGGACTGGTGTTAGAGGGTAGCTGATCTGTCGTGGGTCTGGTGTTAGAGGGTAGCTGATCTGTCGTGAGACTGGTGTTAGAAGGTAGCTGATCTGTCGTGGGTCTTTTGAGAGGGTAGACGATTTGTAGTGGGTCTGGTGTTAGAGGGTAGCTGATCTGCCGTGGGTCTGGTGTTAGAGGGTAGACGATCTGTCGTGGGTCTGGTGTTAGAGGGTAGCTGATCTGTCGTGGGACTGGTGTTAGAGGGTAGCTGATCTGTAGTGGGTCTGGTGTTAGAGGGTAGCTGATCTGTCGTGGGACTGGTGTTAGAGGGTAGTTGATCTGTCGTGGGACTGGTGTTAGAGGGTAGCTGATCTGTCGTGGGACTGGTGTTAGAGGGTAGCTGATCTTTCGTGGGACTGGTGTTAGAGGGTAGCTGATCTGTCGTGGGACTGGTGTTAGAGGGTAGCTGATCTGTCGTGGGACTGGTGTTAGAGGGTAGACGATCTGTCGTGGGACTGGTGTTAGAGCGTAGCTGATCTGTCTTGGGTCTGGTGTTAGAGGGTAGACGATCTGTCGTGGGTCTGGTGTTAGAGGGTAGCTGATCTGTCGTGGGTCTGATGTTAGAGGGTAGACGATCTGTCGTGAGTCTGGTGATAGAGGGTAGCTGATCTGTCGTGGGACTGGTGTTAGAGGGTAGCTGATCTGTCGTGGGTCTGGTGTTAGAGGGTAGCTGATCTGTCGTGGGACTGATGTTAGAGGGTAGCTGATCTGTCCTGGGACTGGTGTTAGAGGGTAGCTGATCTGTCGTGGGACTGGTGTTAGAGGGTAGCTGATCTGCCTTGGAACTGGTGTTAGAGGTTAGCTGATCTGTCGTGGGACTGGTGTTCGATGGTAGCTGATCTGTCGTGGGACTGGTGTTAGAGGGTATCTGATCTGTCGTGGGACTGGTGTTAGAGGGTAGCCGATCTGTCGTGGGACTGGTGTTAGAGGGTAGCTGATCTGTCGTGGGTCTGGTGTTAGAGGGTAGCTGATTTGTCGTGGGACTGGTGTTAGAGGGTAGCTGATCTGTCGTGGGACTGGTGTCAGAGGGTAGATGATCTGTCGTCGGACTGGTGTTAGAGCGTAGCTGATCTGTCGTGGGTCTGGTGTTAGAGGGTAGACGATCTGTCGTGGGTCTGGTGTTAGAAGGTAGCTGATCTGTCGTGGGACTGGTGTTAGAAGGTAGCTGATCTGTCGTGGGTCTGGTGTTAGAGGGTAGCTGATCTGTCATGGGAATGGTGTTAGAAGGTAGCTGATCTGTCGTGGGACTGGTGTCAGAGGGTAGCTGATCTGCCGTGGGTCTTTTGTTAGAGGGTAGCTGATCTGTCGTGGGACTGGTGTTAGAGGGTAGCTGATCTTTCGTGGGTCTGGTGTTAGAGGGTAGCTGATCTGTCGTGGGACTGGTGTTAGAGGGTAGACGATCTGTCGTGGGACTGGTGTTAGAGGGTAGCTGATCTGTCGTGGGACTGGTGTTAGAGGGTAGCTGATCTGTCGTGGGACTGGTGTTAGAGGGTAGCTGATCTGTCGTGGAACTGGTGTTAGAAGGTAGCTGATCTGTCGTGGGACTGGTGTTAGAGGGTAGCTGATTTGTCGTGGGTCTGGTGTTAGAGGGTAGACGATCTGTCGTGGGACTGGTGTTAGAGGGTAGCTGATCTGTCGTGGGACTGGTGTTAGAGGGTAGCTGATCTGTCGTGGGACTGGTGTTAGAGGGTAGCTGATCTGTCGTGGGACTGGTGTTAGAGGGTAGACGATCTGTCGTGGGACTGGTGTTAGAGCGTAGCTGATCTGTTTTGGGTCTGGTGTTAGAGGGTAGACGATCTGTCGTGGGTCTGGTGTTAGAAGGTAGCTGATCTGTCGTGGGTCTGGTGTTAGAGGGTAGACGATCTGTCGTGAGTCTGGTGTTAGAGGGTAGCTGATCTGTCGTGGGACTGGTGTTAGAGGGTAGCTGATCTGTCGTGGGTCTGGTGTTAGAGGGTAGCTGATCTGTCTGGGGAATGGTGTTAGAGGGTAGCTGATCTGTCGTGGGACTGGTGTTAGAGGGTAGCTGATCTGTCGTGGGACTGGTGTTAGAGGGTAGCTGATCTGCCGTGGAACTGGTGTTAGAGGTTAGCTGATCTGTCGTGGGTCTGGTGTTAGAGGGTAGCTGATCTGTCGTGGGACTGGTGTTAGAGGGTAGCTGATCTGTCGTGGGACTGGTGTCAGAGGGTAGATGATCTGTCGTCGGACTGGTGTTAGAGCGTAGCTGATCTGTCGTGGGTCTGGTGTTAGAGGGTAGACGATCTGTCGTGGGTCTGGTGTTAGAGGGTAGCTGATCTGTCGTGGGTCTGGTGTTAGAGGGTAGACGATCTGTCGTGGGTCTGGTGTTAGAGGGTAGCTGATCTGTCGTGGGACTGGTGTTAGAGGGTAGCTGATCTGTCGTGGGACTGGTGTTAGAGGGTAGCTGATCTGTCGTGGGACTGGTGTTAGAGGGTAGCTGATCTGTCGTGGGACTGGTGTTAGAGGGTAGCTGATCTGTCGTGGGACTGGTGTTAGAGGGTAGCTGATCTGTCGTGGGACTGGTGTTAGAGGGTAGCTGATCTGTCGTGGGACTGGTGTTAGAAGGTAGGTGCTCTGTCGTGGGACTGGTGTTAGAGGGTAGCTGATCTGTCGTGGGTCTGGTTTTAGAGGGTAGACGATCTGTTGTGGGTCTGGTGTTAGAAAGCAGCGGATCCGTCGTGGGACTGGTGTTAGAGGGTAGACGATCTGTCGTGGGTCTGGTGTTAGAGGGTAGCTGATCTGTCGTGGGACTGGTGTTAGAGGATGGACGATCTGTCGTGGGTCTGGTGTTAGAGGTTAGCTGATCTGTCGTGGGTCTGGTGTTAGAGGGTAGCTGATCTGTGGTGGGACTGGTGTTAGAGGGTAGCTGATCTGTCGTGGGACTGGTGTTAGAGGGTAGCTGATCTGTCGTGGGTCTTTTGTTAGAGGGTAGCTGATCTGTCGTGGGACTGGTGTTAGAGGGTAGCTGATCTGTCGTGAATTTTTTGTTAGAGGGTAGCTGATCTGTCGTGGGTCTGGTGTTAGAGGGTGGACGATCTGTCGTGGCTCTGGTGTTAGAGGGTAGCTGATCTGTCGTGGGACTGGTGTTAGAGGGTAGCTGATCTGTCGTGGGACTGGTGTTAGAGGGTAGCTGATCTGTCGTGGGTCTGGTGTTAGAGGGTAGCTGATCTGTCGTGGGACTGGTGTTAGAGGGTAGCTGATCTGTCGTGGGACTGGTGTTAGAGAGTAGACGATCTGTCGTCGGACTGGTGTTAGAGCGTAGCTGATCTGTCGTGGGTCTGGTGTTAGAGGGTAGCTGATCTGTCGTGGGTCTGGTGTTAGAGGGTAGCTGATCCGTCGTTGGACTGGTGTTAGAGGGTAGCTGATCTGTCGTGGAACTGGTGTTAGAGGGTAGACGATCTGTCGTGGGTCTGGTGTTAGAGGGTAGCTGATCTGTCGTGGGTCTGGTGTTAGAGGGTAGACGATCTGTCGTGGGTCTGGTGGTAGAGGGTAGCTGATCTGTCGTGGGTCTGGTGTTAGAGGGTAGACGATCTGTCGTGGGTCTGGTGTTAGAGGGTAGCTGATCTGTCGTGGGACTGGTGTTAGAAGGTAGCTGATCTGTCGTGGGTCTGGTGTTAGAGGGTAGCTGATCTGTCGTGGGTCTGGTGTTAGAAGGTAGGTGCTCTGTCGTGGGACTGGTGTTAGAGGGTAGGTGATCTGTCCAGGGACTGGTGTTAGAGGGTAGGTGATCTGTCGTGGGACTGGTGTTAGAGGGTAGCTGATCTGTCGTGGATCTTTTGTTAGAGCGTAGCTGATCTGTCGTGGGTCTGGTGTTAGAGGGTAGACGATCTGTCGTGGGTCTGGTGTTAGAGGGTAGCTGATCCGTCGTTGGACTTGTGTTATAGGGTAGCTGATCTGTCGTGGGACTGGTGTTAGAGGGTAGCTGATCTGTCGTGGGTCTGGTGTTAGAAGGTAGGTGCTCTGTCGTGGGTCTGGTGTTAGAGGGTAGCTGATATGTCGTGGGACTGGTGTTAGAGGGTAGGTGATCTGTCGTGGGACTGGTGTTAGAGGGTAGCTGATCTGTCGTGGGACTGGTGTTAGAGGGTAGCTGATCTGTCGTGGATCTTTTGTTAGAGGGTAGCTGATCTGTCCTGGGTCTGATGTTAGAGGGTAGACGATCTGTCGTGGGTCTGGTGTTAGAGGGTAGCTGATCCGTCGTTGGACTGGTGTTAGAGGGTAGCTGATCTGTCGTGGGACTGGTGTTAGAGGGTAGACGATCTGTCGTGGGTCTGGTGTTAGAGGGTAGCTGATCTGTCGTGGGTCTGGTGTTAGAGGGTAGACGATCTGTCGTGGGATTGGTGTTAGAGGGTAGCTGATCTGTCGTGGGACTGGTGTTAGAGGGTAGCTGATCTGTCGTGGGACTGGTGTTAGAGGGTAGCTGATCTGTCGTGGAACTGGTGTTAGAAGGTAGCTGATCTGTCGTGGGTCTGGTGTTAGAGGGTAGCTGATCTGTCGTGGGACTGGTGTTAGAAGGTAGCTGATCTGTCGTGGGTCTGGTGTTAGAGGGTAGCTGATCTGTCGTGGGACTGGTGTTAGAAGGTAGCTGATCTGTCGTAGGACTGGTGTTAGAGGGTAGCTGATCTGTGGTGGGACTGGTGTTAGAAGGTAGCTGATCTGTCGTGGGTCTGGTGTTAGAGGGTAGCTGATCTGTCGTGAGACTGGTGTTAGAAGGTAGCTGATCTGTCGTGGGTCTTTTGTTAGAGGGTAGCTGATCTGTCGTGGGACTGGTGTTAGAGGGTAGCTGATCTGTCTTGGGTCTGGTGTTAGAGAGTAGCTGATCTGTCGTGGGTCTGGTGTTAGAGGGTAGCTGATCTGTCGTGGGACTGATGTTAGAGGGTAGCTGATCTGTCGTGGGTCTGGTGTTAGAGGGTAGCTGATCTGTCGTGGGTCTGGTGTTAGAAGGTAGCTGATCTGTCGTGGGTCTGGTGTTAGAGGGTAGCTGATCTGTCGTGGGACTGGTGTTAGAAGGTAGCTGATCTGTCGTGGGTCTGGTGTTAGAAGGTAGCTGATCTGTCGTGGGACTGGTGTTAGAGGGTAGCTGATCTGTCGTGGGACTGGTGTTAGAAGGTAGCTGATCTGTCGTGGGTCTGGTGTTAGAGGGTAGCTGATCTGTCGTGGGACTGGTGTCAGAAGGTAGCTGATCTGTCGTGGGTCTGGTGTTAGAGGGTAGCTGATCTGACGTGGGTCTTGTGTTAGAGGGTAGCTGATCTGTAGTGGGACTGGTGTTAGGGGGTAGCTGATCTGTCGTGGGACTGGTGTTAGAGGGTAGCTGATCTGTCGTGGGACTGGTGTTAGGGGGTAGCTGATCTGTCGTGGGTCTTTTGTGAGAGGGTAGCTGATCTGTCGTGGGACTGGTGTTGGAGGGTAGCTGATTTGTCGTGGGACTGGTGTTAGGGGGTAGCTGATCTGTCGTGGGACTGGTGTTAGAGGGTAGCTGATCTGTCGTAGGACTGGTGTTAGGAGGTAGCTGATTTGTCGTGGGTCTTTTGAGAGGGTAGACGATTTGTAGTGGGTCTGGTGTTAGAGGGTAGCTGATCTGCCGTGGGTCTGGTGTTAGAGGGTAGACGATATGTCGTGGGTCTGGTGTTAGAGGGTAGCTGATATGTCGTGGGACTGGTGTTAGAGGGTAGCTGATCTGTCGTGGGACTGTTGTTAGAGGGTAGCTGATCTGTCGTGGGACTGGTGTTAGAGGGTAGTTGATCTGTCGTGGGACTGGTGTTAGAGGGTAGCTGATCTGTCGTGGGACTGGTGTTAGAGGGTAGCTGATCTGGCATGGGACTGGTGTTAGAGGGTAGCTGATCTGTCGTGGGACTGGTGTTAGAGTGTAGCTGATCTGTCGTGGGACTGGTGTTAGAGGGTAGCTGATCCGTCGTGGGACTGGTGTTAGAGGGTAGACGATCTGTCGTGGGACTGGTGTTAGAGCGTAGCTGATCTGTCTTGGGTCTGGTGTTAGAGGGTAGACGATCTGTCGTGGGTCTGGTGTTAGAAGGTAGCTGATCTGTCGTGGGTCTGGTGTTAGGGGGTAGACGATCTGTCGTGAGTCTGGTGTTAGAGGGTAGCTGATCTGTCGTGGGACTGGTGTTAGAGGATAGCTGATCTGTCGTGGGTTTTGGTGTTAGAGGGTAGCTGATCTGTCGTGGGACTGGTGTTAGAGGGTAGCTGATCTGTCGTGGGACTGGTGTTAGAGGGTAGCTGATCTGTCGTGGGACTGGTGTTAGAGGGTAGCTGATCTGTCGTGGAACTGGTGTTAGAGGTTAGCTGATCTGTCGTGGGACTGGTGTTAGATGGTAGCTGATCTGTCGTGGGACTGGTGTTAGAGGGTAGCTGATCTGTCGTGGGACTGGTGTTAGAGGGTAGCCGATCTGTCGTGGGACTGGTGTTAGAGGGTAGCTGATCTGTCGTGGGTCTGGTGTTAGAGGGTAGCTGATCTGTCGTGGGACTGGTGTTAGAGGGTAGCTGATCTGTCGTGGGTCTGGTGTTAGAGGGTAGCTGATCTGTCGTGGGTCTGGTGTTAGAAGGTAGCTGATCTGTCGTGGGTCTGGTGTTAGAGGGTAGCTGATCTGTCGTGGGACTGGTGTTAGAAGGTAGCTGATCTGTCGTGGGTCTGGTGTTAGAAGGTAGCTGATCTGTCGTGGGACTGGTGCTAGAGGGTAGCTGATCTGTCGTGGGATTGGTGTTAGAAGGTAGCTGATCTGTCGTGGGACTGGTGTTAGAAGGTAGCTGATCTGTCGTGGGTCTGGTGTTAGAGGGTAGCTGATCTGTCGTGAGACTGGTGTTAGAAGGTAGCTGATCTGTCGTGGGTCTTTTGAGAGGGTAGACGATTTGTAGTGGGTCTGGTGTTAGAGGGTAGCTGATCTGCCGTGGGTCTGGTGTTAGAGGGTAGACGATCTGTCGTGGGTCTGGTGTTAGAGTGTAGCTGATCTGTCGTGGGACTGGTGTTAGAGGGTAGCTGATCCGTCGTGGGACTGGTGTTAGAGGGTAGACGATCTGTCGTGGGACTGGTGTTAGAGCGTAGCTGATCTGTCTTGGGTCTGGTGTTAGAGGGTAGACGATCTGTCGTGGGTCTGGTGTTAGAAGGTAGCTGATCTGTCGTGGGTCTGGTGTTAGGGGGTAGACGATCTGTCGTGAGTCTGGTGTTAGAGGGTAGCTGATCTGTCGTGGGACTGGTGTTAGAGGATAGCTGATCTGTCGTGGGTTTTGGTGTTAGAGGGTAGCTGATCTGTCGTGGGACTGGTGTTAGAGGGTAGCTGATCTGTCGTGGGACTGGTGTTAGAGGGTAGCTGATCTGTCGTGGGACTGGTGTTAGAGGGTAGCTGATCTGTCGTGGAACTGGTGTTAGAGGTTAGCTGATCTGTCGTGGGACTGGTGTTAGATGGTAGCTGATCTGTCGTGGGACTGGTGTTAGAGGGTAGCTGATCTGTCGTGGGACTGGTGTTAGAGGGTAGCCGATCTGTCGTGGGACTGGTGTTAGAGGGTAGCTGATCTGTCGTGGGTCTGGTGTTAGAGGGTAGCTGATCTGTCGTGGGACTGGTGTTAGAGGGTAGCTGATCTGTCGTGGGTCTGGTGTTAGAGGGTAGCTGATCTGTCGTGGGTCTGGTGTTAGAAGGTAGCTGATCTGTCGTGGGTCTGGTGTTAGAGGGTAGCTGATCTGTCGTGGGACTGGTGTTAGAAGGTAGCTGATCTGTCGTGGGTCTGGTGTTAGAAGGTAGCTGATCTGTCGTGGGACTGGTGCTAGAGGGTAGCTGATCTGTCGTGGGATTGGTGTTAGAAGGTAGCTGATCTGTCGTGGGACTGGTGTTAGAGGGTAGCTGATCTGTCGTGGGTCTGGTGTTAGAGGGTAGCTGATCTGTCGTGAGACTGGTGTTAGAAGGTAGCTGATCTGTCGTGGGTCTTTTGAGAGGGTAGACGATTTGTAGTGGGTCTGGTGTTAGAGGGTAGCTGATCTGCCGTGGGTCTGGTGTTAGAGGGTAGACGATCTGTCGTGGGTCTGGTGTTAGAGGGTAGCTGATCTGTCGTGGGACTGGTGTTAGAGGGTAGCTGATCTGTAGTGGGTCTGGTGTTAGAGGGTAGCTGATCTGTCGTGGGACTGGTGTTAGAGGGTAGTTGATCTGTCGTGGGACTGGTGTTAGAGGGTAGCTGATCTGTCGTGGGACTGGTGTTAGAGGGTAGCTGATCTTTCGTGGGACTGGTGTTAGAGGGTAGCTGATCTGTCGTGGGACTGGTGTTAGAGGGTAGCTGATCTGTCGTGGGACTGGTGTTAGAGGGTAGACGATCTGTCGTGGGACTGGTGTTAGAGCGTAGCTGATCTGTCTTGGGTCTGGTGTTAGAGGGTAGACGATCTGTCGTGGGTCTGGTGTTAGAGGGTAGCTGATCTGTCGTGGGTCTGATGTTAGAGGGTAGACGATCTGTCGTGAGTCTGGTGATAGAGGGTAGCTGATCTGTCGTGGGACTGGTGTTAGAGGGTAGCTGATCTGTCGTGGGTCTGGTGTTAGAGGGTAGCTGATCTGTCGTGGGACTGATGTTAGAGGGTAGCTGATCTGTCCTGGGACTGGTGTTAGAGGGTAGCTGATCTGTCGTGGGACTGGTGTTAGAGGGTAGCTGATCTGCCTTGGAACTGGTGTTAGAGGTTAGCTGATCTGTCGTGGGACTGGTGTTCGATGGTAGCTGATCTGTCGTGGGACTGGTGTTAGAGGGTATCTGATCTGTCGTGGGACTGGTGTTAGAGGGTAGCCGATCTGTCGTGGGACTGGTGTTAGAGGGTAGCTGATCTGTCGTGGGTCTGGTGTTAGAGGGTAGCTGATTTGTCGTGGGACTGGTGTTAGAGGGTAGCTGATCTGTCGTGGGACTGGTGTCAGAGGGTAGATGATCTGTCGTCGGACTGGTGTTAGAGCGTAGCTGATCTGTCGTGGGTCTGGTGTTAGAGGGTAGACGATCTGTCGTGGGTCTGGTGTTAGAAGGTAGCTGATCTGTCGTGGGACTGGTGTTAGAAGGTAGCTGATCTGTCGTGGGTCTGGTGTTAGAGGGTAGCTGATCTGTCATGGGAATGGTGTTAGAAGGTAGCTGATCTGTCGTGGGACTGGTGTCAGAGGGTAGCTGATCTGCCGTGGGTCTTTTGTTAGAGGGTAGCTGATCTGTCGTGGGACTGGTGTTAGAGGGTAGCTGATCTTTCGTGGGTCTGGTGTTAGAGGGTAGCTGATCTGTCGTGGGACTGGTGTTAGAGGGTAGACGATCTGTCGTGGGACTGGTGTTAGAGGGTAGACGATCTGTCGTGGGACTGGTGTTAGAGGGTAGCTGATCTGTCGTGGGACTGGTGTTAGAGGGTAGCTGATCTGTCGTGGAACTGGTGTTAGAAGGTAGCTGATCTGTCGTGGGACTGGTGTTAGAGGGTAGCTGATTTGTCGTGGGTCTGGTGTTAGAGGGTAGACGATCTGTCGTGGGACTGGTGTTAGAGGGTAGCTGATCTGTCGTGGGACTGGTGTTAGAGGGTAGCTGATCTGTCGTGGGACTGGTGTTAGAGGGTAGCTGATCTGTCGTGGGACTGGTGTTAGAGGGTAGACGATCTGTCGTGGGACTGGTGTTAGAGCGTAGCTGATCTGTTTTGGGTCTGGTGTTAGAGGGTAGACGATCTGTCGTGGGTCTGGTGTTAGAAGGTAGCTGATCTGTCGTGGGTCTGGTGTTAGAGGGTAGACGATCTGTCGTGAGTCTGGTGTTAGAGGGTAGCTGATCTGTCGTGGGACTGGTGTTAGAGGGTAGCTGATCTGTCGTGGGTCTGGTGTTAGAGGGTAGCTGATCTGTCTGGGGAATGGTGTTAGAGGGTAGCTGATCTGTCGTGGGACTGGTGTTAGAGGGTAGCTGATCTGTCGTGGGACTGGTGTTAGAGGGTAGCTGATCTGCCGTGGAACTGGTGTTAGAGGTTAGCTGATCTGTCGTGGGTCTGGTGTTAGAGGGTAGCTGATCTGTCGTGGGACTGGTGTTAGAGGGTAGCTGATCTGTCGTGGGACTGGTGTCAGAGGGTAGATGATCTGTCGTCGGACTGGTGTTAGAGCGTAGCTGATCTGTCGTGGGTCTGGTGTTAGAGGGTAGACGATCTGTCGTGGGTCTGGTGTTAGAGGGTAGCTGATCTGTCGTGGGTCTGGTGTTAGAGGGTAGACGATCTGTCGTGGGTCTGGTGTTAGAGGGTAGCTGATCTGTCGTGGGACTGGTGTTAGAGGGTAGCTGATCTGTCGTGGGACTGGTGTTAGAGGGTAGCTGATCTGTCGTGGGACTGGTGTTAGAGGGTAGCTGATCTGTCGTGGGACTGGTGTTAGAGGGTAGCTGATCTGTCGTGGGACTGGTGTTAGAGGGTAGCTGATCTGTCGTGGGACTGGTGTTAGAGGGTAGCTGATCTGTCGTGGGACTGGTGTTAGAAGGTAGGTGCTCTGTCGTGGGACTGGTGTTAGAGGGTAGCTGATCTGTCGTGGGTCTGGTGTTAGAGGGTAGACGATCTGTTGTGGGTCTGGTGTTAGAAAGCAGCGGATCCGTCGTGGGACTGGTGTTAGAGGGTAGACGATCTGTCGTGGGTCTGGTGTTAGAGGGTAGCTGATCTGTCGTGGGACTGGTGTTAGAGGATGGACGATCTGTCGTGGGTCTGGTGTTAGAGGTTAGCTGATCTGTCGTGGGTCTGGTGTTAGAGGGTAGCTGATCTGTGGTGGGACTGGTGTTAGAGGGTAGCTGATCTGTCGTGGGACTGGTGTTAGAGGGTAGCTGATCTGTCGTGGGTCTTTTGTTAGAGGGTAGCTGATCTGTCGTGGGACTGGTGTTAGAGGGTAGCTGATCTGTCGTGAATTTTTTGTTAGAGGGTAGCTGATCTGTCGTGGGTCTGGTGTTAGAGGGTGGACGATCTGTCGTGGCTCTGGTGTTAGAGGGTAGCTGATCTGTCGTGGGACTGGTGTTAGAGGGTAGCTGATCTGTCGTGGGACTGGTGTTAGAGGGTAGCTGATCTGTCGTGGGTCTGGTGTTAGAGGGTAGCTGATCTGTCGTGGGACTGGTGTTAGAGGGTAGCTGATCTGTCGTGGGACTGGTGTTAGAGAGTAGACGATCTGTCGTCGGACTGGTGTTAGAGCGTAGCTGATCTGTCGTGGGTCTGGTGTTAGAGGGTAGCTGATCTGTCGTGGGTCTGGTGTTAGAGGGTAGCTGATCCGTCGTTGGACTGGTGTTAGAGGGTAGCTGATCTGTCGTGGAACTGGTGTTAGAGGGTAGACGATCTGTCGTGGGTCTGGTGTTAGAGGGTAGCTGATCTGTCGTGGGTCTGGTGTTAGAGGGTAGACGATCTGTCGTGGGTCTGGTGGTAGAGGGTAGCTGATCTGTCGTGGGTCTGGTGTTAGAGGGTAGACGATCTGTCGTGGGTCTGGTGTTAGAGGGTAGCTGATCTGTCGTGGGACTGGTGTTAGAAGGTAGCTGATCTGTCGTGGGTCTGGTGTTAGAGGGTAGCTGATCTGTCGTGGGTCTGGTGTTAGAAGGTAGGTGCTCTGTCGTGGGACTGGTGTTAGAGGGTAGGTGATCTGTCCAGGGACTGGTGTTAGAGGGTAGGTGATCTGTCGTGGGACTGGTGTTAGAGGGTAGCTGATCTGTCGTGGATCTTTTGTTAGAGCGTAGCTGATCTGTCGTGGGTCTGGTGTTAGAGGGTAGACGATCTGTCGTGGGTCTGGTGTTAGAGGGTAGCTGATCCGTCGTTGGACTTGTGTTATAGGGTAGCTGATCTGTCGTGGGACTGGTGTTAGAGGGTAGCTGATCTGTCGTGGGTCTGGTGTTAGAAGGTAGGTGCTCTGTCGTGGGTCTGGTGTTAGAGGGTAGCTGATATGTCGTGGGACTGGTGTTAGAGGGTAGGTGATCTGTCGTGGGACTGGTGTTAGAGGGTAGCTGATCTGTCGTGGGACTGGTGTTAGAGGGTAGCTGATCTGTCGTGGATCTTTTGTTAGAGGGTAGCTGATCTGTCCTGGGTCTGATGTTAGAGGGTAGACGATCTGTCGTGGGTCTGGTGTTAGAGGGTAGCTGATCCGTCGTTGGACTGGTGTTAGAGGGTAGCTGATCTGTCGTGGGACTGGTGTTAGAGGGTAGACGATCTGTCGTGGGTCTGGTGTTAGAGGGTAGCTGATCTGTCGTGGGTCTGGTGTTAGAGGGTAGACGATCTGTCGTGGGTCTGGTGTTAGAGGGTAGCTGATCTGTCGTGGGTCTGGTGTTAGAGGGTAGACGATCTGTCGTGGGTCTGGTGTTAGACGGTAGCTGATCTGTCGTGGGACTGGTGTTAGAAGGTAGCTGATCTGTCGTGGGTCTGGTGTTAGAGGGTAGCTGATCTGTCGTGGGTCTGGTGTTAGAGGGTAGCTGATCTGTCGTGGGTCTGGTGTTAGAGGGTAGCTGATCTGTCGTGGGTCTGGTGTTAGAGGGTAGCTGATCTGTGGTGGGACTGGTGTTAGAGGGTAGCTGATCTGTCGTGGGACTGGTGTTAGAGGGTAGCTGATCTGTCGTGGGTCTTTTGTTAGAGGGTAGCTGATCTGTCGTGGGACTGGTGTTAGAGGGTAGCTGATCTGTCGTGGATCTTTTGTTAGAAGGTAGCTGATCTGTCGTGGGTCTGGTGTTAGAGGGTGGACGATCTGTCGTGGGTCTGGTGTTGGAGGGTAGACGATCTGTCGTGGGACTGGTGTTAGAGGGTAGCTGATCTGTCGTGGGACTGGTGTTAGAGGGTAGCTGATCTGTCGTGGGACTGGTGTTAGAGGGTAGCTGATCTGTCGTGGGACTGGTGTTAGAAGGTAGCTGATCTGTCGTCGGTCTGGTGTTAGAAGGTACCTGATCTGTCGTGGGTCTGGTGTTAGAGGGTAGCTGATATGTCGTGGGACTGGTGTTAGAGGGTAGGTGATCTGTCGTGGGACTGGTGTTAGAGGTTAGCTGATCTGTCGTGGGTCTGGTGTTAGAGGGTAGAAGATCTGTCGTGGATCTGGTGTTAGAGAGTAGACGATCTGTCGTGGGTCTGGTGTTAGAGGGTAGCTGATCTGTCGTGGGTCTGGTGTTAGGGGGTAGATGATCTGTCGTGAGTCTGGTGTTAGAGGGTAGCTAATCAGTCGTGGGTCTGGTGTTAGAGGGTAGCTGATCTGTCCTGGGACTGGTGTTAGAGTGTAAACGATCTGTCGTGGGACTGGTGTTAGAGGGTAGCTGATCTGTCGTGGGACTGGTGTTAGAGCGTAGCTGATCTGTCGTGGGTCTGGTGTTAGAGGGTAGACGATCTGTCGTGGGTCTGGTGTTAGAGGGTAGCTGATCTGTCGTGGGTCTGGTGTTAGAGGGTAGACGATTTGTCGTGGGTCTGGTGTTAGAGGGTAGGTGATACGTGGTGGGAATGGTGTTAGAGAATAGCTGATCTGTCGTGGGACTGGTGTTAGAGGGTAGCTAATCTGTCGTGGGACTGGTGTTAGAGGGTAGCTGATCTGTCGTGGGTCTGGTGTTAGAGGGTAGCTGATCTGTCATGGGACTGGTGTTAGAGGGTAGCTGATCTGTCGTGGGACTGGTGTTAGAGAGTAGACGATCTGTCGTCGGACTGGTGTTAGAGCGTAGCTGATCTGTCGTGGGTCTGGTTTTTAGAGGGTAGACGATCTGTCGTGGGTCTGGTGTTAGAGGGTAGCTGATCCGTCGTGGGTCTGGTGTTAGAGGGTAGACGATTTGTCGTGGGTCTGGTGTTAGAGGGTAGCTGATCTGTCGTGGGACTGGTGTTAGAGGGTAGCTGATCTGTCGTGGGACTGGTGTTAGAGGGTAGACGATCTGTCGTGGGTCTGGTGTTAGAGGGTAGCTGATCTGTCGTGGGTCTGGTGTTAGAGGGTAGACGACAGATCAGCTACCCTCTAACACCAGTCCCACGACAGATCACCTACCCTCTAACACCAGTCCCACGACATATCAGCTACCCTCTAACACCAGACCCACGACAGAGCACCTACCTTCTAACACCAGACCCACGACAGATCAGCTACCCTCTAACACCAGTCCCACGACAAATCAGCTACCCTTTAACACAAGTCCAACGACGGATCAGCTACCCTCTAACACCAGACCCACGACAGATCGTCTACCCTCTAACACCAGACCCACGACAGATCAGCTACGCTCTAACAAAAGATCCACGACAGATCAGCTACCCTCTAACACCAGTCCCACGACAGGTCACCTACCCTCTAACACCAGTCCCTGGACAGATCACCTACCCTCTAACACCAGTCCCACGACAGAGCACCTACCTTCTAACACCAGACCCACGACAGATCAGCTACCCTCTAACACCAGACCGACGACAGATCAGCTACCTTCTAACACCAGTCCCACGACAGATCAGCTACCCTCTAACACCAGACCCACGACAGATCGTCTACCCTCTAACACCAGACCCACGACAGATCAGCTACCCTCTACCACCAGACCCACGACAGATCGTCTACCCTCTAACACCAGACCCACGACAGATCAGCTACCCTCTAACCCCAGACCCACGACAGATCGTCTACCCTCTAACACCAGTTCCACGACAGATCAGCTACCCTCTAACACCAGTCCAACGACGGATCAGCTACCCTCTAACACCAGACCCACGACAGATCAGCTACCCTCTAACACCAGACCCACGACAGATCAGCTACGCTCTAACACCAGTCCGACGACAGATGGTCTACTCTCTAACACCAGTCCCACGACAGATCAGCTACCCTCTAACACCAGTCCCACGACAGATCAGCTACCCTCTAACACCAGACCCACGACAGATCAGCTACCCTCTAACACCAGTCCCACGACAGATCAGCTACCCTCTAACACCAGTCCCACGACAGATCGTCTACCCTCTAACACCAGTCCCACGACAGATCAGCTATTCTAAAACACCAGTCCCACGACGGATCAGCTACCCTCTAACACCAGACCCACGACAGATCGTCTACCCTCTAACACCAGACCCACGACAGATCAGCTACCCTCTAACACCAGACCCACGACAGATCGTCTGCCCTCTAACACCAGACCCACGACAGATCAGCTACGCTCTAACACCAGTCCGACGACAGATCGTCTACCCTCTAACACCAGTCCCACGACAGATCAGCTACCCTCTAACACCAGTCCCACGACAGATCAGCTACCCTCTAACACCAGACCCACGACAGATCAGCTACCCTCTAACACCAGTCCCACGACAGATTAGCTACCCTCTAACACCAGTCCCACGACAGATCAGCTATTCTCTAACACCATTCCCACCACATATCACCTACCCTCTAACACCAGACCCACGACAGATCGTCTACCCTCTAACACCAGACCCACGACAGATCAGCTACCCTCTAACACCAGACCCACGACAGATCGTCTACCCTCTAACACCAGACCCACGACAGATCAGCTACGCTCTAACACCAGTCCGACGACAGATCGTCTACCCTCTAACACCAGTCCCACGACAGATCAGCTACCCTCTAACACCAGACCCACGACAGATCAGCTACCCTCTAGCACCAGTCCAACGACAGATCAGCTACCCTCTAACGCAAGTCCCACGACAGATCAGCTACCCTCTAACACCAGTCCCACGACAGATCAGCTACCCTCTAACACCAGTCCCACCACAGATCAGCTACCCTCTAACACCAGTCCCACGACAGATCAGGTACCCTCTAACACCAGTCCCACGATAGATCAGCTACCCTCTAACACCAGTCCCACGACAGATCAGTTACCCTCTAACACCAGACCCACGACAAATCGTCTACCCTCTAACACCAGACCCACGACAGATCAGCTACCCTCTAACACCAGACCCACGACAGATCGTCTACCCTCTAACACCAGTCCCACGACAGATCAGCTACCCTCTAACACCAGTCCCACGACAGATCAGCTACCCTCTAACACCAGACCCACGACAAATCGTCTACCCTCTAACACCAGACCCACGACAGATCAGCTACCCTCTAACACCAGACCCACGACAGATCGTCTACCCTCTAAAAACCAGACCCACGACAGATCAGCTACGCTCTAACACCAGTCCGACGACAGATCGTCTACTCTCTAACACCAGTCCCACGACAGATCAGCTACCCTCTAACACCAGTCCCACGACAGATCAGCTACCCTCTAACACCAGACCCACGACAGATCAGCTACCCTCTAACACCAGTCCCACGACAGATCAGCTACCCTCTAACACCAGTCCCACGACAGATCGTCTACCCTCTAACACCAGTCCCACGACAGATCAGCTATTCTCTAACACCAGTCCCACGACGGATCAGCTACCCTCTAACACCAGACCCACGACAGATCGTCTACCCTCTAACACCAGACCCACGACAGATCAGCTACCCTCTAACACCAGACCCACGACAGATCGTCTGCCCTCTAACACCAGACCCACGACAGATCAGCTACGCTCTAACACCAGTCCGACGACAGATCGTCTACCCTCTAACACCAGTCCCACGACAGATCAGCTACCCTCTAACACCAGTCCCACGACAGATCAGCTACCCTCTAACACCAGACCCACGACAGATCAGCTACCCTCTAACACCAGTCCCACGACAGATTAGCTACCCTCTAACACCAGTCCCACGACAGATCAGCTATTCTCTAACACCATTCCCACCACATATCACCTACCCTCTAACACCAGACCCACGACAAATCGTCTACCCTCTAACACCAGACCCACGACAGATCAGCTACCCTCTAACACCAGACCCACGACAGATCGTCTACCCTCTAACACCAGACCCACGACAGATCAGCTACGCTCTAACACCAGTCACACGACAGATCAGCTACCCTCTAACACCAGACCCACGACAGATCAGCTACCCTCTAACACCAGTCCCACGACAGATCAGCTACCCTCTAACACCAGTCCCACGACAGATCAGCTACCCTCTAACACCAGACCCACGACAGATCAGCTACCCTCTAACACCAGACCCACGACAGATCAGCTACCTTCTAACACCAGTCCCACGACAGATCAGCTACCCTCTAACACCAGTCACACGACAGATCACCTACCCTCTAACACCAGTCCCACGACAGATCAGCTACTCTCTAACACCAGACCCACGACAGATCGGCTACCCTCTAACACCAGACCCACGACAGATCAGCTACCCTCTAACACCAGACCCACGACAGATCAGCTACCCTCTAACACCAGACCCACGACAGATCGTCTACCCTCTAACACCAGACCCACGACAGATCAGCTACCCTCTACCACCAGACCCACGACAGATCGTCTACCCTCTAACACCAGACCCACGACAGATCAGCTACCCTCTAACACCAGACCCACGACAGATCGTCTACCCTCTAACACCAGTCCCACGACAAATCAGCTACCCTCTAACACCAGACCCACGACAGATCAGCTACCCTCTAACACCAGTCCCACGACAGATCAGCTACCCTCTAACAAAAGACCCACGACAGATCAGCTACCCTCTAACACCAGTCCCACGACAGATCAGCTACCCTCTAACACCAGTCCCACCACAGATCAGCTACCCTCTAACACCAGACCCACGACAGATCAGCTACCCTCTAACACCAGACCCACGACAGATCAGCTACCCTCTAACACCAGACCCACGACAGATCAGCTACCCTCTAACACCAGTCCCACGACAGATCAGCTACCGTCTAACACCAGACCCACGACAGATCGTCTACCCTCTAACACCAGACCCACGACAGATCAGCTACCCTCTAACACCAGACCCACGACAGATCGTCTACCCTCTAACACCAGACCCACGACAGATCAGCTACCCTCTAACACCAGACCCGAGACAGATCGTCTACCCTCTAACACCAGTCCCACGACAGATCAGCTACCCTCTAACACCAGTCCAACGACGGATCAGCTACCCTCTAACACCAGACCCACGACAGATCGTCTACCCTCTAACACCAGACCCAGGACAGATCAGCTACCCTCTAACAAAAGATCCACGACAGATCAGCTACCCTCTAACACCAGTCCCACGACAGATCAGCTACCCTCTAACACCAGTCCCACGACAGATCACCTACCCTCTAACACCAGTCCCACGACATATCAGCTATCCTCTAACACCAGACCCACGACAGAGCACCTACCTTCTAACACCAGACCCATGACAGATCAGCTACCCTCTAGCACCAGTCCCACGACAGATCAGCTACCCTCTAACGCAAGTCCCACGACAGATCAGCTACCCTCTAACACCAGTCCCACGACAGATCAGGTACCCTCTAACACCAGTCCCACGATAGATCAGCTACCCTCTAACACCAGTCCCACGACAGATCAGTTACCCTCTAACACCAGACCCACGACAAATCGTCTACCCTCTAACACCAGACCCACGACAGATCAGCTACCCTCTAACACCAGACCCACGACAGATCGTCTACCCTCTAACACCAGTCCCACGACAGATCAGCTACCCTCTAACACCAGTCCCGCGACAGATCAGCTACCCTCTAACACCAGACCCACGACAAATCGTCTACCCTCTAACACCAGACCCACGACAGATCAGCTACCCTCTAACACCAGACCCACGACAGATCGTCTACCCTCTAAAAACCAGACCCACGACAGATCAGCTACGCTCTAACACCAGTCCGACGACAGATCGTCTACTCTCTAACACCAGTCCCATGACAGATCAGCTACCCTCTAACACCAGTCCCACGACAGATCAGCTACCCTCTAACACCAGACCCACGACAGATCAGCTACCCTCTAACACCAGTCCCACGACAGATCAGCTACCCTCTAACACCAGTCCCACGACAGATCGTCTACCCTCTAACACCAGTCCCACGACAGATCAGCTATTCTCTAACACCAGTCCCACGACGGATCAGCTACCCTCTAACACCAGACCCACGACAGATCGTCTACCCTCTAACACCAGACCCACGACAGATCAGCTACCCTCTAACACCAGACCCACGACAGATCGTGTGCCCTCTAACACCAGACCCACGACAGATCAGCTACGCTCTAACACCAGTCCGACGACAGATCGTCTACCCTCTAACACCAGTCCCACGACAGATCAGCTACCCTCTAACACCAGTCCCACGACAGATCAGCTACCCTCTAACACCAGACCCACGACAGATCAGCTACCCTCTAACACCAGTCCCACGACAGATTAGCTACCCTCTAACACCAGTCCCACGACAGATCAGCTATTCTCTAACACCATTCCCACCACATATCACCTACCCTCTAACACCAGACCCACAACAAATCGTCTACCCTCTAACACCAGACCCACGACAGATCAGCTACCCTCTAACACCAGACCCACGACAGATCGTCTACCCTCTAACACCAGACCCACGACAGATCAGCTACGCTCTAACACCAGTCCCACGACAGATCAGCTACCCTCTAACACCAGACCCACGACAGATCAGCTACCCTCTAACACCAGTCCCACGACAGATCAGCTACCCTCTAACACCAGTCCCACGACAGATCAGCTACCCTCTAACACCAGACCCACGACAGATCAGCTACCCTCTAACACCAGACCCACGACAGATCAGCTACCTTCTAACACCAGTCCCACGACAGATCAGCTACCCTCTAACACCAGTCACACGACAGATCACCTACCCTCTAACACCAGTCCCACGACAGATCAGCTACTCTCTAACACCAGACCCACGACAGATCGGCTACCCTCTAACACCAGACCCACGACAGATCAGCTACCCTCTAACACCAGACCCACGACAGATCAGCTACCCTCTAACACCAGACCCACGACAGATCGTCTACCCTCTAACACCAGACCCACGACAGATCAGCTACCCTCTACCACCAGACCCACGACAGATCGTCTACCCTCTAACACCAGACCCACGACAGATCAGCTACCCTCTAACACCAGACCCACGACAGATCGTCTACCCTCTAACACCAGTCCCACGACAGATCAGCTACCCTCTAACACCAGTCCAACGACGGATCAGCTACCCTCTAACACCAGACCCACGACAGATCGTCTACCCTCTAACACCAGACCCACGACAGATCAGCTACCCTCTAACACCAGTCCCACGACAGATCAGCTACCCTCTAACACCAGTCCCACGACAGATCGTTTACACTCTAACACCAGTCCCAGGACAGATCAGCTACCCTCTAACACCAGACCCACGACTGATTAGCTACCCTCTAACACCAGACTCACGACAGATCATCTACCCCCTAACACCAGACCCACGACAGATCAGCTACCCTCTAACACCAGACCCACGACAGATCGTCTACTCTCTAACACCAGATCCACGACAGATCTTCTACCCTCTAACACCAGACCCACGACAGATCAGCTAACCTCTAACACCAGTCCCACGACAGATCACCTACCCTCTAACACCAGTCCCACGACATATCAGCTACCCTCTAACACCAGACCCACGACAGATCAGCTATCTTCTAACACCAGTCCCACGACAGATCAGCTACCCTCTAACACCAGTCCCACGACAGATCAGCTACCCTCTAACACCAGTCCCACGACAGATCAGCTACCCTCTAACACCAGTCCCACGACAGATCGTCTACCCTCCAACACCAGACCCACGACAGATCGTCCACCCTCTAACACCAGACCCACGACAGATCAGCTACCCTCTAACAAAAGATCCACGACAGATCAGCTACCCTCTAACACCAGTCCCACGACAGATCAGCTACCCTCTAACAAAAGACCCACGACAGATCAGCTACCCTCTAACACCAGTCCCACGACAGATCAGCTACCCTCTAACACCAGTCCCACCACAGATCAGCTACCCTCTAACACCAGACCCACGACAGATCAGCTACCCTCTAACACCAGACCCACGACAGATCAGCTACCCTCTAACACCAGACCCACGACAGATCAGCTACCCTCTAACACCAGACCCACGACAGATCAGCTACCTTCTAACACCAGTCCCACGACAGATCAGCTACCGTCTAACACCAGACCCACGACAGATCGTCTACCCTCTAACACCAGACCCACGACAGATCAGCTACCCTCTAACACCAGACCCACGACAGATCGTCTACCCTCTAACACCAGACCCACGACAGATCAGCTACCCTCTAACACCAGACCCACGACAGATCGTCTACCCTCTAACACCAGTCCCACGACAGATCAGCTACCCTCTAACACCAGTCCAACGACGGATCAGCTACCCTCAAACACCAGACCCACGACAGATCGTCTACCCTCTAACACCAGACCCAGGACAGATCAGCTACCCTCTAACAAAAGATCCACGACAGATCAGCTACCCTCTAACACCAGTCCCACGACAGATCAGCTACCCTCTAACACCAGTCCCACGACAGATCACCTACCCTCTAACACCAGTCCCACGACATATCAGCTACCCTCTAACACCAGACCCACGACAGAGCACCTACCTTCTAACACCAGACCCACGACAGATCAGCTACCCTCTAACACCAGTCCCACGACAGATCAGCTACCCTTTAACACAAGTCCAACGACGGATCAGCTACCCTCTAACACCAGACCCACGACAGATCGTCTACCCTCTAACACCAGACCCACGACAGATCAGCTACGCTCTAACAAAAGATCCACGACAGATCAGCTACCCTCTAACACCAGTCCCACGACAGATCACCTACCCTCTAACACCAGTCCCACGACAGATCACCTACCCTCTAACACCAGTCCCACGACAGAGCACCTACCTTCTAACACCAGACCCACGACAGATCAGCTACCCTCTAACACCAGACCCACGACAGATCAGCTACCTTCTAACACCAGTCCCACGACAGATCAGCTACCCTCTAACACCAGACCCACGACAGATCGTCTACCCTCTAACACCAGACCCACGACAGATCAGCTACCCTCTACCACCAGACCCACGACAGATCGTCTACCCTCTAACACCAGACCCATGACAGATCAGCTACCCTCTAACACCAGACCCACGACAGATCGTCTACCCTCTAACACCAGTCCCACGACAGATCAGCTACCCTCTAACACCAGTCCAACGACGGATCAGCTACCCTCTAACACCAGACCCACGACAGATCGTCTACCCTCTAACACCAGACCCACGACAGATCAGCTACCCTCTAACACCAGTCCCACGACAGATCAGCTACCCTCTAACACCAGTCCCACGACAGATCGTTTACACTCTAACACCAGTCCCAGGACAGATCAGCTACCCTCTAACACCAGACCCACGACTGATTAGCTACCCTCTAACACCAGACTCACGACAGATCATCTACCCTCTAACACCAGACCCACGACAGATCAGCTACCCTCTAACACCAGACCCACGACAGATCGTCTACTCTCTAACACCAGACCCACGACAGATCAGCTACCCTCTAACACCAGACCCACGACAGATCAGCTAACCTCTAACACCAGTCCCACGACAGATCACCTACCCTCTAACACCAGTCCCACGACATATCAGCTACCCTCTAACACCAGACCCACGACAGAATCAGGTACCTTCTAACACCAGACCCACGACAGATCAGCTACCTTCTAACACCAGTCCCACGACAGATCAGCTACCCTCTAACACCAGTCCCACGACAGATCAGCTACCCTCTAACACCAGTCCCACGACAGATCAGCTACCCTCTAACACCAGTCCCACGACAGATCGTCTACCCTCCAACACCAGACCCACGACAGATCGTCCACCCTCTAACACCAGACCCACGACAGATCAGCTACCCTCTAACAAAAGATCCACGACAGATCAGCTACCCTCTAACACCAGTCCCACGACAGATCAGCTACCCTCTAACAAAAGACCCACGACAGATCAGCTACCCTCTAACACCAGTCCCACGACAGATCAGCTACCCTCTAACACCAGTCCCACCACAGATCAGCTACCCTCTAACACCAGACCCACGACAGATCAGCTAACCTCTAACACCAGACCCACGACAGATCGTCTACCCTCTAACACCAGTCCAACGACAGATCAGCTACGGTCTAACACCAGACCCACGACAGATCGTCTACCCTCTAACATCAGTCCCACGACGGATCAGCTACCCTCTAACACCAGACCCACGACAGATCGTCTACCCTCTAACACCAGACCCACGACAGATCAGCTACCCTCTAACACCAGTCCCACGACAGAGCACCTACCTTCTAACACCAGACCCACGACAGATCAGCTACCCTCTAACACCAGTCCCGCGACAGATCAGCTACCCTCTAACACCAGTCCAACGACAGATCAGCTACCCTCTAACACCAGTCCCACGACAGATCACCTACCCTCTAACACCAGTCCCACGACATATCAGCTACCCTCTAACACCAGACCCACGACAGATCAGGTACCTTCTACAACCAGACCCACGACAGATCGCTACCCTCTAACACCAGTCCCACGACAGATCAGCTACCCTCTAACACCAGTCCCACGACAGATCAGCTACCCTCTAACACCATTCCCACGACGGATCAGCTACCCTCTAACACCAGTCCCACGACAGACCAGCTACCTTCTAACACCAGACCCACGACAGATCGTCTACCCTCTAACACCAGACCCACGACAGATCAGCTACCCTCTAACACCAGACCCACGACAGATCAGCTACCCTCTAACACCAGTCCCACGACAGATCAGCTACCCTCTTACACCAGACCCACGACAGATCAGCTACCCTCTAACACCAGACCCACGACAGATCAGCTACCCTCTAACACCAGACCCACGACAGATCAGCTACCTTTTAACACCAGTCCCACGACAGATCAGCTACCGTCTAACACCAGACCCACGACAGATCGTCTACCCTCTAACACCAGACCCACGACAGATCAGCTACCCTCTACCACCAGACCTACGACAGATCGTCTACCCTCTAACACCAGACCCACGACAGATCAGCTACCCTTTAACAAAAGATCCACGACAGATCAGCTACCCTCTAACACCAGTCCCACGACAGATCAGCTACCCTCTAACACCAGTCCCACGACAGATCACCTACCCTCTAACACCAGTCCCACGACATATCAGCTACCCTCTAACACCAGACCCACGACAGAGCACCTACCTTCTAACACCAGACCCACGACAGATCAGCTACCCTCTAACACCAGTCCCACGACAGATCAGCTACCCTCTAACACCAGTCCAACGACGGATCAGCTACCCTCTAACACCAGACCCACGACAGATCGTCTACCCTCTAACACCAGACCCACGACAGATCAGCTACGCTCTAACAAAAGATCCACGACAGATCAGCTACCCTCTAACACCAGTCCCACGACAGATCAGCTACCCTCTAACACCAGTCCCACGACAGATCACCTACCCTCTAACACCAGTCCCACGACAGATCACCTACCCTCTAACACCAGTCCCACGACAGAGCACCTACCTTCTAACACCAGACCCACGACAGATCAGCTACCCTCTAACACCAGTCCCACGACAGATCAGCTACCCTCTAACACCAGTCCCACGACAGATCAGCTACCCTCTAACACCAGTCCCACGACAGATCACCTACCCTCTAACACCAGTCCCACGACATATCAGCTACCCTCTAACACCAGACCCACGACAGATCAGGTACCTTCTACAACCAGACCCACGACAGATCGCTACCCTCTAACACCAGTCCCACGACAGATCAGCTACCCTCTAACACCAGTCCCACAACAGATCAGCTACCCTCTAACACCAGTCCCACGACAGATCAGCTACCCTCTAACACCAGTCCCACGACAGACCAGCTACCCTCTAACACCAGACCCACGACAGATCGTCTACTCTCTAACACCAGACCCACGACAGATCAGCTACCCTCTAACACCAGACCCACGACAGATCAGCTACCCTCTAACACCAGTCCCACGACAGATCAGCTACCCTCTAACACCAGACCCACGACAGATCAGCTACCCTCTAACACCAGACCCACGACAGATCAGCTACCCTCTAACACCAGACCCACGACAGATCAGCTACCTTCTAACACCAGTCCCACGACAGATCAGCTACCCTCTAACACCAGACCCACGACAGATCGTCTACCCTCTAACACCAGACCCACGACAGATCAGCTACCCTCTACCACCAGACCCACGACAGATCGTCTACCCTCTAACACCAGACCCACGACAGATCAGCTACCCTCTAACACCAGACCCACGACAGATCGTCTACCCTCTAACACCAGTCCCACGACAGATCAGCTACCCTCTAACACCAGTCCAACGACGGATCAGCTACCCTCTAACACCAGACCCACGACAGATCGTCTACCCTCTAACACCAGACCCACGACAGATCAGCTACCCTCTAACAAAAGATCCACGACAGATCAGCTACCCTCTAACACCAGTCCCACGACAGATCAGCTACCCTCTAACAAAAGACCCACGACAGATCAGCTACCCTCTAACACCAGTCCCACGACAGATCAGCTACCCTCTAACACCAGTCCCACCACAGATCAGCTACCCTCTAACACCAGTCCCACGACAGATCAGCTACCCTCTAACAAAAGACCCACGACAGATCAGCTACCCTCTAACACCAGTCCCACGACAGATCAGCTACCCTCTAACACCAGTCCCACGACAGATCAGCTACCCTCTAACACCAGTCCCACCACAGATCAGCTACCCTCTAACACCAGTCCCACGACAGATCAGCTACCCTCTAACAAAAGACCCACGACAGATCAGTTACCCTCTAACACCAGTCCCACGACAGATCAGCTACCCTCTAACACCAGTCCCACGACAGATCAGCTACCCTCTAACAAAAGACCCACGACAGATCAGCTACCCTCTAACACCAGTCCCACGACAGATCAGCTACCCTCTAACACCAGTCCCACCACAGATCAGCTAACCTCTAACACCAGACCCACGACAGATCGTCTACCCTCTAACACCAGTCCCACGACAGATCATCTACGGTCTAACACCAGACCCACGACAGATCGTCTACCCTCTAACACCAGTCCCACGACGGATCAGCTACCCTCTAACACCAGACCCACGACAGATCGTCTACCCTCTAACACCAGACCCACGACAGATCAGCTACCCTCTAACACCAGTCCCACGACAGAGCACCTACCTTCTAACACCATAATAATAATAATAATAATAATAATAATAATAATAATAATAATCAGATTTATTTAACGACGGTCCATGATGATAGGCAATTCTGCCTGTCTTCCCCATCCTCCGTCGAGTGACAATTTTGAATTTGGAAAGCACATTCGAATGGAGAAACCTTTGCAGTGCCAGGATGAAAACTCCACCTACTTTGTGCCGGTGATGGGGATCGAACCCGCGTCACCTACCGCCTCTGAGCTTCGTTGCTTCAAGAGCCACCAGTCCAATCCACTCGGCCACAGAGGCGGTTAACCAGACCCACGACAGATCAGCTACCCTCTAACACCAGTCCCACGACAGATCAGCTACCCTCTAACACGAGTCCCACGACAGATCAGCTACCCTCTAACACCAGTCCCACGACAGATCAGCTACCCTCTAACACCAGTCCCACGACAGATCAGCTACCCTCTAACACCAGTCCCACGACAGATCAGCTACCTTCTAACACCAGTCCCACGACAGATCAGCTACCCTCTAACACCAGTCCCACGACAGATCACCTACCCTCTAACACCAGTCCCGCGACAGAACAGCTACCCTCTAACACCAGACCCACGACAGATCAGCTACCCTCTAACACCAGACTTACGACAGATCGTCTACCCTCTAACACCAGACCCACGACAGATCAGCTACCCTCTAACACCAGTCCCACGACAGATCACCTACCCTCTAACACCATTCCCACGACAGATCAGCTACCCTCTAACACCAGTCCCACGACAGATCAGCTACCCTCTAACACCAGTCCCACGACAGATCAGCTACCCTCTAACACCAGTCCCACGACAGATCAGCTACCCTCTAACACCAGACCCACGACTGATTAGCTACCCTGTAACACCAGTCCCAGGACAGATCAGCTACCCTCTAACACCAGACTCACGACAGATCATCTACCCCCTAACACCAGACCCACGACAGATCAGCTACCCTCTAACACCAGACCCACGACAGATCGTCTACTCTCTAACACCAGACCCACGACAGATCTTCTACCCTCTAACACCAGACCCACGACAGATCAGCTAACCTCTAACACCAGTCCCACGACAGATCACCTACCCTCTAACACCAGTCCCACGACATATCAGTTACCCTCTAACACCAGACTCACGACAGATCAGGTACCTTCTAACACCAGACCCACGACAGATCAGCTACCTTCTAACACCAGTCCCACGACAGATCAGCTAACCTCTAACACCAGTCCCACGACAGATCACCTACCCTCTAACACCAGTCCCACGACATATCAGTTACCCTCTAACACCAGACCCACGACAGATCAGCTACCCTCTAACAAAAGATCCACGACAGATCAGCTACCCTCTAACACCAGTCCCACGACAGATCAGATACCCTCTAACAAAAGACCCAAGACAGATCAGCTACCCTCTAACACCAGTCCCACGACAGATCAGCTACCCTCTAACACCAGTCCCACGACGGATCAGCTGCCCTCTAACACCAGACCCACGACAGATCGTCTACCCTCTAACACCAGACCCACGACAAATCAGCTACCCTCTAACACCAGTCCCACGACAGATCGTCTACCCTCTAACACCAGACCCACGACAGATCAGCTACTCTCTAACACCAGTCCCACGACAGATCAGCTACCCTCTAACACCAGTCCCACGACAGATCAGCAACCCTCTAACACCAGTCCCACGACAAATCAGGTACCCTCTAACACCAGTCCCACGACAGATCAGCTACCCTCTAACACCAGTCCCACGACGGATCAGCTACCTTCTAACACCAGACCCACGACAGATCGTCTACCCTCTAACACCAGACCCACGACAGATCAGCTACTCTCTAACACCAGTCCCACGACAGATCAGCTACCCTCTAACACCAGTCCCACGACAGATCAGCAACCCTCTTCAATTGGATCCAATGTTATTTTGGGTGTGGGAACAAAAGTCAAACCACGATTTAGAAGAGCGATTTGTGTGTCCGAAAGTGTAAATTTGGAAAGGTTTACAACATTATTAGTCGTACTGGAGTTCGGTGGACTCTCAGAATGATTTAGTTTGAATGACTGAGCCAGCATTTCAACATTTCATTGGCCGTTTGTTCAGTCCAATGAATGTTATCTGGCTGTGTAGAGAACCTGATTGGATCCAATTGTTTAACAACTGTGAGATTGCTGAAACGTGAACTCATGTCATCCAAAGCCCTGTTAATCATATCCAAGTTGCGTTTCTCTACAGACGGAAGATTGTCTGAGTAGTTAATTTTTGGAATAAGAATTTTGGAGTGGGGGAAGATTCGGAAAGCACTGCTGAGCATATTCCTCAGCTCTGGAATTGAAGTAACACTTGGTTTGGAGCTTCGATTGTTCAGGCCAACACTTAAGATTAAGTTTTTGGGGGCATCAAATGATTTTTCACAGGCCGTGAACATCATTCTTAGATGGTTGAACAAAGCTCCAGGATAAGACACAACTTGGATATCACTGACAGGGGATTTGGTGATGCGAGAAAGGTTAGAAGAGCCGAGGATGACAGTGGAGGAGGTTAGTTTAGGAAGGGCCCAAAGAGTTTTGGGTCCTCTGATAGTGGAAGGAGAGACATGGAAAGTGGTGTTAGGAGAGTTTTTGGGAGAGGCAAAGCGAGTGCGTTTGCCTTTAGGTAGAGAGGAGGGTGAGAGTTCAGGAGAAGAAGGAGAGCGCGGACGCCGTTTGGGCGTGGCACTAAGGCGGTTATCAGGAGAAGAGCGAGAGAGAGGTGGCCAATCATCAGATGATGATAGGCAAGGAGGGTTAGAGAGGGTATCAAGGAGTTGGAAGCGGTTAGAAGTGGACACAGAGGGAGGGGTGTTATTTGAGGATGGAGGTACAGAGCGAGAAGGTTTAGGTTTGTTAATAGGAGAGTTGGCACGTTTTAGGTCCATTAGGAGGCAGCCAAATAAATTAGAGCCTTGACCATGACGGTTAACACCCCAGTGGCTGTCAGGAACTGGATGGACAATGTGACACCCTTCAGGAAGACCCATCAGAGTGTCACGGAACAATTTGCAAGAATTAAACTTAACTTGAAGAAGTTGACGCATGATTCCATTTTTACTTTTATGCCAGAACGGGGACAGGCTAGGAATTTCACTAGCCAAACGTTTGGCCACTCCTGCATGGGGAGCCCTAAGGATCCGATTGGCTAGGTGTTGACAGTCATGGTACCGGGCTTTGTGATACTGATAGATGTGCTCAAGGCTAGGGAATCTCATACCACGATAGGATATATTACACGGAAAGAAATTACTAAGTGGGTGTTTGTGACCTTTAACCTCACAAGTCTGAGGTTTTGATTGAGAGTTAGAATTTGGAATAGGGGAATTTGGAAGAGTGGAGCTTTTGAATTTCTGGATGGTGGAAGCCTGAAGTTTTTTGCCGAAATGAGATTTAGCCTGCTGAATGACGAGAGCTACCGAATTTGCAATGTCCGAATCAGATAAACCTAAAGAGGAAATGTGGGCCAAAAGGTTTTGAATTGAGCTCTCGTAGTGTTCCACCAATTGTTTGGTCACGTTTTGTACCCAATTTTGATTGATTTTGGAGATTTTTTGTTTGATTAGAGGACCAGAACAAGCAGGTTTGATGAAGTCATCCAGGTGTTGTTGTTTTTTACTGAAAGCCCTGGTGACTTGGCCTTGAGACTGCTGGAGCATTAGTGACAGGTGGTGAAAGCATTGAAGGAGAGTGTAAAAAGAACGGAAGTGAGGAGGTTTAGAAAGAGCCATGATACGTTTCAGCAATTAAATTTGAAAGCATTAAAACCAGAACGCGATTGATTTGGATGATAAAACCGAAGGATAAAATCATAAAAATAAAAACAATTGTATAAAATGGAAACAAAATGCTCGAAGAAGTCTGAATGCAAAGATATGGTCAATAATCTGACCAGATCTAAAACAAAACAAAATAATACAAAACAATATCAAAAGAAGGTTACTCACAATGTACTCTGCCTGTTGCACGACCGGTTTCGGAGTTGAATCCTTTGTCAAGTGCTGAAGTCTAAAGAACCTACTGTGGTTGCAGTATTTATAGGAAATATTGGCTTGTGCCAATGTCAATTTTGTTTGAGTAAATCACTTAACAGTTTTCCAATGGTTGAGCAAATCAATTAGCAGTTTTCAGAACAGTTTGCCAAGAAAAGTGACATATGTTGAGTATAGATAATTAACAGTTAATGAATTCAATTGTTTTTGATATGCGTATCTGACACTGAGTAAAACAATTAGCAGTTAGTTGATTGACAAACATAATGAACGTTTGAAGTTATATTTTCTGAAGTATGCTAAAATAAATAATTTTCAAAATGGTATTACTGCGGTGCTTTCCGCAATAGATTCTTAGGCAGAGATTTTATTAGGCATGAAATTGTTTTTTGAAACTGAAGATGTGTCAAATTGACTTGCATTGCTTCAGGAGACTTCAAATAAAATGAGATGAAATAAAAACAAAATGTACTAAAATGAACTGAAAAACAAAATATTTATAAAATGTGTTTTGACCCTTACAATATGCTAGGCACGGGCTAAGTATGTTTTGGAGAGAATAAAAAATGCACTGGCACAAGATAATTGTAAGAGTAACACATAACATAAAACAGCAATAAAAATTCAATGAGCGACATTGAACAAATTTTGTTGGATTATTTAAGTCTGCTTCTGACTAAAAGTTCTTTAAGGTTTTGATGCTTCTTGTAAGCTGTTGCTATTTTAATATCACCATCAGTATTTTTGTTGAGTTGTTTCATATGCTTTTTAACAATTTGGGCCGAAAGAGCACCTGTTTTTGAGAAGGGTACTATATACACCAGGTCGAATTTATTTTTACTTTTGTTCAAAGGGTCATACGTTGTAAATTTTTGAACGTTGAGGCCATGAGGTTCGAAAGTGCCTAGAGTATCAATCCAACAATATTCCCTTTCAAGTCGCCATTGTTTGTTTAAAAGTTCATCACCAAGATCGGAAACCTGTTCAATTGGTAAAAGAGAAAAACATTCGATGGAAAATTCAGTTTTGCTGTGAAATTTAGATAGATGACTGTATAATGCATTTTCCTCATTGCAGCTAGTTATTGCAGCACGGTGACGATTGTTTCTGAATTTGAGTGATTTACCGGTTTCACCTACATATTGTTTTTCGCAAAGCTTACAAGTGTATAGATAAATTATATTTTCTGAGTTGCAATCCAAAGCTGAGTTGATTGAGTAGGTTTGTTCAAAAACTGATCCCGAGAAATTTTGACAATTTGGAACTAAATGACATGTCTGACATTGTCTAGAATTACAAGGTTTTGAGCCAGACGAGCTGGAAGTGGGCAATTGAAAATCAGAACCTAGTCTTTCCTCACTGTTCAAAATTCTCAATGTTTCATTCTTGATTTTGCGAAGCCAACGTTTTGAATAGTTACGTTTCGAAAGTGCCTTGAATAATATTTGACAAGCTGATTCAACATCATCTGGATATGAGCAAATTTGGAAAAATCGAAAAACTTGGGACTTGATTAGTCCTTTATAAGTGTGTTTTGGATGAAAAGAGAGCTTATGCAACAACTGATGAGTATCCGTTGGCTTGAAGAAAACTTTTGCTTCTAATGTGTTTTCTTTGCTCCTGAACAAAGTAGTATCCAAAAAATTAACTGAATCAGTACTCATTTCAGCTTTGAACTTGATTGATGCCCTATGAGAATTGAATATTTCGAGAAACTGATTAAATTTGGAAATGCCGTGTGGCCAAATGAGGAAAATGTCATCTAAATACCTATAATAGCAATCTGGTTGGAATGGACACTTTTGTAATGCTTGCTTTTCAAATTCAGCCATATAAATATCTGCATAATGAGGTGCATATTTCTGACCCATGGCTGTACCTGAAACTTGTAGGAATGTCTTACCGTCAAATTCAAAGTCATTACATTTAAGTGAAATTTCCAATAATTCTATTATACCTTTGAATAGTTCATTGTTTTTCAGAGTCGGGAATGCATTTTTAATTGCTTGAATACCTTCTTCATGATTTATATTAGTATACATACTTTCAACATCTAAAGTGATTAGTAACGAATTTGGATCTAGTTCAAGCCCTCTAACTTTATCTAAAAAGTCATACGTGTTTTTTATATATGACGGATGTTTATTTGCTTGATCTTTTATATATGAATCAATATACATAGCTACTTTTTCAGATTCACTGCTGCAGTCAGATACAATTGGGCGCCCTGGAGGCATTACATTTGGAATTGGCCAGGAGTCTTTGGGTTTATGAATTTTAGGTAGCATATAAAATCTTCTTTGACGAGGGCGTTCTGGTGGTAAAAGAAATTGGAATACTTTTTCAGAAAGGCATCCAGAACTGCGTAATCCTTTTAAAATTTTTGTTATTTTTTCTGAATTTTCTGGGTAAAGAGGAGTGTCAATTTCTCTGTAATGAGCTGGATTGTATAATTGACGAAGGCCTTCATTAATATAATTTTGCCTAGCCATAATTACGACTGCACTACCTTTATCTGCTTTTTTGATTACCAAGTCTACGTTATTTTGTAAATCCTTTATAGTTTTATATTCCATTTTCGTTAGGTTTTTGGTTTCTGGTTGAATTTTCAAATTTTCAATTTCTTTAGATATTGCCGAAATGCAATCTAAAACAGGCTTGTCAATCATGGAACTGGGTGGAGTCCAGGTAGATTTTGGAGTGAATTTGGATCTATTTGTAAATGAATTTGGACGGTGAGAAAAATAATTTTTAAGTTTGAGTTTTATACCAAAATCTTGCACAGCCTGTTCAATTGGATCCAATGTTATTTTGGGTGTGGGAACAAAAGTCAAACCACGATTTAGAAGAGCGATTTGTGTGTCCGAAAGTGTAAATTTGGAAAGGTTTACAACATTATTAGTCGTACTGGAGTTCGGTGGACTCTCAGAATGATTTAGTTTGAATGACTGAGCCAGCATTTCAACATTTCATTGGCCGTTTGTTCAGTCCAATGAATGTTATCTGGCTGTGTAGAGAACCTGATTGGATCCAATTGTTTAACAACTGTGAGATTGCTGAAACGTGAACTCATGTCATCCAAAGCCCTGTTAATCATATCCAAGTTGCGTTTCTCTACAGACGGAAGATTGTCTGAGTAGTTAATTTTTGGAATAAGAATTTTGGAGTGGGGGAAGATTCGGAAAGCACTGCTGAGCATATTCCTCAGCTCTGGAATTGAAGTAACACTTGGTTTGGAGCTTCGATTGTTCAGGCCAACACTTAAGATTAAGTTTTTGGGGGCATCAAATGATTTTTTACAGGCCGTGAACATCATTCTTAGATGGTTGAACAAAGCTCCAGGATAAGACACAACTTGGATATCACTGACAGGGGATTTGGTGATGCGAGAAAGGTTAGAAGAGCCGAGGATGACAGTGGAGGAGGTTAGTTTAGGAAGGGCCCAAAGAGTTTTGGGTCCTCTGATAGTGGAAGGAGAGACATGGAAAGTGGTGTTAGGAGAGTTTTTACGGTCATATCGGTCATACGCCTTAGGTGTAAATACAAAAGTTGTTAGGCTAAGTGAGTGCAATACCGTGGATTTACTTCCGTGTCTCTATCTTGCTCACTTCCTGAGATATAGTGACCTACATGGTTTTCACTTGAGGGTCAATATTGACCTTGACTTTCAGCCTTTGACCTTGAAATTTTTTGGAACAAAAGAAAGTATTCCTGTCTATGAACCGGTGTATTATTAGATTTTCACGCACATTATTGACGCTTTTATCAGCATTGACAGGTTGAAACATGCAATTTCGCTTATAATGGGACCGATTTCGTTGCCATAGAAACGTCAATTACGTCATAACGAATTGGCCGATCGGGCTAAAAATTGACATTGAGCATGGGGGACCGGTCCCACATCGTTTCCAAGCATCAGATCGAAAATCGGAGGAGGTGACCTCCAAGGTCAAATATTCGACCTCAGGCGAACTTCTCAAGGTCAATGTCAAATGTCGAGGTCAAGGTCACAAAAGATAGAACTCGAGTTTATCTACAATATGAACTTGATTTGAAGTCTCTAGGACCTTTAGAACCGAAGTTATGGCTACTTATGTGTTTTCAACATTTTGCGTGACCTTGACCTTGACCTTTGACCTAGCTTCACCAAAATAGGACGTTTTCTGCGCGGTATTCCAGAGAATAAGCACACGAAACTTGGAGAAAATCAGGTAAGAATTGTGGACGCTAGAGTGCGAACAAACACACAAACACACAAACAAACACATCCATCCACCAACCGATCAACATACTTGCCGAAATCTTTAGATTCCGGCAAGTAACCAACCGACCAATATACTTGCCAAAATCGAAGATTCTGGCAAGTAACCAACCGACCAACATACTTGCCAAAATCGAAGATTCTGGCAAGTAACCAACCGACCAACATACTTGCCGGAATTGAAAATTCCGGCAAGTAACAAACACATCCACGAACAGACCAACATACTTGCCAAAATCGAAGATTCTGGCAAGTAACAAACAAACATACAAACGGACAGACCCAATTGCAATACCCTCTGCCCCTATCGGGGCGAGGGTAATTATGGCCAAAGTGATAACCTGACATACTACACTGTTTGTCATTCATGTATGTCCAGCATCTATGGGCATATCTCAATGTACTCAAGTTCAGAAACTAAGTGCAAGCACAAGTGAATCAACCTTTGTCTGTACCAATGAATATAATACCATGTTATTCAGGTGTAACTTTGTGTATGGAGACTGGCACAATTCCTGTAGTGTCCAACATCAAACTCCATAATACATAGTGTCCAAACTATGCTGAATTCACTGCTAATGAACTTACCAAGAAACTTTCATGCTTGTCTTATCAAACAGATAAGACAAGTTTTTCATTCATTTAGGAAAATAATGGTCAAAGTGACAATCTGGAATTAACACTTGATTCATTCATGTCTGTCTATCTCTGTGCATCTCCTAATGTATTTGACACAAGCTGTGTAACTCTATGTATGGAGACTAGTATCATTTCTGTAGTATCTCATTGCTGTATGTGTATGCTGTATGCTCATGTGTGTTTGTGGAAATCGAACAATTTATCAAATATTGAAATACATATGTGGGTATGTGAATAATTATGCAGATGTATGCGAGTAAGCATATATGTGTGTATTATGTATGTATGCATGTGTATATGTATATGTATGGCTTCCTCACTGAAAATGTACGGTATGAGCAGACATTTGCTAAAATGATACGGTTGAGGCCCCATAATCTTGGGCTGTTTTATATCTTAGCTGCTATTTTTGTACAATCTGCTATCAGAGTTCGTGAGGAGCAACATCACCGATGTCTTCTAAACGCTGGTACACTGGTACAAGCATTGCAAGGTGCATGAACTCAACAATACTGCTCATTTCGTGTATGCCTCAATAAGCTTCACAATGCTTGTACCAGTATACCAGCGTACCAGCGTTTAGAAGACATCGCAACATCACTGCCCTCAACGTTGTTCAATATGGACACATGTAAACTACACCACTCTACAGCAGAGTTAGAATTAACTTGCTATGTTACCTTATGTTCACTGTACGACTTGAAGACATCCATGTATCATCCATCTCTTCATCATTCTCATACAGGTATAATCCATTGGTGATTCTTGGAGCCAGCTTGTGTCTCGGACGTGACAAAGGGGGTCGTGCGAAGTTTGCGGTTAAAACTGGGGCCATTGCTCCCCGAGTGTGGGCAGTTGGCTATGAGTATTCGTCTGGATCATTGTACTCATGTAAGCCATCTCTGCTTATATCCACAACCGTGCACATTGATAAAAAAACTCCTAGTAGATGGTGATATAGAGTCCAATCCAGGACCAACTCAGGGCATAACACCTCTCACAATATCCCATGTTAATGCACGAAGTATCTTCGCCAATAACAATGACCAAAAACTGGGCCATGTTTTGACACAGTGCCTTGAGAACAAATGGGACGTTGTCTGTATATCTGAGACATGGCTGAGTAGTAAAACGCCCAACGAACTGCTCAAACTCGATGGTTTCTTTCCCCTGAGCGTCGTGATCGTCGCGTGGGTCGCGGGGGAGGTGTGATGGTTTACTGTTCTGAAAGTATATCTTACAAGAGGCGACATGATCTGGAAAGTTCTAACACTGAGTCTTTGTGGTTGCAGGTCACTGACCATAGCAACAAACACATACTTCTAGGTGTATAGACGTGGAATCAATACCCAGTATTAAGTATTCCGAGCAAACAAAACAGGGTCCATTATCCAATCTCATAGTCCGGGGACAGAAAGTCATATCAGGCATACGAAGTGAGAGAAAACAAAAATGACAGGGAAACTCATGTACCCCCGTAAATGGCCATTAGGAGGTGAAATCAGGTGTTCCGGAAAGAGTGAGCATTTCCTGCCCCACTAGTGGCACCCGTCATGAATTCCCCAAAATTCCGAGCGAGCAAAACAGAGTCCGTTATCCAATCTCATAATCCGTGGACAGAAAGTCATATCAGGCATACGAAGTGAGCAAACAAAACAGGGTCCGTCATCCAATCTCACAGTCCGGGGACAGAAAGTAACATCAGGCACACGAAGCGAGAGAAAACAAAAACGACAAGGAAACTCATGAACCCCCCAAAATGGCCATCAGGAGGTGAAATCAGGTGTTCCGGAAAGAGTGAGCATTTCCTGCCCCACTAGTGGCACCCGTCATGAATTCCCCAAAATTAACATGAAAATAGATCTAGTTGCATGGCAGACATGGATTTGCTGTATTTATCAACCAGATCATGATGACGTCCATAGAATTTCTTAAACGCAGCTATAAGTCTTGGTAAAACATATCCTTGTCGTAGAAGTTTAGAGACTAGCTGGGCACTTCGATAGACAAAGTCCTCATACTTGCAACTAGCTCTGGAATAGCGTATAAGTTGAGATACAAACACACCATATGCCGGTGACATAGGAATGTTGCTGCTTAGAAAAGGGAAATTGACTATGGAAAAATTGAAATCATCACGTTTGTCATATAATCTAGTTGACAGGTTAGAATCATTATCAATCTCCAACCTCAGGTCTAGATAGTTGGAAAAATTAGCGGATTCTGTAGTATCTTTAATTTTAAGTTCCTTAGGATATATGACATCCAAATAATCACCAAACTTGGGATTATTTAGCGACAATACATCATCTATGTATCGGAAAGTGAAATTAAAATTACATGTTAGTTTCTTAGAACCTCCTCTTTGTAAATGTTGGATAAAATCTGATTCATATGAGTATAAAAACAGGTCTGCCAATAATGGTGCACAGTTTGTACCCATGGGAATACCAATAGTTTGTTGAAATATTCGACCACCAAATTCCACAAAAATATTATCAATCAGAAAATTAACCATATTTACCACATCTATTTCAGTATATTTGTATGGGGCATCAGAGTCGCCTTTAACAAAATAAGCGGTATTATATTTAACTACAATATAGTGGTACCGACGTTGTCCCTTTTTAGAGAAAAATGAATTATTGATTAGTTTTTTAAGCTGAGATTTCAGTTCAGAATGAGGTATAGTTGTGTACAAAGTGGAGAAATCAAATGTTTTGATAGACGTTACTTTTGAAAGTGTGTGAGCATGTAGATATTCCGATAAAGATTTGGAATTTTTTAATATCCACATTTGGTTTATACCACTTCTAGAATAGATGGTTTCAGAGTACTTTTGGAGACCCTGTTTAATTTTAGACAATATAATAGTTAATATTTTAGAAAGGGCTTTGGTAGAACATGATGCTGAACCTGAAATATATCTTTGTTTGTGTGGATTTTTGTGCAACTTTGGGATCCAATATAAGTTAGGTAGATTAGAATCTTTACATGAGGTAGTAATACCAAACGAATGCAATACAGACAAATGATTTGATAAGATATCCTGTTTGGGCACGGTAATGGCTTGGTATGTACTATTGGAATTAGTATTGTTGACAATACCCAGTTCGTCAAGCAGGCACTGTATATAGTATGCTTTACAAACAAAAACAACATTATTAAAAGCTTTATCTGCAGGGACAATGACGAACTTTTCTTGAAGTTTCAACAAACTATTAGTAACCACGGGATCATTGAAGACAGAGCTATATTTAGTACTAACTGACTTTGACAAAACATTAATGCGTTTGTTTACCAATGACCTAATCTGTTTGACCCATTCTGACAGAGAATCAGTTTCTGCCTTTTCTCGCTTTGTCCATTTTCTGGCATGCTCCTCAACTGCATCCATGATTAACTTAAAATTGTATCTCCATGAAAATGACGTGGGCTCTCTATATTTGGGACCTTTGGACAAAATGTCTTTCAATGATTCATTCTCCACTATATTGAGGTCGCCTGAAATAACATGCCCAACTGGATCGTGTATGAACGGAGAGTTAATGCAAGTGCAGGAGGGTGGGTTATGTAAAAGATCATCAATATCCAAAGCATTCAATGTTTGTTTGTAGTTGAAAATCTTGGAAGCAACAGATTTGGTATATGAGTAGGATACAGATGGAGCGGCCGTGTCAGTGAAGTATGATGGTACCTGGGACTGAACAGACTTATGATGTAATATATTACCGATGTTAATTGCATCAATACCTTTATTGGCAAATTTTATCTTCAGAAAGGACCGTTTGGGTGGTATATATTCGGAATTCTGTGTTGGCTTATAAAGCCGATGATAAACAATATCCATGATAATTGAATACAGACGAAATTCATAGCTATTGGTATTTCTGATATAGTGGGTAGGACATTGGTCCTCTAGTTCTTTGAGTTTAACATGAGTTTTGGCAAATAATTTAGTGCGAACATAGTGCAGTCCAAGTGGTTGTTTCAATATTTCGAATAGACCATCAAAGGAAATATTATGAATAGATGGTCGATTATAATGTCGTTGTCCATGGCTTCGTTTCCTACGTTTAAATGATGTAAATAAATTCATTACATTGACTGAACTGCATCCTGGGCTTGTCAGGTTTCCTACTGAACTGATATTATCGTTACAGCCGTAAGGTGTAGCTGTGCCTAGTTCACGTATCCAATGTTCTTCTCGTTTCCTGCGGGTGGGTGTACTTAATGAAGGACTATTAGTATGTTTAGTATGTTTAGTATATATATACATTAGTATGTATATTATAGGCCACCGGGTCAGTCAGCAGAGCAGAGAGGTGTGTTCTTGAATGAGTTCTCCCTCAGTGTGCTTTCCGTGTTGACCACGGGCGCGGACTCTGTATTGATTTTTGGTGACTTTAATGACCGCTGTACTGATTGGGATGGCGACCATTCGATCAGTGAACTTGGAAATAAATTCAGGGATATTTGTCATTCAATGGGGCTATCTCAGCTTAGACATAACCCCACCCACATAAACAACAGTGGCGAACCAGACCATATTCTGGATATAATCTTAACGGACTGCCCCGAGACCGTGAGTCATACTGATATATTGGCGCCCCTACTGAATGGCGATCATTGTTTTATAGAGTGCTCCCTAAGCGGTACTCAATTACACAAACCCTCCTCCGAGCGATACGTTTGGAATTTTCAGCGTGGTGACTTTGAAGGATTGAACAGAGCTTTTGCGCTGGTGCCGTGGGAAAGAATACTCGGTATCTATGACTCATGTCACGAACAAGTCGCTTGTTTCACTTCCATGGTTTTAGATCTGGCCAAACAGTTCATTCCATTTAATAAAACTGTTATCCGCCGTAAGGACAAACCCTGGATGTCCAGTAAGATAAGACAACTGATGAGAAAAAGAGATAGAGCATTAAAGAAATATAAGAGAACACACCAGTTAAGACCACTTGAATGAATTTAGAAAGCTTCGAAATGCTACACTAGCGGAAAGTAGGAGAAGGAAACGTCAATATGATTTGGAATTGGAAGAAAAGTTGTCTGATACTAAAACGAATCCCAAACAATTCTGGAAAATCGCCAAAGGTATACTAGGCACAAATTCTATCAATGTAATTTCCCCGCTTATAACGCATGAAAATGTAATAGTTACTGACTCGAAAATGAAATCTGACATGTTTAACTCATTTTTCACAAGCATCTGTTCCTTGCCTCCCGAGGCCGAATCTGCCGACCTACCAGTATATGATAGAAGTGATAATGTTCCAACAATAAGTGATGTGCGGTTTGATGTGATTGACGTATATAAAATTATTTTATCTTTGAATGCTGGTAAAGCAACTGGCCCCGACCTTATCGGTAATAAAATACTGAAACAGTGTGCGGTAACACTGGCTTTACCTCTATATACCATTTTTCGAAAATCCTTGTGTAAGGGAATCTATCCTGACGACTGGAAGCTAAGTAAGGTCATACCAATTCATAAAAAAGGGAACCGGCAAACCGTGGACAACTATAGACCTATTTCATTACTTTGTAATGTCAGTAAAATCTTCGAGCGACTGCTGTTCAATACATTGTATAAATTTCTCGAATCTAACGGTCTTTTGACGCCGAAAAATTCTGGGTTTAAAAAGGGCGACAGCACGGTCAATCAACTGCTATATCTCGTACATAACATTTACCTAGGTCTGGAAGAACGAAAAGATATTAAAATCATTTTTCTTGACTTTTCAAAAGCGTTTGACAGGGTTTGGCATCGTGGTCTGATACACAAAATGGCTCAAATAGGTATTCGTGATAACTTGCTGCATTTGTTGAGTTCTTATCTCGTAAATCGTAAACAACTTGTGTGTATTGATAATACAACTTCATACATAAGCAATATAAATAGCGGTGTGCCACAGGGATCTATCCTCGGTCCACTACTCTTTTTGGTTTACGTTAATGATCTTCCTGACAACCTTCAGAGTAACGTTAACTTATTTGCAGACGACACGATTATATGGGATACTGTGAATAACCCAGTGACAACAGTTAACACACTGAACAATGATCTAGACCTGATTCAGGATTGGTCAAATAAATGGTTTATGACTCTGAATGCCGAGAAAACAGAATCAATGACAATATCAACAAAGCGGGTTCCTTTGGTTTACCCTCCTATTAAGATCAAGAACACAATTATCAAAGACGTCAAGTCTCACAAACATCTTGGACTGACTTTCACCTCGGATACGAATTGGTCTACCCAGGTCTCTAATATATGCAAAGCGGCCGGCACTCGTATAAATATTCTGAGAAAGTTATCATACAAATTAAATAGAAATACTATAGAAAAACTGTACCTATCATACATCCGGCCCATTCTCGAATATGCTAGTCCGATCTTCGGAAATCAGAGCGTAGTAAACGATGCCAAACTGGAAATTCTCCAATATCAGGTGGCTGTCATTTGTACCGGTGCGCTCCCAAACACAAATCGAATGACCTTACTGGACGAACTTGGTTGGAACACTCTCGCAGATAGGCGATCGGACGCGACTCTGTGCGCTACGTATAAAGCAGTAAACAACATTTCACCAGGTTATGTAGTAGATCTGTACAGACCCTTTGCATGCACACAAACTGCTGCTTACCCCTTGCGTAGTGTTCCAAATCTCAAGGCTCCTAGATGTAAGACTGAGAGATATCGACGATCCCTCATACCCAGGTCCATTTCGCTATGGAACAGCTTGTCCAACACTACTGTCTGGGCCCCAAGCTATACTATATTTCGCAACAAATTAAAAAAAGTGGCAACGCACGCTCGAACGGAGCGTGTCAAAACAAGGCCAAGAACGAAAAGGCCACATAAATGGCATGTATGTTTACAATCACCTGCTGCGTGCTTAGGGCAAAATCGCCACATTACCCCCTTCTTACAATGTTGGTCCCCAACATGTTCCGCCCGCGCCCAAAATGCCAGAAACCCGACGAAGGCTTCGCATGGCGGGGGCCGGAAGAAGGCAAGATGGCAACGCCCGGAAGTCACGGCGCAAAACTAGGACTTTAAGAGTCCCTTTTGGAAGAATGGGGAACTACCCCCGGACTTACGGAGTAAAACTATAACACGCTTTGTAATTTTGACTAAACCCTCATAAACAAGCTAAAATTTTGACCGAGGTGGTCCAAAACCGTGTGATGACCTTGGAAAGTCATCCGTTATAAAAGGACGGTGTGTCGAGTCTTTGGAATATCCTTAAGGTTAAACTTTAAATTTAGAAATTTTGTAAAACGACACACCGAGTGATCAAAAGTGATAGTACCTCTGAAAATGTTGCCGACCGCCCTGCCGGCCGGCTCCTCAGATCCGCAGAACGGGTCTGAGGCAGGGCGGAGCCGCGGGAGCCTAGCCTTCCTCTGTCGTCATCGGCTCCTCATCCGTGCCGCCTGTCTTGGGGTTTGGCGGCGGTGACGAGTCCCTACGCTGCGGAAGCAGCGGAGCCGGCAGTGAGAGAGCCGGCTGCACGGGCGGATGAGGCAGGCCCGGTGGCGCTTGCAGGGGCTTATGCGGTGAGCCCTGCAATCCGGGTCCTGACGGAGCCATCACGACGGAGGCCGGTAGAGACGTAGCGCCGAGGTCTGCAATGGCGCGGAACATCTCTACTGTATCGCGGGTGCGCTGAGGACCGGCCGTGCGTTCTCCCCACACCTGGACTAGGTATGGGTAGATGGCCAGCTCCAAAGCAGCATCCGCCCGCTGGAGAGCCGCCTGGTTCAGGGCGGACGACTCGGGGTCATCGACGCCCTGGAATAGGTGAGTCCGAGCGGCCTCGGCTTCGTCAAGACGACGCCGTAGCTGCTCATTCTCAGCCTCCAGGTGCTCCATCCTAGCGGTTACCTCTGGGGCGGGGGCGGACGCCCCGGACTGCTCGGCAAGAGCGGCGGTTCGACCCTGGTCGAACGCGCGCCGCTCAATGACGGCCGACAAAGTCTGGTAGCTCTCTAGGCTCCGCCGGGTGCCTTCCATGAGGCCCTGGTCGTATGCGAGGTCGCATGCGACACGGGAGGCCTCGGCGCGGCACCGGCTGAACCGGTCCAGAGAGCTGTCCATCTCCGCCACGAGGTACTCCGCCGCTCGGGTGAGCCAACCGCGCTGGGGGTGATCCCAGGGGTGCTCTTCTCGAGCGCGGACCAACGCGGCCACACCTGCAGACCCCAAGTCACGAATGGCTCGGGGCACTGGCAGGTTCACCAACGCTGGGTCACCGGGGATCCGGTCCAAACCATCGCGACGATGGCCGACCGCCTGGCCTACAGACTCGCGAAAAGTCTCGTAGACACTGGCGGTCGTGGGACCGAGCCTCCGGCGTACGTCCGCCGTGGCGTCGAGAGGATCCAGGTCCAGGGAGGCGGTGCTTTGCCATCCCGCGGACGTCCCCTTAACTACCAACGAGGACGCGGACGCCGACCTCGAGAGAGGTACCCAACCTCGAGAGAGCTTCCGCCGCCTGGTACTCCGCCGCAGTCTGGCCCATTGAAGCCGTCAGGCGAGCTGTGTAGCTCGAGCCCGCGGACACAACGCCAGACTCTTTCCAGGCATCGTCCATGATGCGCTGTGCAAAGCGCCACGGACCCCAGTGGAAAAACCGGTTCTTCACCGTTCCTGACGTAGTCATGAACGATGCCACCCTTGGTGGAATGTATCCATAATTGAATACAGGCCCCGCTTCATCACCAACGGTGTGAAGTCCCTCACCGCGGTGTGCACCCGCGCGGTGAGTGTTCAGGGCCTCCAAACTGGGAAAATATCGCTGCTGAGGCTTACTTGAGTAACACCTCTTACACACGAACATTTTCATCCAGGGGTAGTGGTACCCCGCAACACGTCGACTCAGGTGGTCGTAGGAAGGATACCTACGATCCCGGTTGAGCGCTTGATGTGGGTCCTCATACCCGTCCAGGGATTCCGGACAGAGGAGGCATGTTACCCCGTCCTCTGTCTCGGGCGGCAGCCCGACAGGCTCCTCGTCCGTGAGTGGACGAGGCCGTGTACAAGGCGTGTCGGCCGCCGCACCGGCGTCCGCTGTGCGGCGCCCCTGCGGATCACTGCCATAACGCGGAAGGAACATGTGTCCCTGACGGCCCCCAGGGAGTTCGGGGCCCATCTCGGCCCGCAGCCTCTGGATAGAGGGCTGCTCCGAGGACGGCCGCTTCTTCTTGGCCGCCCCCGAACGATTCTCCGACCTGGGTTGTCGGGGCACACTCTTTCCGCGTTGGGGCGCGGTCCTTTGCTGCGACGCAACAAAAGCCCGCCATCCCGATTCCAGTGCGGCGTCAGACAGGTGGACCCCGTCTTGCTCCGCGCGCTTCCGGAGGAGTTCTAAACGCAGATCTCCTTCCTTCGGCACGGGACGCCCCCGATCCACTGGACTGGACCCCACCTCCGCAGCTCCGGTAGGTCTTTTATTACCGGAGGAAGAAGAGGAGGAGGTTCCTTTCGGTGCCTGGATAGGCACCTGCTTACTGGAACCTCCTGCGCCCTGGCCGGATCCTTCGGAGGCGCCGCCCGCACCAGATCCCGAGGGATTAGGCGCCTTGGCGTCTCCGGGTTTGGCGGAGGACCCTGACTGGCCGCCCGGCTTAGGCGCCAGCGGCTTAGGTCCTCCGGACTGTGATCCGGGTTTAGGCGGGGGACCGCTGGACTTCTTTTTCCGGTGGGTCCGCTTCTTCTTCTTCTTCGGAGGCGAGGAGACCGGGTCCGGGTCGGATCCGGTCTCGGATTGCCCGCGGTTGGAGGCCTCCAGCGCCTGCTGGGCTCTCCACTGCTTCTGGGCAATCTCTCGGGCTCGACGGCGAGTACGCCTAGAGACGGGCGATGTAAACCCGTCATCTTGGTTCTCGGTCTCCTTCGAGCCAGACTCCTGTTCCTGGGCCGGAGGCTGGGATGCGGCTTCCTCAGCCGCGTCAACCTGCTCCGCCCAAGTCCCAGGGGCCTTCCGGTCGTGCAGACCAGACTCCGCAGGTGCGGACGCCGAGGAGTTCTCGGCGCAACCGGTGTCCGGACGGCTACGGCCATCCGGACGAGTTTCCGCACGAGTACTCTCATTCGGCCCCAGAGACGCAAGCATCTCCGCGGGCGGATGCAACTCAATGTCGACACGAGCGGGTCCCGCGCCACCACAGTCCATCATCTCTTCCATGCGAGGAAAAGGCGACGGATTCAAGAGTTGCAGAGCGGAACCAGAGCCGGAGCTGGATTCCGCAGAACCCACATCCTCGCCTTCGGAGACGACCTCGCGGTCATCATCCTCAGGCCTAGCTAGGGGTCTCGAGTACACGTTAGTGCGCTCCAGAAGCCCCTCCTCCCTCCCTATATCATCACCCCAACCGTCACTTGACTCTGACATATCAAGCGCTCTAAACGCTACAAACACTGGGAGTCAGATCCGCAGATCCGTCTCCACCAGTGCCGAGCGCTTGAATGACCAGTAAGTGTCGAGTTACATCGATTAAAGGCATCAAGTGTTGGCAGTTATACTGCACGCGCATCGTATGACGCGTTCCCGTGGAAACGTCTGTTCACTGCATCTACCAGATCGACAGACAAAAGAACGTTTTACACTGTCACATTCACATACACGCATCTCCCCCCGGTGACTCCTATCGTTCCATGTATACGGGTGGCTTATGTACACAAGCCATCCCGGGGGAACCCGCTAAAATACTACAGTAATTAACAGCAGTCATTAGCAATAGCTTTCGCACTGGCGATCAATGACGTGAAGTTAATCACCCTCGCAGGTTAAAGATTGTATACAATGTATCAAAAGCCAAACTACTTGTGGGTGTTACGATTATGTCACCCTATCAGCAGCGATAAATAAAAATTTAACACCGCCCAAGCAGCAATGGAAATAAATCCACCACCACTTGCATGCTTTTCATAGATCACGGCATACAGCCTTTGATACAATGTACACAATCTCCTACACCCCTCTTGCGAAAGCAGAAATCTCCCGATTCCTTACTCTCTATTGCACCAAGGAAAAGAGATATATCACTAAACTTTCTCATATATTTGGTAAATGAGTAGGAATAGCACTTCCACGGGAACACGCGCACACTTGTGGCTTATAATCCTCGCATAAATGATAAATGAGATGGAAAATAAACAAAATCACTCCACATAGCCGCTGGCACGCTTACAAGGCGATCGGACATGCCCATGACGTCCGGACCGACAATCGGGCGCCCTGTCCAGCCCAGCGGTGCCCGGTCCAGCCCAGAGCCTCCTCAAACGACTACCGGAGCGCGGAGCCAATAGATTAGACGCGGAGCCGGCATGGGCCATAACCTCAATGGTTAGGGGGCGAACCCTTCATACCGGCGCCCAATCTAGAGGCGCCCAAAGATGATGAAAGCAATAGCCGGCGGACGTCCGGAGCTGCCCGCGGACGGAGTCCAGGCCGGACGCCTACCATAGAACGGCGTATTGCCCTTATCCAATGTAGATGAAATTGGAATTAAAAGCCACCACAAGTGTTGCGCATGTAATATACGACCCCCTTCTTAGAAGGAGGCCGGGGTTCCGGTCATTCCGGCCGGACCGCGTATTGTAAGGTACGATCCGGACGAGAATGAGCGTCACCCGCTACCGCGGCTGGTCCGCACACGCGGACTTAACAACCGCTCCATTATCATAATGGATAGTCGGTTTCCTGCCGTAAGAAACCTTAATTACTATAACTTTAATTATAGTTATGGCTCACGGGGGATAACTACACCGAAGTGCGTCATCTTAAAGCGTCGCGGACGCCGGACGAGTCACGCGGACGTCAGTCCTCACGTGCGGACACTATCCCCGCGTCCAGAGCCAGTTCCCCAAATCCGTGGGAAGGCGCTTCTCCTGTAGCGGACCTAAATCCCAACCTCAGTCTGGCCACTTAAGAGGCTGTTCCGGGACCAGGGGTGTCCGGCAAATCCACAAAAGTCGTCCGGCCAGCGTAGCCGCTGTGTTAACTACGCCGGACTACAGGCGAACTGATGCGGATGAGGCTGCCTCACGTCCCTAGCACTGAAAACTACGGGAGGGCGGATGCGGAGCGGCGGCGTTACCACGTGAAAGTCTCCGCGGACCTCAACTCCGAAGATAGCCACAAAGTAGCCACCCGCAGAGGTAAGTCGTGCGGACTCTCACGGAACGACCTAAAACCCGTCCTTGGTGTGATAGACGAGTACCGCAGACGCATCCGCATGGGCGGAAGGTTATTCCCACCCATATCGGGCTGGCGCACGTGGTTTCCGGCGTGGCCGCCCGTCATCCGCAGGTACTGGAGGGAGTGGGGGTACCTGCGGATCGCCGTCATCTGGCTGATAGCCACCCAGTCCATCATCTGACGGGTCAGAGAGGTCCGGGAGGCCCACCATACGGCGCACACGCTCGTCCGGAGTCCGCGGATGGTGACCGGACGTATCCCATACGGGAGCATCATCCGGTTCCGCATCTTGAACGAGCGGATCCATGACAAGCGGGCCCTCGTACTTCTTCAGATTATCAATATGGACAACCAGAACCCTGTCCGGATCGGAATCCCTCCGGATCCGGTAGTCCACATCTGTCACCTGTTTCAGTACTGTAAATGGGCCTATCCACGGCTTAGCAAATTTATTACCTTGCTTAAGCGGCGGATAATAGTAGCGCACCTTGTCGCCTTCCGCAAAAGCTGGCCTACCCTTAGCATGGGCGTCATAGCCTCGCTTCTGCCGTATGGCAGACTTGTCCAGGCGCGCACGCGCGAAATCATGGGCGTTCGCCAGGGCGCGGCGAATCCACTCCACGTACTCCGGACCGCACTGGGGTACTGCGCCGGTCTCTGCCGCAGTTGGATACATAATATCCACGAGCAAATTTAGCTCCCGGCCGTACAACATGGACCGACGACCTGTACGCCATTAAGACATACGGGAGGTGGTCATCCCAATCATTCGCACGATCGTTCACAAAGGCCGCCAGCATATTGAGGACTGATCGATTATAGCGTTCGACCTGGCCATAAGACTGGGGCCTGTAGGGGGTGGTGCGCACCTTGGTACTGCCTAGCATCTGTGCTAGGTTTCGGAACATGTTGCTCTCAAATTGCATGCCCTGATCCGAATGTACCTGTTTAGGTACCCCATGGTACACCACCCACCTATTTACCAGCAACCGAGCTACCTCGTCCGCAGTCTGGCGGCGCAGTGGGTAGGCATCGGTATATTTGGTAAAATAGTCAGAAATCACCAGAAAGCTATCCGATCGAATGGCGCGCCCGCCTTAACCGTGGTTAAGGGGTGGCGGCCAGGAGTCGGAACTCCTTTGCGAGCTTGACACCGAGGGCAGGCTGCGCACCACCGTTGCACGTCCAAGCCGCTACCAGGCCAATGAAAGTGCTGTTGTAGCCTATGGACGGTCCTCCGGATTCCCAAGTGACCGGTCACCCGGAGGTCATGCAACTGGTGGAGTGCTTCTTTCCGCAGCTCCGCCGGAAGCACCAACTGCCATATTGGAGGCAGTGGAGTCGGTGGCTCATAGCGCCGGTATAAGAGGCCATCCCTCAAGGAGAGTCTTTCCCACTGGGATACTAGAGACAAAGTCTCCTCCCTGTAGGTCTTCCGCTCATCCTTAGAGGGCTTCTGGCCGGCCTCAAGGGCTGTTATTTCCGGTGCCAGAGCACTGTCAGCTCTCTGCGTCGCAGCTATCTGCGCCGGAGAGTAGCCACCCAAGTAATTAGGCTCCTCATCCATCGCGTCCGGCTGCGCCACAGCGGCCATCACCACAGGGGGCAAGGACCGCTCATACTCAGACTCTCCAGAGGACGAGGGTACCCACGAGGAGTACACCGCCGGACTTGAGGACTCGCTGGAGCTGAGCCGCACCTCCGCTTCGTATGCGGAACGCCCTCGCCGATAACGGCGGGTCCGCGCGCGGAGATGAGCCCTAAACGCTCCGGCCGCCGTGTTGTTAGAGGGGGCGGCGGCCTGCGGTCTCCCCGGAACGTCCAATTCCGAGTCTGAGGACGAATCCGCGGCTTGCTGGAATGGCGCCATCCCTGCACAGCCCGGATTCTTGCACTTATGACAACGGGACAGGCCGTCCGCGTTGCCGTGCAACTTACCAGCGCGATGCTCTATCTGCATGTCATACTCCTGGAGTTTGACGAGCCACCGCGCCACCAAGCCATCGGCCTCACTATAGTTGAGGAGCCATCTCAGCGAACTGTGATCAGTCCGCAAGCGGAAATGGCGTCCCAACAAATAGTGCCGGAAGCGCTTGGTCATCGTAACCACCGCGAGCAACTCGCGGTGAGTGGTACAGTAGTTCATTTGAGAGCGGCTCAAGGCCACACTCGCATAAGCTACTACCCGCTCATGCCCGTCCACGATCTGCGACAGGACACCGCCGAGTGCAAAGTTACTCGCGTCAGTGTCCAGGATGAACTCGCAGTGTTCATCCTGCCGGAGTCCCGAGAAGGCGTCAGCCTGCTCGGCGGACCAAACAAAATCGGCGCCCTTTTCCGTGAGGATAGTAAGGGGACGCGCGATCTCCGCAAAGCCGCGAATAAACCTGCGGTGGTAGCTCGCGAAGCCCAAAAAGGACCTCACGTCCGCCACGTTACATGGCGGAGGCCATTTCTGCACGGCCGCCACCTTTGCCGGATCTGGTCTCACTCCGGTGCCCGTTACCATGAAACCCAAGTACAGGATTTCCTGCGCGAATAGTTCGCACTTACTTGGCTTCAATTTAAGCCCTGCTCCGCGGATGCGATGGAGCACCATCTGGAGGTTGGTGAGGGTTTCCTCGAACGACAGGCCATACACGACGACATCGTCGATGTAGACCATACATCGCTTCCAGAGGAACCCTTTAAGTACCATCTCCATGAGGCGCTCGAACGTCGCTGGTGCGTTACAGAGCCCGAACGGCATTACCTTGAATTGGTAGAGCCCGTTCTTGGTAACGAAGGCAGTCTTCGCCCGATCACTCTCCTCCATCTCCACCTGCCAATACCCGGAGGCCAGATCCAAAGCACAAAAATAGTGCGACCCGGCCAGGGGCCACGAGCCGTCCTTCTTCTTCACCATAACCACCGGACTGGCCCAAGGGCTGTCACTGGGTTCGATGATGTCTAAGTCGAGCATCTTTTGCACCTCCTGGTCTATGACCTCTTGGTGCACTATCGCTGCCCGACGAAGACGCTGCTTGAGAGGACGCTCGTCCACGAGGTCGATGCGGTGCTTGGCGACGTCAGTCTTGCCAACCGCACCATCAGGACCCATGAACACATCCGCATACTGCCGCAGCAGTCTGCGGAGCGCTTGGCACTGTTCCTCATCCAACCGGTCCTTCGGAACCCGAAATTCCAAATGGTCCGGCAGGGTGAACGGGTCATCTCCGGCGGCCGCCGCCGCGCACGCAGCGCGGCAGACTGGATCGTCGGGGAGGACACGACTCAAAGACGCGGGAATAGCAGTAGCTGCTATGCATCCGCGCTTCAGTACAATCGGAGCATCCGTAGGATTCACCACAAGGATGGGCATCGCACGGGGGTTGGACATGACCAGGGCCACACCCAGCACGAGTCCGGTTCCTTCGGCGAAACTGCTCACGGGTTGCACTATACACGGTCGACCATCGAGGGGCATGCGGGGACGACGCGGCCTCGCCTCAGTGATCATCTCACTCATTGGCGGCACTACTACAGTGCGCGACGCCCGCATTTGGAATGAATGCATCGGGCCCGAGCAGAAGAGAAAGTGTGTGTCCTCTCCCATCCGGAATTGGCCAGCACTAAAGTTGGCGGTCACCCGGTGGACCCGTAGAAAATTCATCCCAATAATCCCGGCCGCTCCGATATCTGCAAAGATTGCCTCTGTCGGATACACCTTGTCCCCAAGGGTAATAGGCAGATCGATGATGCCATGGATACGGATGCGGTTGTCTCCCGCTCCGTAGAGCTTGTACGGTCCGGGATCACGCAACTCAAGGTTGCGGAGCGCGGGCTCCTTCTTAAACGTTCCTGCGGCAACGAGGGTCACCTCCGAGCCAGAGTCCACGAGGAACCGGACCGGCTCCCGTCCGAAGGACAGGGGCAGGTACCAGCAGGGGTCCCTCACCAGCGCGAAGGTAGGGCGATACCGTTCGCACGCGCTGGGCTCATATACGGAGTCCTCGCCACCCACCTCAGCCGCGGAGGAGCTAGACTGATCTCCAAGGACTACTTCCGGAGAAGTCATATCAACTTGGGGTTCGTCCTGCTCATCAGCGGGTGGGGCGGCATCTTTTGCCACGGAACAACTATCCCCGGACGTAGTGTTGGTCGCCACCACGTCCGGATCTAGTTTCCCTGCCGCGGGTTCTGACCCTGCTGTCCCGGAGGACCAGACCGGAAGGAATTCCTCCGTTGCGGGCCAGGGAGGGCTCCCTGGTACCCGCACGACCGCAGGCGTTCCAACAACTCCGGGCACTTCAGCCAAAAGTGTCCCTGCTTTCCGCAGAAGTAACAGGGACGGTTCTGAGCTGGTCCGGAGGTGAACGCGCAACATTCTGCGGGTCCCGGAGCTTCGATCCCGGCGCAGTGCGCAATCATTTGCGCGGCGCCGAAATCGTATTCCTCCATGTCGCACTCGTCCGAGGACGAGCACGGCGCGGCGACTGGTGCCGCATGTGCGGGCGTCCCTGTGGAGGGTGCTGACGCACTAACCCACTGCGGGGTAGGTTCCCTGGCGGGTTCCCGAACGACCGGGTCCTGCCACGGGGTTACCTGCGATGCTTTGGCCGGAGGAGGAGTCGCCGCCTGTGCGGACACAGCCGAGGCCGGAGCCGGGGCCGGAGGCAACTGTCTAGGGCGGACAGCTACCTCGAGCGCAAGCGCGGAGTCTATTGCCTCCTCCATCGATCGCTTTTCATGGGTGGCCAGCCCGTATGCTAAGTGGTAAGGCTGGCCATCGATAAACTGATCGATCAGCATCGTTTCAAACCGTCTGGAGTGAATGTCTGGAAAAGCTCTCCGGCCGAGTATGCGCAGGTTAAACGCATAGTCTGTCACGGACTCAGTCGGTTGGCGGGTACGCGCCTTAAACTCTCGTTCAGACTGCCGCCGATTGGTCGTCGGCGTGAACAGTAGGCGAAGTTGACGGGCAACCTCGCCGAAAGTCACTGTTCCCACCGGCAGACACGGCATCACGCGGAGAGCTTTTCCTTCTAAGCTCCCCGCGAGGACATGTCCAGCTTCATGCTGGGACCATCCTTCGTACACGGCGGTACGCCACACCTGGAGTAAGTAGTCCTCCAAGTCGGCGTTATCCCCGTTGAACCGTTTCCGCCACGAAGAGTGGTCGGGCCCGTCATCGCGTTTGTTACGCGCCCGACGTGCGGTCTGCGGCGGAGTCTGCCGGAGCAAACATCGACGCCGCGGACATAGGAGCAGGAAAGCTCACGTTTGCCGCCGGGGTCATTCCCGCTAAAAACCCACTCTGGCTAGGTGCGGGCGGGGCTCCCATCGAACCTACTGGGTAGGCTCCAGAAGGGGCGGCAAAGCTTGGGGCCGAAGCCGCCTGTTGCCACTGCCCGTCCGACACACTGTACGCGCCAGGGTAAGTCGACCACGCGGCTTGCGTTCCAACCGTCGGAACGGTTGACGCGGTCGCCAACGCGGTGCCTCCGAGCCGCGGGTCCCATTGCGGGGGCCACTGGCGCCTGCGGACTCGGCAGGACTTGGGGAGGGGCTATAGGCCCAGTCATCCCCGGACTTAGTATGGCCGACAGATCGACGCTCGGAGGCGGCTGATTCCGCTTGAACTGTACAAGCGCCTCGGATATCAGCCACCTCTCCCTCTCCGTCAAAGGCCCCGAGTTGCCTTGTGACAGCGGAGAGGGGGAACGGTTCCGCCGGTCTGATCCTCCCTGGTGGGGCGACCGGGCGCGGTCATAGCGCCCTAGAGAAGCCAGCTCACTCAGAGTGTTGGTGAGCTGGTCCATTCCGCCTGACGCGGACCGCCTGGAATCCCCGCCGGGAGCCCTCGCAGGAGCTCCTCCGACTGGATGTGACATCCAGTACCGCTGGTCCGCTTGCCCGGAGGTATTCGCGCCGGCGTCCACTCGATTCCGGACATCCGGAGATGTCCCCTGGAAGAGCGTCGCCTGCCACGACTGCCGCCCGGACTTAGGCGGGTGCGGGGTAGCGCCGTTGCCAGCTCCACCTACCGCGCCTAACGGATCAGGGCTAGGCCCTGATCGCAACCTCTGTTGCGGCCCGTCGGGGCGCGACTCTTCGTCCGGAGACGGAGTCAGGGACGCCAGAGTCGACTCTGTAGACGGAATTTTGTCCACGGAGGTCTCCGCACGTTCCTTCCTACCGCCGGAGTCATCCGAAGAATTCTCACGGCGGCCGTCGCTTGACCGGGTGTGGTCCGCGACGTTTCCACCCGTTTCCACCCCCTTGGGTTCCTTAGCCTTTTTTTTTGCTTTATCTCTTTCTTTTGTCATTTTTGAGTCGTCCGTGAGGCGCGCTTTCGCCCAAGGGCAAGCCGCCGCCCGTGCCGAACAGTCCGAAAGGACCTCCATCTTCCCCGAGATGACCGCACAGATGGAACAACTGACCGGGTGTGGTCCGCGACGTTTCCACCCGTTTCCACCCCCTTGGGTTCCTTAGCCTTATCTTTTGCTTTATCTCTTTCTTTTGTCATTTTTGAGTCGTCCGTGAGGCGCGCTTTCGCCCAAGGGCAAGCCGCCGCCCGTGCCGAACAGTCCGAAAGGACCTCCATCTTCCCCGAGATGACCGCACAGATGGAACAACTGGAGGCTGAGAATCAGCAGCTACGGCTAGGACTCGCCTGCTCCAGGGCGTTGATGACCTCGCATCGTCCGCCGTGGACCAGTCTGTTCTACAGCGGGCGGATGCTGCTTTGGAGCTGGCTATCTACCCTATCCTAGTCAGGATATGGGGAGAGCGTACGGCCGGCGTCCAGCGCACCCGCAATATGGTAGACATGTTCGAGGCCGTGGCTCACCTCGGCGCGACAGCTCTACCAGCTTCTTTTGCTATGGCTCCGGCAGGACCTGGTATGCGGGGTTCCCCAGTGAAACCCCTGCAACCACCACCAGGCCTGTCTCGTCCGCCCGTGCAGCCGGATTACTCCATGCTGGCTCCGCTGCTTCCGCAGCGTAGGGACCCTCCACCGCCGCCCGACCCCAAGACAGGCGGCACGGACGAGGAGTCTATGCAAGAGGAGGAGGAAGGCTAGGTTCTAGCCTCAACGCGGCGGCGTGCCGGAGTCACTTCAGTGGCTCCGCCCTGCCTCAGGTCCTAGTCTTTTACACCGTGACTTCCGGGTGTTGCCATCTTGCCTTCTTCCGGCCCCCACCATGTGAAGCTTTTGTCGGGTTTCTGGCATTTTGGGCGCGGGCGGAACATGTTGGGGACCAACATTGTAAGAAGGGGGTAATGTGGTGATTTTGCCCAAAGCCCACGGCAGGAGTCTTCGCAAAACGCTACCAAGTATTGTGGCCTATCTTTAGACCGCTCGAGTTCCGAGCGTGCGCTGCCTAGCAACGCACTGTACCTAATCGAGCCCAGTAAACTATAACAAGTGGTGACCTAGTTTCTCCTCCTGCCTCTCGCTTCGATATATACGCGAGCATTTGCTTGGTCTGTGAGATTGTCCCAGAGCAAGCGGAGAGGCAGGACGAGAGGCTCACCATGAGCTTTACGTCCCTGTGTCACGAGCCCTGGGGACGATTCCCATTGGGGGCCGGGTTGCTGACTCGGGGGCGCAAGCCCTGTGGATCGCCAGTTCTCTTCTCCACCCGGGGTGGTGTGACACAGGCTCTGGCAGACCGTCGGGCTGGCTCAGAGTTCCATCTCTGTGACAGTGCCTTCGGCGGGGCCGGCCAGCAACATGCCCACGTGTACGGGTTCCGTGGTGCCGCTCCCATGGCATCTTGGCTCTACACACGGCTACATTACCATAACTATATTACCATAACTATGTCCGGCGGCGTGCCGGAGTCACTTCAGTGGCTCCGCCCTGCCTCAGGTCCTAGTCTTTTACACCGTGACTTCCGGGTGTTGCCATCTTGCCTTCTTCCGGCCCCCGCCATGTGAAGCTTTTGTCGGGTTTCTGGCATTTTGGGCGCGGGCGGAACATGTTGGGGACCAACATTGTAAGAAGGGGGTAATGTGGTGATTTTGCCCAAAGCCCACGGCAGGAGTCTTCGCAAAACGCTACCAAGTATTGTGGCCTATCTTTAGACCGCTCGAGTTCCGAGCGTGCGCTGCCTAGCAACGCACTGTACCTAATCGAGCCCAGTAAACTATAACAAGTGGTGACCTAGTTTCTCCTCCTGCCTCTCGCTTCGATATATACGCGAGCATTTGCTTGGTCTGTGAGATTGTCCCAGAGCAAGCGGAGAGGCAGGACGAGAGGCTCACCATGAGCTTTACGTCCCTGTGTCACGAGCCCTGGGGACGATTTCCATTGGGGGCCGGGTTGCTGACTCGGGGGCCCAAGCCCTGTGGATCGCCAGTTCTCTTCTCCACCCGGGGTGGTGTGACACAGGCTCTGGCAGACCGTCGGGCTGGCTCAGAGTTCCATCTCTGTGACAGTGCCTTCGGCGGGGCCGGCCAGCAACATGCCCACGTGTACGGGTTCCGTGGTGCCGCTCCCATGGCATCTTGGCTCTACACACGGCTACATTACCATAACTATGTAATATGCATGTTGTGGTTAAGGAGTTGGTGAGATGCATGTGTTATGTTGTAGTGTATGACGGCCGGACTCGTTCCGGGCTGACTGTACCTGTAGCGGGCGCCCGCCGAACTTTACATAAGCAATGATCACAATTTAACATGGGTGACAAAACACAAGTGCCTACCACTTTCCCAGGACTATTAGTCAGGACCAAATCAAGTATGTTGTCAAGTGTGCCATCCACACCAATATGAGTGGGGGTGTCGATCAATTGACATAATCCCATTTCAACACAGACATTACGAAAAGAGTTCCTTAGTTCACTGTTCACATGGTCAGCATCCCAGGAGACACATCGGTCATTAAAGTCACCCATTATTACGATAGAGTCAGCACCAAAAGACAATAGTCCAGTTGCCAAATGACTATTTTCTTGTGAAGCATGTTTTGGCGTCATTATGAACTTTTTTTGTTGATTCATCATCTCTGGGCATTCCTGAGTCAGAATCAGCCTGGTGCCACCTTGGCACCCTTGGGGAATTTTTTTCAGAGCCGAAAAACAAAATGGCTGCCACCGAATACCGCTGAATTTACTTCTTTGACAATATCTCCGCTTCTAGGCCACTTAGAAGCCCAAACTTGGTGTCTACTACTAGGTTTTCATGGTCAAGGAATCCAAATATAATACTGCCAAACTTGTAAATATAACAGCTTATCCGGTTTTCGAGACTGAAGAACCCGATTCTTAAAACAATTTGGTTCTGCTCAAGTCATATTCATTTTCCACTTTAATCAACAATCTTGGTGTTCACTACTGGGTTAGTGAATCTATAGTACTGACCCAACAAAAGCTGTATGATTTTAACTCATCAATTGTTACATGTGACAACATTGTGGGTCATTTACAGATCATAACTTGATCAGTCATCATTATCGCCTTCCTGAACAGGTTCTTCTTTGTATATTCGTTGCAACAATCTTGGCTTAAAATACATGCCACGGAACTTTGAACAGCACGTCTGTTGTTGAGCAGTTGTTGAGCATCTCCACAAAACTTGCATTCGAGCATGGTGTATATGCTGAGCAAAGGCATTTTGTGATGGGGCAATACCTTCAGTTTTGCAGCTGATGTGATCTTCGAGTTTGCCATCTTCACTTTCCGTACAAATGTCGGTAAACAGACATTGATCACTTCTCCGTTTGGAACAATAACAGGCAGCAATAAAGGCATTCGTTGTTTTTTCTGTTCCTAGTTAACCAAGTTGGTTGAGGCGATGTCCTCCCATATGGGACTTCAATGGTGAGGCATTCACAAACAGATATCAAGATACAAAATTGTACAGTATGGCCAGCATAATATACCGTTTGGGGTGCTGTGAGCTGATCACACTCTGGGGAAGGCCATTTCACTCAGGTGTTGTGCCGGAATAAATGACTGGTACATGTAGGTATCAATCTATTACCACAAATACAGTAGATTTTGGTGATGCCAATAACAAACGTAAAATACAACATTTTGCAATAGAAACAAAGCCCGACTAAATAGTTTATCCAAAGACACACTGGCGTCATCAGGGGCAGACAGTGTGTTAAAAGTAGTTGTTTCTACTGTACACCTGATGGAATTAGTATACAACTGCCCAACAACCTATGAAATTTTTTTAGAAATCCGAAACAAACCCCATGGAACAGATATATGACAAGTACATAAGTACCTAATCAATAGCCAGAAGGCTACTGAGTTGATGGTATCCTCGGGGACAGATTTAACGTCCGCCAGCAGTGACACCGACTCAGTGGTATGAATGTAGGTATCAATCTATTACCACAAATACAGTAGATTTTGGTGATGCCAATAACAAACGTAAAATACAACATTTTGCAATAGAAACAAAGCCCGACTAAATAGTTTATCCAAAGACACACTGGCGTCATCAGGGGCAGACAGTGTGTTAAAAGTAGTTGTTTCTACTGTACACCTGATGGAATTAGTATACAACTGCCCAACAACCTATGAAATTTTTTTAGAAATCCGAAACAAACCCCATGGAACAGATATATGACAAGTACATAAGTACCTAATCAATAGCCAGAAGGCTACTGAGTTGATGGTATCCTCGGGGACAGATTTAACGTCCGCCAGCAGTGACACCGACTCAGTGGTATGAATGTAGGTATCAATCTATTACCACAAATACAGTAGATTTTGGTGATGCCAATAACAAACGTAAAATACAACATTTTGCAATAGAAACAAAGCCCGACTAAAAAGTTTATCCAAAGACACACTGGCGTCATCAGGGGCAGACAGTGTGTTAAAAGTAGTTGTTTCTACTGTACACCTGATGGAATTAGTATACAACTGCCCAACAACCTATGAAATTTTTTCAGAAATCCGAAACAAACCCCATGGAACAGATATATGACAAGTACATAAGTACCTAATCAATAGCCAGAAGGCTACTGAGTTGATGGTATCCTCGGGGACAGATTTAACGTCCGCCAGCAGTGACACCGACTCAGTGGTATGAATGTAGGTATCAATCTATTACCACAAATACAGTAGATTTTGGTGATGCCAATAACAAACGTAAAATACAACATTTTGCAATAGAAACAAAGCCCGACTAAATAGTTTATCCAAAGACACACTGGCGTCATCAGGGGCAGACAGTGTGTTAAAAGTAGTTGTTTCTACTGTACACCTGATGGAATTAGTATACAACTGCCCAACAACCTATGAAATTTTTTTAGAAATCCGAAACAAACCCCATGGAACAGATATATGACAAGTACATAAGTACCTAATCAATAGCCAGAAGGCTACTGAGTTGATGGTATCCTCGGGGACAGATTTAACGTCCGCCACCAGTGACACCGACTCAGTGGTATGAATGTAGGTATCAATCTATTACCACAAATACAGTAGATTTTGGTGATGCCAATAACAAACGTAAAATACAACATTTTGCAATAGAAACAAAGCCCGACTAAATAGTTTATCCAAAGACACACTGGCGTCATCAGGGGCAGACAGTGTGTTAAAAGTAGTTGTTTCTACTGTACACCTGATGGAATTAGTATACAACTGCCCAACAACCTATGAAATTTTTTTAGAAATCCGAAACAAACCCCATGGAACAGATATATGACAAATACATAAGTACCTAATCAATAGCCAGAAGGCTACTGAGTTGATGGTATCCTCGGGGACAGATTTAACGTCCGCCAGCAGTGACACCGACTCAGTGGTATGAATGTAGGTATCAATCTATTACCACAAATACAGTAGATTTTGGTGATGCCAATAACAAACGTAAAATACAACATTTTGCAATAGAAACAAAGCCCGACTAAATAGTTTATCCAAAGACACACTGGCGTCATCAGGGGCAGACAGTGTGTTAAAAGTAGTTGTTTCTACTGTACACCTGATGGAATTAGTATACAACTGCCCAACAACCTATGAAATTTTTTTAGAAATCCGAAACAAACCCCATGGAACAGATATATGACAAGTACATAAGTACCTAATCAATAGCCAGAAGGCTACTGAGTTGATGGTATCCTCGGGGACAGATTTAACGTCCGCCAGCAGTGACACCGACTCAGTGGTATGAATGTAGGTATCAATCTATTACCACAAATACAGTAGATTTTGGTGATGCCAATAACAAACGTAAAATACAACATTTTGCAATAGAAACAAAGCCCGACTAAATAGTTTATCCAAAGACACACTGGCGTCATCAGGGGCAGACAGTGTGTTAAAAGTAGTTGTTTCTACTGTACACCTGATGGAATTAGTATACAACTGCCCAACAACCTATGAAATTTTTTTAGAAATCCGAAACAAACCCCATGGAACAGATATATGACAAGTACATAAGTACCTAATCAATAGCCAGAAGGCTACTGAGTTGATGGTATCCTCGGGGACAGATTTAACGTCCGCCAGCAGTGACACCGACTCAGTGGTATGAATGTAGGTATCAATCTATTACCACAAATACAGTAGATTTTGGTGATGCCAATAACAAACGTAAAATACAACATTTTGCAATAGAAACAAAGCCCGACTAAATAGTTTATCCAAAGACACACTGGCGTCATCAGGGGCAGACAGTGTGTTAAAAGTAGTTGTTTCTACTGTACACCTGATGGAATTAGTATACAACTGCCCAACAACCTATGAAATTTTTTTAGAAATCCGAAACAAACCCCATGGAACAGATATATGACAAGTACATAAGTACCTAATCAATAGCCAGAAGGCTACTGAGTTGATGGTATCCTCGGGGACAGATTTAACGTCCGCCAGCAGTGACACCGACTCAGTGGTATGAATGTAGGTATCAATCTATTACCACAAATACAGTAGATTTTGGTGATGCCAATAACAAACGTAAAATACAACATTTTGCAATAGAAACAAAGCCCGACTAAATAGTTTATCCAAAGACACACTGGCGTCATCAGGGGCAGACAGTGTGTTAAAAGTAGTTGTTTCTACTGTACACCTGATGGAATTAGTATACAACTGCCCAACAACCTATGAAATTTTTTTAGAAATCCGAAACAAACCCCATGGAACAGATATATGACAAGTACATAAGTACCTAATCAATAGCCAGAAGGCTACTGAGTTGATGGTATCCTCGGGGACAGATTTAACGTCCGCCAGCAGTGACACCGACTCAGTGGTATGAATGTAGGTATCAATCTATTACCACAAATACAGTAGATTTTGGTGATGCCAATAACAAACGTAAAATACAACATTTTGCAATAGAAACAAAGCCCGACTAAATAGTTTATCCAAAGACACACTGGCGTCATCAGGGGCAGACAGTGTGTTAAAAGTAGTTGTTTCTACTGTACACCTGATGGAATTAGTATACAACTGCCCAACAACCTATGAAATTTTTTTAGAAATCCGAAACAAACCCCATGGAACAGATATATGACAAGTACATAAGTACCTAATCAATAGCCAGAAGGCTACTGAGTTGATGGTATCCTCGGGGACAGATTTAACGTCCGCCAGCAGTGACACCGACTCAGTGGTATGAATGTAGGTATCAATCTATTACCACAAATACAGTAGATTTTGGTGATGCCAATAACAAACGTAAAATACAACATTTTGCAATAGAAACAAAGCCCGACTAAATAGTTTATCCAAAGACACACTGGCGTCATCAGGGGCAGACAGTGTGTTAAAAGTAGTTGTTTCTACTGTACACCTGATGGAATTAGTATACAACTGCCCAACAACCTATGAAATTTTTTTAGAAATCCGAAACAAACCCCATGGAACAGATATATGACAAGTACATAAGTACCTAATCAATAGCCAGAAGGCTACTGAGTTGATGGTATCCTCGGGGACAGATTTAACGTCCGCCAGCAGTGACACCGACTCAGTGGTATGAATGTAGGTATCAATCTATTACCACAAATACAGTAGATTTTGGTGATGCCAATAACAAACGTAAAATACAACATTTTGCAATAGAAACAAAGCCCGACTAAATAGTTTATCCAAAGACACACTGTTTTTGTTCAAAGTACACATGTTGACAGTTGTTTGATATTTTGTGAACTGCTGATCGTTTGGTCGCCTGGTCCTTGTCTGAGACAGCTCAGAAAGATGATGGTCAATCCATTGGCCATCTTATAGAAACGGGTCAGCGTCATTCTCCTTCTACACTCCATGAGTGATATCCATCCGAGGTCATTAGGAATAGCTGTAATGCTGTCTGAATGACGATTGTCATAGGGTTCGTTTGCTAGAAATCTGGCCGCAGACCACTGAACCTTTCCAAGCTGGTTTTATGGCTTGGCCTGATGTGGGCACCGGACCACACAGCAATATTAAATGAGGACAGATGAGAGCGAAATTTTTCCTTTGGCTTGGATGGCTTGTCACATCGAATAAGGTTTCTACAAAGGAAGCATTATGCCCGAGTCGCCGTCGTTTATGGGTTATCATCCTGTACTGTCCTGCCACCTATGGAATATTGATACATGTAGGTAGCAATAGGTTTTGTGGCCAGTGAAGTTCTTACAAAGTAACAGTTTTCAGTATTGAAATCCATTTTCCTTTTGTGAATTCAGGCTACCAGTCTGTCAATGTCATTATGAAGCAGAATGTGATCCTCAGTTGATGACATTCCATGAAAGATCAAACAAATATCTGCACGCAGCCTAGTGGTTGATGTTAAATTTATCGTGATGTCATCTATGAAGAGTAGAAACAGCAGGTACTAAACATTCAGAAGCCAGATTTCCATCCACGTGGATCTTTTGGGTTCACTGATCCTTAAATGAACCAATCCATAGAAGATGCTTGTCTCTGATTCCATAATAGTCCAGTTCTGCTTTTTAGTCTGGAGTGTAGGACCCGATCATGTGTCTTGCTGAAGTCTAGTATGGCCATATGTACTTGTTTGCACCTGTTTGGGGAGGTCAGGTCGTGAATCGCAATGATGAGTTGGGACTCATATGGACGTTTAGCTCGGAATCTGTGTTGGCAGTCGAATAGGATATTGTGTTTGTCAAAATGGTCCATCATGTTGCTCACCAGAATATGTTCCATCACTTTGCAAATCACTGTAGTGCCGCTATATCTTATCACATCCACACTGAGACCACATTAGCTTTCCTCCAGCATTCGTCAAACTGCTCGAACACACCGAAGCATAGCTAAATATATGCCAGGTGTACATGTCTCAATGGGGGAGGTGTGTGTGACACTGTGTACTACAGTATCTGTTTGGCATTGGAAAGGCCACAGCATTGAAGACCCCCAAGAGGGGAAATCACCTAATCTCAATTGGTCAACCAGAAGCAGATGAAACAAACCTGATGCCAGAAACGACTGCTTCTTTTGTTGCCTATCATGGTTTCAAACTGAGAGATGATATGTTTGTTCACAACCATCCTGTGAAGAACACATTAGCCTCGAAACTGAAGGTATTGCCCCTATCACAAGATTACTTTGTTCAGCATCTACATCGTACTCAATTACAATTCTAATGTATGATTCTGCTGCTCAATCAGATCCTCCACACTTTGACTCGACCCGATATGGTCGGAATACAGATGGAGACGGTACAACATGTGTCCAACCCCGCTTCCAACTGGTGTATACACTGTACCTGTCGCCATTCTACGAACAGTCGAATGTGGATGCTCCACCAGCCGGCCATGTTCCATGTGGCTGTGTAGTGCCACATATGTCTTGTTCAAAGTTATGTGCCTGTTATTCTGGACCAGATTGTTGCAATGAATATACCAAGGAAGAACCTGTTCAGGAAGATGATGGTGATGTCGGTTCAAATTACGAAGAATTGCCAATGACTCGTAATGTTGCCACATGTAACACCTAATTTAATAGTGAAAACATATTGTCATATTTATTGTCATTGATTTATTGAGCCTGAATGCATAGTAGTGGACAGCAATAAATTTTGTACTGAGTGGCAAATGCATGAGCATTTGATTACTTGACCAAAACCAGATTTTTCAAATATCTGGGTGGTCAATCTCGAAAATCTGATGAGCTGTTATATATACAAGTTTGGCATTATTATAAATGGATTCCTTGACCATGAGAACCTAGTAGTAGACACCAAGTTTGTGCTTCTAAGTGGCCTAGAAGCGGAGATATTGTCAAATAAGTAAATTTAGCGGTATTCAGTGGCAGCCATTTTGTTTTTCGGCTCTGGAAAAAATTCCCCAAGGGTGCCTAGGTGGCACCCGGCTGATTCTGACTCAGGAATGCCCAGAGATGATGAATCAGCAAAAAAAGTTCATAATGACGCCAAAACATGCTTTTCTGCTGTTCTGCTGGACTACAACGCAGAATTCACACTAGCTTCGAAATCTTCTATAAATAGTTGTCTCGCTGCTGCATTTTGACCTGGAGGTCTATAGTAGACGCCCAGTAGAATATTTTTGTTGGAATGACAGTTCAACTCCACCCAAATGCATTCTGAATTACTACCTTCGATATCTCGATGCCTATTGAAACTGATATTGTCAGCACAATACAGCATAACTCCCTCTCCTCGGCGCCCAGACCTGTCACGCCTCTCAGAGGGCATGGCCATGAGTAGTAGCGAGTCAGGAATTCTACTGTCTAGCCATGTCTCGGAAATAGCAACTATATTCCAACCGTGATCATGTGCATTAGACAAAATATGGCCAATTTTATCGTCATCATTCCGTGAGAGAATGCTACGGGCATTCACATGGGCAATAGACAGATGATTATTATTATCCTTCGTAGGGCCCGGGTTTGTTTCAATGTCCCCACATGACATGATAGTCAAATACAGATACAGGCAAACCAAAATTTTATTCGCAGACTGATAGGTTGCTGATGACAATGCCATGCTACTACTGCCAAACATTATTGTAGCTACATTGTGTATATTGTGAATGTAAATAATATTTGTATGATATAGTGTATGAGCACCGTATTTTGAACGATGTTTTATCATGTACAATGACTCTTGACAATCAGGTAACAGCATGAGGCTACATTAGCAGAGCGGAGTGTAAGATTAAAGCACATGTGTAAAGACATATTCACACCACATAGAATATAACGCCCAAGATTGGAAAAGCTTTGTAGCAGAGTGAGCTACACAGCAAGATTAGTGGCGAAATTCAACTCGCCCGCGATATTAATGAGACTAGCGACAAAGTATTTGGAGAATAATAATTGCCAGATTTTGAAAAGTGTTACAATTAACGTGCCTATTCGTGCAGTTCAGATGGCATGGCTTTTATAATATACTTTTCGATAATTCTATACACAAAAGTGCGCACACGCAAACAAAGACCAATGCAGTGAATTTCAAAGCAATTCCCGTACGCGAAAATCTTGTATTTACAATACAAATTATGTATAGTGGCTTTCACCACAAGCAAGTTCAAAACCAACAAGAACAATAATATAGTGTACGTGGGACACAATGAGTTATGTCCATTCAGTTTAGTTCGTTTCTGACCTCAGTCAACAGTTCGCCCATTTTGTTTTTCCCGGGCCACGATTTGGGATCGTAGATTTTTGGGTCGGTTTGGGACAATCCTGCTCCCCAGTGCTTGTCATAGGAACTAGCCTCTACCAGCACTTCATCCCCCGTGAGTTTAAGTGCGTCACACAGGTCATCGTTCTGTTGAAACTTAGCTGACACAGCCACTTTTAGTACCTGGTAGGACTTTTTGAACCAAGAGTTTTATCAAACCCTGCAATGATTTTGCCAAGTTTGAGATGCGTGTGTGGGTTGTTAGTGGTCATGATTTTGCGTGCGGTTTTGGTGTCACCAAACGTGAAGGCCTTTTGTTGCATCATGTATTGTTCAGCACAGGAATAGACAGTACCATCCACAGTGAAGGACGCGGGGTAGTGATTCGAGAACGGAGAGAACTTCGACCAGAAAAGTACTTGTGTATCTGTTTCTGTGGTGCTGACACTCTCGGGTCTCATGGGTTTGGGGATCTCATCCAAGTTGTCGACCGAGTACTGCTTCCCATTTATGCGAAGCTTGTCATTTTTAAATTTAATTTTGAAAGTGTCTTTGTCAGTGCCGTTGAGGCGATCGCGGAACGTGTATGCAGCGTTTACGTAGGGGTACATGGTGTGTCTATTGGTTTCTACCTCGGGGGCAAACACTCTGGACAGTTTTTTGCCTGGATGAAGTTGGCCCCTTTTGGCATAGACCCTTTCCAGATCCGGGTAGTAATGAAATCGTACCCTGATCGGCCTAGGCACACCCGGTGATTTTGGCCTAAGTCGGTGAATGCGGGTAAATTTAATATTACGCCCATCTGGGAGTTTCAAATTGTTCACGAATGTACTCCAGAGGATTTCTCTGCAGTCCTCACCTTCGTTTTCTGGGAATCCGTAGAAATTCAGTGTTTCCCTACGACCGTAAGTGTCCAAGTCAACGACGTACTCCTTGAGGGACTTCAATTCCGTTTTCAAATCACCCACCTCTTGCTGTAGATTCAAAACTTCTGATTTAGCCTCATTCGCGAAGGTTTGAGCTGTGTTAGCCAGTCCAATTGCATTATTGATTTTTGATTCCAACGACTTCAGGCTTCCTTGCATGGGCCCCAGCTTCAAATCCAATAAAGCCCCTATGGCCTCGAGTGTTAATGGCGAGTTTGGCGCTGAACATGTAGTTGGTGAGAGTTCAACTTCGTAATATGATCGTTTTGATGCAGGAATAGCCATATTTTTGCTCATTAATGTTTCATCTTAGTCTACAAACCTTCACACAAAGTCTGGAATTGCAATTATCTCTCCACTTCGAACTATATTCCACTTTAGACGAGAAAAGCTTGCCACCAAAAATTTATACCTGCTACATTGCCGCCATCTTGTTTACATATTCAGCATTTTATTCGCCATCTTGTTTACATATTCAGTTTACAAGTATATTCAGCATACATTGTGTATCATTTCCTATATGTGCACAATTGATTTATAAGCTGTAAAGTTGACAACAAGTGAGATATGCACCATTTCGTGCTCTGACCTCGAAAATTAGGTCAAAGGTCATATTCAAAGTCACGAGAATATTTAGTATATATTATTTCTTATATGTCCACATCTGATTCCCAGCTGAAAAGCAATATTCGTGATATGTTCAGCAAGGTAACTGAGCACTGTGAATAATAATTATAATTGTTAATCCATATCAACTAATCAAGTAAAAAATATAATAAATAGATTCCAGATATATTTTACACAGGATATTTGGATTGATATTTTGATATTTATAGTTATCAATGGATTTGAGATCGTGTCAATAATAAACGAATGTGTTATGTCCCATTGAAACTTGGGATGTCCCATTGCTTTGAATGTCAAGGGGCCAATTGACCCCACTGTTCAAATGCTCTAGCCCTATCCCTGGATTCCTAAGCTGTAAAGTCGATAATAAGGGAGACATTAGCCATTTTGTCCTGTGACCTTGAAAATGAGGTCAAAGGTCAAAATCAAGGTCACGATAATATTCAGAATATATCATTTCCTATATGCTGACAATTTATTCCTAAGCTGTAAAGTCGATAATAAGTGAGATATTAGCCATTTTATGGTGTGACCTTGAAAATGAGGTCAAAGGTCAAATTCAAGGTCATCAGAATATTCAGCATACATCATTTCCTATATGTCCACAACTGATTCCTAAGCTGTAAAGTCGATAATAAGCAAGATATTAGACATTTTGTGCTCTGACCTTGAAACCGAGGTCAGAGGTCAAATTCAAGACCCTGAGAATATTCAGCATATATCATTTCCTATATGTCCACAATTGATTCCTAGTCTCTAATCTCAATATTAAGTGAGATATTAGGCTTAATGTGTCCCATTATGCGAAATATTAGCCAATTTGAGTTGTGACCTTGAAAATTAGGTCGAAGGTCAAATTCAAGGTCACGAGAATAATTGGCATACTGTATATAATTTCCTATATGTGCACAATTGATTCCTAATGTCTAATCCCAATATTAAGTGAGATATTAGGAGAAATTTGTCCCCATTATAAAGCATACGCTAATTTAACAAGTCAAGTTCAAGGTCATCATTAGTTGTGCCATATATGTCTTCCTATATGTTCATAATGCAAACATGAGCTCTACCTGCAAGCATTTTATCTATAGAGGCAAATCTGGGCAGTTTTTGACCCCAAAATGGCGGTTTTGACCTTTCAAAGTTATCGAAGGTCAAATTTAAGGTCACCACACAAGTTGCCATAAATGACTTCCCATTTGAAAGTGCCAGTTTCTAAGCTCTATCTTCAAGTGTTTTATGAGTACAGTTCTGACAGCTTCCATTATGAAGGAAAAAAGTCCAAATTTTTTTTCAAAGGGACAAAAAAATTTTTTGCCTAGAAATAGCCCAAAGTGGATAGTAATGCGATTTGCGACGATTTTTCGCCGAATTAGCCATTCTGTGCTCTGACCTTGATAATGAGGTCAAAGGTCGAATTCAAGGTCATGACAATATTCAGCATATATCATTTCCTATCTGTGCACAATTGATTCTCAAGATGTAAAGCCGATAAAAAGTGAGATATAAGCCATTTTGCTCTTTGACCTTGAAAATTAGGTCAAAGGGCAAATGCAAGGTCATCACAATATTCAGACTATATCATTTCCTATATGTCCACAATTCTTTACTAAGCTGTAAATTCGATAATGAGCGAGATATTAGCCATATTGTGCTCTGACCTTGAAAATGAGGTCAAAGATCAAATTCAAGGTCATCAAAATATTCAGCATATGTTATTTCCTAGATGTTCACAATTGATTCCTAAGCTGTAAAGCCAATAATAAGCGAGATATTAGCCATTTTGTGACTGACCTTGAAAATGAGGTCAAAGGTCAATTTCGAGGTCATCAAAATGTTCAGCATACATCATTTGGTATACGTCCACAATTTAGTCCCAAGCTGTAAAGTGGATAATAAGCGACATATTAGCCATTTTGTTCTTTGACCTTGAAAATGAGTTCAAAGGTCAAAATCAAGGTCATCAGAATATTCGGACTATATCATTTCCCATATGTGCTCAATTGACTCCTAAGCTGTAAAGTCGTTAATCAGCGAGATATTGGCCATTTTGTGCTTTGACCTTGAAAATGAGGTTGAAGGTCAAATTCAAGGTCATGAGAATATTCAGAACATATCATTTCCTATACGTCCACAATTGATTCCAAGTCTCTAATCTAAATAGTAAGTGAGATATCAAGAACATTGTGGCCCACTATAAAGCATAGGAGAATTTAACATGGGAAAGTCCTATTTGGGCCCTGTAAAAAACATCAAAATGGCCGCCACACCCAGACCGGTGATTCAAGTGCATCGAAACTTATACACATTATAAGGATACATGAGGGGAACATTTTGAAACTAGAATCTCAAAACCGATCAGACAGTTTTTGAGAAAATAATTTTTAAAGTTGAATACATGCAAAACCAGCCATTTTCGGCATGAAAATGGCTGCCAAAACTGCCTAATCGATTCAATCAAAAAATTAGCCCAAAGGCTAAGATAAGTTACCGGACAATTTTGGTTTGGCCATAGCAGCATTGGCAGGTAACAGACCTTGAGATTTACCAATCAAGGTTCGCAGTGTGAACATATGACCTTGAGATTTACCAATCAAGGTCATTCGTGTGAACTTCGATGTCACCATTACATGTATGTGTGCGGCATTTAATATTCTATATGTTCATAATACAAAGATATATCTGAGTGGAATCGTTTAGGCCGCTAAGGTCAATTTACACATTCCGAGTCAGACATTTGGCACTCAAGGTCATCTGACGTCAAGTTCAAGGTCATCATTAGTTGCGCCATATATGTCTTCCCATATGTTCATAATGTAAACATGGGGTTTGTTTCGGATTTCTAAAATATTTTCATAGGTTGTTGGGCAGTTGTATACTAATTCCATCAGGTGTACAGTAGAAACAACTACATTTAACACACTGTCTGCCCCTGATGACGCCAGTGTGTCTTTGGATAAACTATTTGGTCGGGCTTTGTTTCTATTGTAAAATGTTGTATTTTACGTTTGTTATTGGCATCATCAAAATCTACCCTATTTGTGGTAATAGATTGATACTTACATTCATACCACTGAGTCGGTGTCACTGCTGGCGGACGTTAAATCTGTCCCCGAGGATACCATCAACCCTAGTAGCCTTCTGGCTATTGATTAGGTACTTATGTACTTGTCATATATCTGTTCCATGGGGTTTGTTTCGGATTTCTAAAATATTTTCATAGGTTGTTGGGCAGTTGTATACTAATTCCATCAGGTGTACAGTAGAAACAACTACATTTAACACACTGTCTGCCCCTGATGACGCCAGTGTGTCTTTGGATGAACTATTTGGTCGGGCTTTGTTTCTATTGTAAAATGTTGTATTTTACGTTTGTTATTGGCATCATCAAAATCTACTGTATTTGTGGTAATAGATTGATACTTACATTCATACCACTGAGTCGGTGTCACTGCTGGCGGACGTTAAATCTGTCCCCGAGGATACCATCAACTCAGTAGCCTTCTGGCTATTGATTAGGTACTTATGTACTTGTCATATATCTGTTCCATGGGGTTTGTTTCGGATTTCTAAAATATTTTCATAGGTTGTTGGGCAGTTGTATACTAATTCCATCAGGTGTACAGTAGAAAAACTACATTTAACACACTGTCTGCCCCTGATGACGCCAGTGTGTCTTTGGATAAACTATTTGGTCGGGCTTTGTTTCTATTGTAAAATGTTGTATTTTACGTTTGTTATTGGCATCATCAAAATCTACTGTATTTGTGGTAATAGATTGATACTTACATTCATACCACTGAGTCGGTGTCACTGCTGGCGGACGTTAAATCTGTCCCCGAGGATACCATCAACTCAGTAGCCTTCTGGCTATTGATTAGGTACTTATGTACTTGTCATATATCTGTTCCATGGGGTTTGTTTCGGATTTCTAAAATATTTTCATAGGTTGTTGGGCAGTTGTATACTAATTCCATCAGGTGTACAGTAGAAACAACTACATTTAACACACTGTCTGCCCCTGATGACGCCAGTGTGTCTTTGGATAAACTATTTGGTCGGGCTTTGTTTCTATTGTAAAATGTTGTATTTTACGTTTGTTATTGGCATCATCAAAATCTACTGTATTTGTGGTAATAGATTGATACTTACATTCTATCTGCAAGCATTTCATCTTTAGAGGCAAATCTGGGCATTGTTTGACCCCAAAATGGCTGCTTTGACCTTTCAAGGTCATCGAAGGTCAAATTCAAGGTCACCACACAAATCGCCATATATGACTTCCCATTTGAAAGTGCCGATATCTAAGCTCTATCTTCATGCATTCTATGAGTACAGTCCGGACAGCTCCCATTATGAAGGAAAAAAGTGATGAAAATTTTCTGAGTCCAAAATTTTTTTCAAAAGGTGAAAAATTTTTTTGGCCTAGAAATGGCCCGAAATGGATAGTAATGCGATTTGGGGCGAAAAAATTTTTTTTCGCCGACTCGTCAAAAATTCAAAATGGCCGCCACACGGAGATCGGCTATTCAAGGGCAACCAAACTTATACAAATCACAGAGGTACATAAGGAGAATCTTTTGAAACAAAAATCTCAAATCTGATCAGACAGTTTTCGAGAAAACGACCGTCAAAGTTCAAAATTAGTTGTTTTTCCTCAAAAATGGCCGCCATTTTGAAAATAATTCGAAAATCAAAAAACTAAAAAATACCTCCCTCTCGAAATATTTTTAAGCATTTTTGTGCAAAATTTCAGGAAGATTCGATCATAAGCTTTAAAGATATGAATGTTGACGGACGGCGGACGCAAAGCCACGGCAATAGGTTATCGGACGAAAGGTCCGGTAACCTAAAAATGAAAACAAAGAGCCATAGGGCTCTTACCGGACCCAAGAGTTTAGTTTTATGTAAGGTGAAAGCAAGAGTTTAGTTTTATGTAAGGTGAAAGCAATGTCATGAAGTCATGAGAATAATTGCACATCATTCACGTCTAAAACTCGCTCTACGTAAGTTGATCGTGTTAGAGCCTAATATACAATGATATGGAACTAGAATGGAACTGACTAGTACTGTCAAAGATATTCTTTGCTTTTGTAGCGGTTTCAGTTTATTGAGGTCAAAGGTCAAATTTAAGCTCACAAGAATATTCGGCATATATAATTTCCTATATGTCCTCAATTGATGCCTAAGCTGTAAAATCGATAATAACCTTTATATTAGTGATTTTGTGCTCTGACCTTGAAAATGAGGTCAAGTGTCAGGTTCAAGGTCATCGAAATATTTGGCATACATCATTTCCTACATGTTTACAATTGATTCCCAGGGGGTAAACTCAACTTCAGCCATCAGTGAAACGCGCTTTTTGGCCATAGTTTTCTTTTGGATCATCGTATCAAGTTGAAATTTGGTATGGTTTAATTATGTATCATGCCGCAATTTTTAAACGAAATTTCAGAATTCTTTTTTAAGAATTGAAGAAGTTTGCAATGTAACCCAATGTTGAATTTCATCCCCTACATGGAATTTCAGTCTGGCCAAAAAAATTTTTTTTTTTCGATGTACGAGTTAAATAATGCTTCAAAATAAACATATTTACTTAATATACATTGACTATGCCTTAAAACTCCAAAATCAGCTCAATATGTTCATTCTGTACGGGCATAAACACGATGAAAGCCCCGAATTTGTTTGAAATTATTTAATGCCATTTTGGACTGAAATTCAACATTGGGGTAGATTGCCAACTCTTTCATTTCTTGAGTTTCAATTCTTAAAGTTGGTGGAAAATTACGGCATGATACCCGATTCAGACACACAAGATTTCAAGTGGATCTGAATATCCAAAATAAAACTACAGCCAAAAAGCATGTTTCACTGATACATGAATTTAACTTTAGGCCGAGAGTCGCGCCCCGCGCCATTGAGTTGACTGCAAGAAATTTGAAATGACCCATAGCTTTGATGGGCCATGCGCCAAGTAACGCATACTGCATTTCCCCGCGTGCAGCGCTCGAAATACGGTTATCGTCACAAAATGAAATCAAATGGGACATCATCCCGATTGTTTCACTGGTAGATCTAGATAGTATTCTTCAACTAGACTCATCCAGTCGCCTACGACCGCTTAGGTGTATCCCCCGTAGCACTCTCATTCCTCTTGCCCCAAATATATTACTAATAAGTGTGAAAAAACATAGCACCAAGGGTGCTGTAGCTTACCGGCAATCATGTGAATTGCGTAGAACACTGAATACATATAAATTGTTACACTGATATTAAAATCAATATGTTAAAACATCTTCGTAAATGTTGATAGAAACACATTTTCTGTATGGACTATAATACGAAATCAAGTTACATCTTGAAAGATTTTTTTCGTTAATGACAAATTTCCACAGACAGTCGATTCAAAGGCAACAAAACTTATACACATCACAAACGTACATAAGGATAATCTTATACATGATTTTGAGGAAAACTGTCTGAATAGATTTCGATAAAATGACCACCAAAAGCAAAATTCATCGTTTTATCGACAAAAAAGGTTGTTTTGACCTTTCAAGGTCATTGAAGGTCAAATTCATGGTTTTCTTTTGGATCATCGTATCAAGTTGAAATTTGGTATGGTTTAATTATGTATCATGCCGCAATTTTAAACGAAATTTCAGAATTCTTTTTTAAGAATTGAAGAAGTTTGCAATGTAACCCAATGTTGAATTTCATCCCCTACATGGAATTTCAGTCTGGCCCAAAAAATTTTTTTTTTCGATGTACGAGTTAAATAATGCTTCAAAATAAACATATTTACTTAATATACATTGACTATGCCTTAAAACTCCAAAATCAGCTCAATATGTTCATTCTGTACGGGCATAAACACGATGAAAGCCCCGAATTTGTTTGAATTTATTTAATGCCATTTTGGACTGAAATTCAACATTGGGGTAGATTGCCAACTCTTTCATTTCTTGAGTTTCAATTCTTAAAGTTGGTGGAAAATTACGGCATGATACCCGATTCAGACACACAAGATTTCAAGTGGATCTGAATATCCAAAATAAAACTACAGCCAAAAAGCATGTTTCACTGATACATGAATTTAACTTTAGGCCGAGAGTCGCGCCCCGCGCCATTGAGTTGACTGCAAGAAATTTGAAATGACCCATAGCTTTGATGGGCCATGCGCCAATTAACGCATACTGCATTTCCCCGCGTGCAGCGCTCGAAATACGGTTATCGTCACAAAATGAAATCAAATGGGACATCATCCCGATTGTTTCACTGGTAGATCTAGATAGTATTCTTCAACTAGACTCATCCAGTCGCCTACGACCGCTTAGGTGTATCCCCCGTAGCACTCTCATTCCTCTTGCCCCAAATATATTACTAATAAGTGTGAAAAAACATAGCACCAAGGGTGCTGTAGCTTACCGGCAATCATGTGAATTGCGTAGAACACTGAATACATATAAATTGTTACACTGATATTAAAATCAGTATGTTAAAACATCTTCGTAAATGTTGATAGAAACACATTTTCTGTATGGACTATAATACGAAATCAAGTTACATCTTGAAAGATTTTTTTCGCTAATGACAAATTTCCACAGACAGACGATTCAAAGGCAACAAAACTTATACACATCACAAACGTACATAAGGGTAATCTTATACATGATTTTGAGGAAAACTGTCTGAATAGATTTCGATAAAATGACCACCAAAAGCAAAATTCATCGTTTTATCGACAAAAAAGGTCGTTTTGACCTTTCAAGGTCATTGAAGGTCAAATTCATGGTTTTCTTTTGGATCATCGTATCAAGTTGAAATTTGGTATGGTTTAATTATGTATCATGCCGCAATTTTAAACGAAATTTCAGAATTCTTCTTTAAGAATTGAAGAAGTTTGCAATGTAACCCAATGTTGAATTTCATCCCCTACATGGAATTTCAGTCTGGCCCAAAAAAATTTTTTTTTCGATGTACGAGTTAAATAATGCTTCAAAATAAACATATTTACTTAATATACATTGACTATGCCTTCAAACTCCAAAATCAGCTCAATATGTTCATTCTGTACGGGCATAAACACGATGAAAGCCCCAAATTTGTTTGAATTTATTTAATGCCATTTTGGACTGAAATTCAACATTGGCGTAGAATGCCAACTCTTTTATTTCTTGAGTTTCAATTCTTAAAGTTGGTGGAAAATTACGGCATGATACCCGATTCAGACACACAAGATTTCAAGTGGATCTGAATATCCAAAATAAAACTACAGCCAAAAAAGCATGTTTCACTGATACACGAATTTAACTTTAGGCCGAGAGTCGCGCCCCGCGCCATTGAGTTGACTGCAAGAAATTTGAAATGACCCATAGCTTTGATGGGCCATGCGCCAATTAACACATACTGCATTTCCCCGCGTGCAGCGCTCGAAATACGGTTATCGTCACAAAATGAAATCAAATGGGACATCATCCCGATTGTTTCACTGGTAGATCTAGATAGTATTCTTCAACTAGACTCATTCGGTCGCCTACGACCGCTTAGGTGTATCCCCCGTAGCACTCTCATTCCTCTTGCCCCAAATATATTACTAATAAGTGTGAAAAAACATAGCACCAAGGGTGCTGTAGCTTACCGGCAATCATGTGAATTGCGTAGAACACTGAATACATATAAATTGTTACACTGATATTAAAATCAATATGTTAAAACATCTTCGTAAATGTTGATAGAAACACATTTTCTGTATGGACTATAATACGAAATCAAGTTACATCTTGAAAGATTTTTTTCGTTAATGACAAATTTCCACAGACAGTCGATTCAAAGGCAACAAAACTTATACACATCACAAACGTACATAAGGATAATCTTATACATGATTTTGAGGAAAACTGTCTGAATGGATTTCGATAAAATGACCACCAAAAGCAAAATTCATCGTTTTATCGACAAAAAAGATCGTTTTGACCTTTCAAGGTCATTGAAGGTCAAATTCAAGGTCACCACTCAAACCGCAATATATGATTTCCCATTTGAATGTGCCAATACTTAGGCTCTATCTTGAAGTGTTCTATGAGATTACTCTGCATAGCTCCCATTATGAAGGAAAAATTGGGTGAAATTTTCTAAGTCCAAAAAATTCTTTGCTGGAAATGGCTCAAAACGAATAGTGACTTGTTTTGAGACCAAAAATTTTTTTTTCGCCGACTCGTCAAAAAATCAAAATGGCCGCCACACGCAGACCGGCGATTCGAGGGCAACGAAACTTATACATGTCATAGAGGTACATGAGAGGAATCTTTTGAAACAAAAATCTCAAAACTGATCGGACAGTTTTTGAGAGAATGGCCACCAAAGTCCAAAATTGACAATTTTTCATCAAAAATGGCCGCCAAATCGGCAAAAACGATTCAATCAAAAAAATTAAAAATTAGGCCAAGGGCCGAAGATAGGTTACCGGACAATGTTTAATATTTTAGATGTTAGCCAGGTCACTGGTTGAATTCGAGGTCAAGAGAATATTCAGCATATATAACATTAAGCATATATCATGTCCACAGTTGATTGCTAAGCTGTAAATTCAATAATCAGAGAGATATTAGCAAATTTGTGCTGTGGCCTTGAAAATGAAGGGGCAAAGGTCGAATTCAAGGTCATCAAAATATTCAATGTATATCATTTTCTATATCATGTCCACAATTGATTCCCAAGCCATACAGTCAATAGAGATATGAGCCAGTTTGTCCTTGGACCTTGAAAGTAAGGTCAGAGGTCAAATTCAAGGTCACAAGAATATTCAGCATATATCATTTCCTATATGTCCACAATTGATTCCTAAGCTGTAAAATCGATAATAAGTGAGATATTAGCCTGTTTGTCCTGTGACCTTGAACATGAGGTCGAAGGTCAAATTCAAGGTCATCAGAATAATTAGCATATATCATTTCCTATATGTCCACAATTGATTCCTAAGCTGTAGAGTCGATAATAAGCGAGATATAAGCCATTTTGTGCTCTGACCTTGAAACTGAGGTCAGAGGTCAAATTCAAGGTCACGAGAATATTCAGCATATATTATTTCCTATATGTCCACAATTGATTCCTAAGCTGTAGAGTCAATAATAAGCGAGATATAAGCCATTTTGTGCTCTGACCTTGAAACTGAGGTCAGAGGTCAAATTCAAGGTCACGAGAATATTCAGCATATATCATTTCCTATATGTACACAATTGATTCCTAAGCTGTAAAGTCGCTAATAAGCAAGATATTGGCCGTTTTGTCCTGTGACCTTGAAAATGAGGTCAAAGGTCAAATTCAAGGTCATGAGAATTTTCAGCATATATCATTTCCTATATGTTCACAATCGATTCCTAAGCTGTAAAGTCACTAATAAGCAAGATATTGGCCATTTTGTCCTGTGACCTTGAAAATGAGGTCAAAGCTCAAATTCAAGGCCACGAGAATTTTCAGCATATATCATTTCCTACATGTTCACAATTGATTCCTAAGCTGTAAAGTCGATAATAAGCGAGATATTAGCAATTTTGTCCTGCGACCTTGGAAATGAGGTCAAAGGTCAAATTCAAGGTCACGAAAATATTCAGCATATATCATTTCCTATATGTTCACAATTGATTCCTAAACTGTAAAGTCGATAATAAGCGAGATATTAGCCATTTTGTCATGTGACCTTGATAATGAGGTCAAAGGTCAAATTCAAGGTCACAAGAATATTCAGCATATATCATTTCCTATATGTTCACAATTGATTCCTAAGCTGTAAAGTCGATAATAAGCGAGATATTAGGCATTTTGTCCTGTGACCTTGAAAATGAGGTCAAAAGTCAAATTCAAGGTCACGAGAATATTCAGCATATATCATTTCCTATATGTCCACAATTCATTCCTAGTCTCTAATTTCAATATTAAGTGAGATATTAGGCTTAATGTGTGCCATTATAAAGCATAGGAAAATTTAACATGGGAAAGTCACATTTGGGCCGAGTTTGGGCCCAATTGGCCCACTTCAAGCGATTCAAGCGCAACGAAATTTATACATGTCACAGGGGTACATATGAGGAGTGTTTTTCATCAATAAGAAAAAAAAGTTACTGAACAGATTTTGAGAAAACGACCGTCGAAGTCCAAAATTGGCCATTTTTCGACGAAAACGGCCGCTCTGACCTTGAAACCAAGGTCAGAGGTCAAATTCAAGGTCACGACAATATTCAGCATATATCATTTCCTATATGTCCACAATTGATTCCTAGTCTCTAATCTCAATATAAAGTGAGATATTAGGCATAATATGTCTCATTATAAAGCATAGGAGAATTTAACATGGGAAAGTCCCATTTGGGCCGAGTTTGGGCCAAAATGGCCCACTTCGAGCGATTCAAGCGCAACGAAATGTATAGACATCATAGGAGTACATAAGAGGAGTCTTATGTATCAAAAAGAAAAAAAGTTACTGAACAGATTTTGAGAAAATCGCCGCCAAAGTCCAAAATCAGGCATTTTTGGTCGAAAACGGCTGCCATTTTGAAAAAAATGCGAAAATCAAAAAACTAAAAAATACCTCCTTCTTGAATTATTTTTTAAGTATTTTTGTGCAAAATTTCAGAAAAATTCGCCCGTAAACAAAAAAGATAAAATTAGCCCAAAGGCTAAGATAGGTTACCGGACATTTTGGTTTGGCCATGGCAGCATTGGCAGGTAACAGACCTTGAGATTTACCAATCAAGGTTTGCAGTGTAAACATATGACCTTGGGATTTACCAATCAAGGTCATCCGTATGAACTTCGATGTAACCATTACATGTATGTGTGCGGCATTTGATATTCTATATGTTGGGTGGAATCGTTTAGGCCGCTCAGGTCAATTTACACATTCCAAGTCAGACATTTGGCACTCAAGGTCATCTGACGTCAAGTTCAAGGTCATCATTAGTTGTGCCATATATGTCTTCCTATATGTTCATAATGCAAACATGAGCTCTATCTGCAAGCATTTCATCTACAGAGGCAAATCTGGGCATTTTTTGACCCCAAAATGGCTGTTTTGACCTTTCAAGGTCATCCAAGGTCAAATTCAAGGTCACCACACAAGTTGCCATATATGACTTCCCATTTGAAAGTGCCAATTTCTAAGCTCTATCTTCAAGCGTTCTATGAGTACAGTCCGGACAGCTCCCATTATGAAGGGAAAAAGCGCCGAAAATTTTCTAAGTCCAAAATTTTTTTCAAAGGGTGAAAAAATTTTTTTGCCCTAGAAATGGCCCAAAATGGATAGTAATGCGATTTGGGGCGAAAAAACATTTTTTCGCCGACCCGCCAAAAATTCAAAATGGCCGCCACACGGAAACCGGCAGATTTAGGGCAACCAAACTTATACATATCACAGAGGTATATGAGGGGAATCTTTTGAAACCAAAAACTCAAAACTGATCAGACAGTTTTTGAGAAAATGGCCGTCAAAGTCCAAAATTGAGCGTTTTTCGACAAAAACGGCCGCCATTTTGAAAAAAATGCGAAAATCAAAAAACAAAAAAATACCTCCTTCTCAAAATATTTTTAGGCATTTTTGTGCAAAATTTCAGAAAGATTCGATTGTTAACTTTAAAGATAAAAATGTTAACGCCGGACGGACGGACGGACGGACGGACGGACGGACGCAACGCCATGCCAATAGGTTATCGGACCAAAGGTCCTGTAACCTAAAAAGATAAAAATGTGGACGACGATGACGACGGACGACGACGGACGACAGACGACGGACACAACGCCATGCCAATAGGTTATCGGACCATAGGTCGGTAACCTAAAAAGTGCCGAAAATTTTCTAAGTCCAAATTTTTTTTCAAAAGGTGAAAATTTTTTTTTGCCTAGAAATGGCCCAAAATGGATAGTAATGCGATTTGGGGTGAAAAAATTTTTTTTCGCCGACTCGTCAAAACTTCAAAATGGCCGCCACACGGAGATCGGCGATTCAAGGGCAACAAAACTTATACACGTCACAGAGGTATATAAGAGTAATCTTTTTAAGCAAAAATCTCAAAACTGATCAGACAGTTTTTGAGAAAATACAGACCAGGTGCAAATTTGAGCATTTTTCGACCCGAAAATGGCTGTTTTGACCTTTCAAGGTCATCAAAGGTCAAATTTAAGGTCACCACACAAGTCGCCATAGATGACTTCCCATTTGAAAGTGCCAATTTCTAAGCTCTATCTTCAAGCGTTCTATGAGTACAATCCGCACAGCTCCCATTAGGCCATAGTTATTTGATTTATTGGTTTACGGATCCGCTGACTGCTCTTAAACCTGCCGACTCCCAAAAAAAAATTGCCTCTAACCATTTTTTTTTATTTATCCCGCTGACTGCTGGGTCCCGTGGTTTATTTATGTCGTCGGTGTTTAATACCAGAAATGGCGGGACATGCCACATTTCATGTGTGCATCGTTCGAGAAAAAGAATGTGAAGAAAAACGCTTTTTCCAAAGAGTTACCAGGGATGACAATGTCATAGAAATTGTGAGAAGAACATGTGAAACTGACGTCGATGAAATCCAATCAGTGTCAGCCGGCCCAGACAGTTCCCGAGGCCAGAGAACTAGCAGCCTGTCACTCGTCTCGATGACAAGATGTCCATGACGGAGTTAGCAGACTTTGGACTAAAATATCTGTTTGTACGTATCAGACCCAGTTTGGCTGCTGCAAAAGAGAAAGATATCCCCAAAAAACAACCCAACCTGTTTGACATCTTGATGTCTGCCAACCGGAGATACGACCTTTGTAATCTTGTAGTGAATGGATCTTTCCGTCTTGGCGTCTATTAAAAGAAAAACGCTCGCTCAGGCTGCCTCACTCCCCCCCCCCCCCTGTTGTAATCATGTAGTGAATGGATCTTTCCGTCTATTAAAAGAAAAACATACAGGGATACATTTGTGTTAAGTATTTTGAAATTATCCACTCACATGAATTGTTATATTTGGATGTATTGCAATTTTTTTTTCTTGTTTATGGACATGTTTGCAATAAAAATATAAATGAATAACCAAAGTTTTCCTTATTGATGAATTAATGTACCATCACCTGCTTTTTTTTTTTTCTGCCGACCGACCCTCTCAAATCGGGTTTTTTGAGAGGGTCGGTCGGCAGCGTCTATTAAAAGAAAAACGCTCGCTCAGGCTGCCTCACTCCCCCCCCCCCCCCTGTTGTAATCATGTAGTGAATGGATCTTTCCGTCTATTAAAAGAAAAACATACAGGGATACATTTGTGTTAAGTATTTTGAAATTATCCACTCACATGAATTGTTATATTTGGATGTATTGCAATGTTTTTTTCTTGTTTATGGACATGTTTGCAATAAAAATATAAATAAATAACCAAAGTTTTCCTTATTGAAGAATTAATGTACATGTACCATCACCTGCTTTTTTTTTTTCTGCCGACCGACCCTCTCAAATCGGGTTTTTTTTTTTTTTTTTTTTCGACCGACCTTGGTCATCAAGGGTAAAAAAAATCCGTAAACCAATAAATCAAATAACTATGGCCTTATGAAGGAAAAAAGTGCCGAAAATTTTTTAAGTCCAAAATTTTTTTCACAGGGTGAAAAATTTTTTTTGTCTAGAAATGGCCCTAAATGGATAGTAATGCGATTTGGGCCGAAAAATGTTTTTTTCGTCAACCCGTCGAAAATTCAAAATGGCAGCCATACGCAGACCGGCGATTCAAGGGCAACCAAACTTATACACATCACAGAGGTACATAACTAGAATCTTTTGAAACAAAAATCTCAAATCTGATCAGACAGTTTTCGAGAGAAGACAGACAAGGTGCTAATTTGGACATTTTTCGACCAAAAAATGGCTGTTTTGACCTTTCAAGGTCATCCAAGGTCAAATTCAAGGTCACCACACAAGTCGCCATATATGACTTCCCATTTGAAAGTGCCAATTTCTAGGGCCTGCACGATTAATGGGTTAACCGCCGACGGCTAGCATTTTTTTTAATAACCGCGAATAACCGGCTGTTAAATCTCCAAACGATTAACCGGTTAACCGTCAAACACCGGTTAACTGTCTTTTATAACCTTGATCAGTGATCACCAAACTGTCTGCTCATGCTCCTGAGGCATGCTTTTGAGGGCATTTAAACTCGTTAACTTTGTCGCCATGGGGCCATAAAGCGATCTGCGGTTTGTCGCGGTCGCGTGGATGCGTGCCACCTGCTAAAGGAATTATGTGTGTGCATCTTTCACAGATACACAGGCTCGCGGCTTTCTCTCATATTAATATCGAAATTAACGAAGTTCAATAGGGGAAATACAAGTTTTCTTAAATGAAACATAAAGACACCTACACACACATAGACATATAGCAATCAAAACCATTCGGGGGATGTATTAAGAAGTGAACCCCAAACACTTCGCCTCAGGCTTAACTTCGAATGGTAAGGATTGTATATGTGAAAGAATGTGCAATGTCAGGTATAACGCAATCAGAACTGGAAAGAGCACATATATTCAGTAATATGCAAAATATGTACAGTTAATACAGTTTAGTTCATTGAGTTATACATATATGTTGAGGTTATATTTCAATAGTTTCCAAATCTTCAGCAAGAAGTAAAAGATTTTAAAAATTAGCCCAAGGGCTAAGGAAGGTTACCGGACAATGTATATTTTAGATATTAGCCTTTTCTCCCATGACCTTGAAATTAAGGTAGTTGGTCAATTCGAGGTCACGAGAACATTCTGCCCATATAATTTCTAGCATGTCCACAATTGAATCCTAAGCTGTAAAGTCGATATTAAGTGAGATATTAGCCATTTTGTGATCTGACCTTGAAAATGAGGTCAAAGGTCAAATTCAAGGTCATGACAATAATCTGCATATATCGTTTCCTATAAGTTCATAACTGATTCCTACACTGTAAAGTCAATAATAAGCGAGATATTAGCCATTTTGTGCTCTGACCTTGAAACTGAGGTCAGAAGTCAAATTCAAGGTCACGAGAATATTCAGCATATATCATTTCCTATATGTCCACAATTGATCCCTAAGCTGTAAAATCGATAATAAGTGAGATATTAGCAATTTTATGGTGTGACCTTGAAAATGAGGTCAAAGGTCAAATTCAAGGTCATCAGAATATTCAGCATACATCATTTCCTATATGTCCACAACTGATTCCTAAGCTGTAAAGTCGATAATAAGCAAGATATTAGACATTTTGTGCTCTGACCTTGAAACCGAGGTCAGAGGTCAAATTCAAGACCCTGAGAATATTCAGCATATATCATTTCCTATATGTCCACAATTGATTCCTAGTCTCTAATCTCAATATTAAGTGAGATATTAGGCTTAATGTGTCCCATTATAAACCATAGGAGAATTTAACATTGGAAAGTCCCATTTGGGCCGAGTTTGGGCCCAAAATGGCCCACTTCGAGCGATTCAAAGGCAAAGAAATTTATACGTGTGACAGGGGTATATATAAGGAGTGTTATGCATTGATAAGAAAAAAAGTTACTGAACAGATATTGAGAAAACGACCGTCAAAGTCCAAAATTGGCCATTTTTCGACGAAAATGGCCCTCTGACCTTGAAACCGAGGTCAGAGGTCAAATTCAAGGTCACCAGAATATTCAGGATATATCATTTCCTATATCTCCACAATTGATCCCTAGTCTCTAATCTCAATATTAAGTGAGATATTAGGCTTAATGTGTCCCATTATAAAGCATAGGAGAATTTAACATGGGAAAGTCCCATTTGGGCCGAGTTTGGGCCCAAAATGGCCCATTTCGAGCGATTCAAGGGCAACGAAATTCATACATGTCACAGGGGTACCTATGAGGAGTGTTATGCATCGATAAGAAAAAAAGTTACTGAACAGATTTTGAGAAAACGACCGTCAAAGTCCAAAATTGGCCATTTTTCGACGAAAGCGGCCACCATTTTGAAAAAAATTCGAAAATCAGAAAACTAAAAAAAATTTTCCTGGAAATATTTTTAGGTATTTTTGTGCAAAATTTCAGAAATATTCCATCATAAACTTTAAAGATAAAATTAGGCCAAGGGCCAAAGATAGGTTACCGGACAATGTTTAATATTTTAGATGTTAGCCAGGTCACTGGTTGAATTCAAGGTTAAGAGAATATTCAGCATATATAACATTAAGCATATATCATTTCCACAGTTGATTGCTAAGCTTTAAATTCAATAATCACTGAGATATTAGCAATTTTGCGCTGTGGCCTTGAAAATGAAGGGGCAAAGGTCAAATTCAAGGTCATCAAAATATTCAGTGTATATCATTTCCTATATCATGTCCACAATTGATTCCCAAGCCATACAGTCAATAGAGGAGCAAGATATGAGCCAGTTTGTCCTTGGACTTTGAAAATGAGGTCCGAGGTCAAATTCAAGGTCCGAGAATATTCAGCATATATCATTTCCTACATATAGACATCATAGGAGTACATATGAGGAGTGTTATTTATCAAAAAGAAACAAAGTTACTGAACAGATTTTGAGAAAATGGCCGCCAAAGTCCAAAATCAGGCATTTTTCGTCGAAAACGGCCACCATTTTGAAAAAAATGCGAAAATCAAAAAACTAAAAAATACCTCCTTCTTGAATTATTTTTAAGTATTTTTGTGCAAAATTTCAGAAATATTCGCCTGTAAACAAAAAAGATAAAAATGTGGACGACGACGACGACGGACGACGCCGGACGCCGACGGACAACGACGGACGACGGACGCAACGCCATGCCAATAGGTTATCGGACCATAGGTCCGGTAACCTAAAATTAGCCCAATGGGCTAGAAAGGTTACCGGAGAAATATACAGAGTTAAGCCGAGAAAGTTGAAGGTCAAATTCAAGGTGACCACTGAAATCGCCATATCTCTAACCTTGAAAATGGGATCAAAGGTTAAATTCTAGATCACCAAACTATTCAGCATACATCATTTCCTATATGTTCACTATGGACCCCTAAGCTGTAAATTTGATAATAAGCGAGATATAAGCCATTTTGTAGTCTGACTTTGAAAATAAAATGACTGACCTTGAAATTTAGGTCAAAGGTCAAATTCAATATCATTAAAATATTCAGAATATATCATTTCCTATATGTTCACAATTGATTCCTAAGCTGTAAAGTCGATAATAAGCGAGATATTAGCCATTTTGTCCTGTTGACCTTGAAAATGAGGTCAAAAGTCAAATTCAAGGTCACTAGAATATTCAGCATATATCATTTCCTATATGTTCACAATTGATTTCTAAGCTGTAAAGGCGCTAATCAGCAAGATATTGGCCATTTTGTCCTGTGACCTTGGAAATAAGGTCAAAGGTCAATTCAAGGTCATGAGAATATTCAGCATATATCACTTCCTATATGTTCACAATTGATTCCTAAGCTGTAAAGTCGATAATAAGCGAGATATTAGCCATTTTGTCATGTGACCTTGAAAATGAGGTCAAAGGTCAAATTCAAGGTCATGAGAATTTTCAGCATATATCATTTCCTATATGTTCACGATTGATTCCTAAGCTGTAAAGTCGCTAATAAGCAAGATATTGGCCGTTTTGTCCTGTGACCTTGAAAATGAGGTCAAAGGTCAAATTCAAGTTCACGAGAATTTTCAGCATATATCATTTCCTATATGTTCACAATCGATTCCTAAGCTGTAAAGTTGCTAATAAGCAAGATATTGGCCATTTTATCCTGTGACCTTGAAAATGAGGTCAAAGCTCAAATTCAAGGCCACGAGAATATTCAGCATATATCATTTCCTATATGTACACAATTGATTCCTAAGCTGTAAAGTCGATAATAAGCGAGATATTAGCAATTTTGTCCTGCGACCTTGGAAATGAGGTCAAAGGTCAAATTCAAGGTCACGAAAATATTCAGCATATATCATTTCCTATATGTACACAATTGATTCCTAAGCTGTAAAGTCGATAATAAGCGAGATATTAGCAATTTTGTCCTCCGACCTTGGAAATGAGGTCAAAGGTCAAATTCAAGGTCACGAAAATATTCAGCATATATCATTTCCTATATGTTCACAATTGATTCCTAAACTGTAAAGTCGATAATAAGCGAGATATTAGCCATTTTGTCATGTGACCTTGAAAATGAGGTCAAAGGTCAAATTCAAGGTCACAAGAATATTCAGCATATATCATTTCCTATATGTTCACAACTGATTCCTAAGCTGTAAAGTCGATAATAAGCGAGATATTAGCCATTTTGTCCTGTGACCTTGAAAATGAGGTCAAAAGTCAAATTCAAGGTCACGAGAATATTCAGCATATATCATTTCCTATATGTCCACAATTCATTCCTAGTCTCTAATTTCAATATTAAGTGAGATATTAGGCTTAAAGCTATAATCACTTTTAGAATTGACAAAATTTATTCATTCTGCGGTAGCTTTATTTTGTCTATAGAATGAGATATCGTACAAATTTGGGTCTGAAAATGTGTATTACGTGCCTAAATTGAGTTGCCAAATCAAGATTCAAATCATTTTTTTCCTCAAAGCGGCCCGCCTTGCGAGCGATTTCTACACACAGTCTCATGACGTCATTGGTATTTGTGTAGATACTGTGGCAACCGGCTATGTAGGCAGGCCGATCATTATCTATCCACTGTTTTCATGCTCGATTAACGGCAATTTTCCGAGTGTCTGTTGTCAAACTGTGCATATTTTCTATATATTCCTGACTCTCTCGAGATGTAGTTTCAATTTTGCGTGACAAACAAGAACGCTAAATTTGGCTGATTTTAAAATTGATTCCAACTTTAATGTGTGCCATTATAAAGCATAGGAAAATTTAACATGGGAAAGTCACATTTGGGCCGAGTTTGGGCCCAAAATGGCCCACTTCAAGCGATTCAAGCGCAATGAAATTTATACATGTCACAGGGGTACATATGAAGAGCATTTTTCATCAATAAGAAAAAAAAGTTACTGAACAGATTTTGAGAAAACGACCGTCGAACTCCAAAATTGGCCATTTTTCGACGAAAACGGCCGCTCTGACCTTGAAACCAAGGTCAGAAGTCAAATTCAAGGTCACGACAAAATTCAGCATATATCATTTCCTATATGTCCACAATTGATTCCTAGCCTCTAATCTCAATATTAAGTGAGATATTAGGCTTTAATGTGTCCCATTATAAAGCATAGGAGAATTTAACATGGGAAAGTCCCATTTGGGCTGAGTTTGGGCCCAAAATGGCCCACTTCGAGCGATTCAAGCGCAACGAAATTTATACATGTCACAGGGGTACATATGAGGAGTGTTATGCATCAATAATAAAAAAAGTTACTGAACAGATTTTGAGAAAATGGCCGCCAAAATCCAAAATTGACCGCTTTTCGACGAAAACGGCTGCCATTTTGAAAAAAATGCGAAAATCAAAAAACTAAAAAATACCTCCCTCTCGAAATATTTTTAGGCATTTTTGTGCAAAATTTCAGAAAAATTCGATCGTAAACTTTAAAGATAAAATTGTTGACGGACGACGACGGACGACGACGACGCCGGATGCATCGCCATGCCAATAGGTTACGGACCATAGGTCCGGTAACCTAAAAAATTAGCCCAAAGGCTCAGATAGGTTACCGGACAATTTTGGTTTGGCCATGGCAGCATTGGCAGGTAAAAGACCTTGAGATTTACCAATCAAGGTTCGCAGTGTAAACATATGACCTTGGGATTTACCAATCAAGGTCATCCGTATGAACTTCGATGTAACCATTACATGTATGTGTGCGGCATTTGATATTCTATATGTTGGGTGGAATCGTTTAGGCCGCCTAGGTCAATTTACACATTCCAAGTCAGACATTTGGCACTCAAGGTCATCTGACGTCAAGTTCAAGGTCATCATTAGTTGTGCCATATATGTCTTCCTATATGTTTATAATGCAAACATGAGCTCTATCTGCAAGCATTTCATCTACAAAGGCAAATCTGGGCATTTTTTGACCCCAAAATGGCTGTTTTGACCTTTCAAGGTCATCGAAGGTCAAATTCAAGGTCACCACACAAGTCGCCATATATGACTTCTCATTTGAAAGTGCCAATTTCTAAGCTCTATCTTCAAGCGTTCTATGAGTACAGTCCTGACAGCTCCCATTATGAAGGAAAAAAGTGCCGAAAATTTTCTAAGTCCAAAATTTTTTTCAAAGGGTGAAAATTTTTTTTTGCCTAGAAATGGCCCAAAATGGATAGTAATGTTATTTGGGGCGAAAAATTTTTTTTTCGCCGACTCGTCAAAAATTCAAAATGGCCGCCACACGGAGATCGGCGATTCAAGGGCAACAAAACTTATACACGTCACAGAGGTATATGAGAGGAATCTTTTTAAGCAAAAATCTCAAAACTGATCAGACACTTTTTGAGAAAGTACAGACCAGGTGCAAATTTGAGCGTTTTTCGACCCAAAAATGGCTGTTTTGACCTTTCAAGGTCATCCAAGGTCAAATTCAAGGTCACCACACAAGTCGCCATATGACTTCCCATTTGAAAGTGCCAATTTCTAAGCTCTATCTTCAAGCGTTCTATGAGTACAGTCCGGACAGCTCCCATTATGAAGGAAAAAAGTGCCGAAAATTTTCTAGACCAAAATTTTTTTCAAAGGGTGAAAAAATTTTTTTGCCCTAGAAATGGCCCAAAATGGATAGTAGTAATGCGATTTGGGGCGAAAAAAATTTTTTTTGCCGACCCACCAAAAATTCAAAATGGCCGCCACACGGAAACCGGCAGATTTAGGGCAAACAAACTTATACATATCACAGAGGTATATGAGGGGAATCTTTTGAAACCAAAAACTCAAAACTGATCAGACAGTTTTTGAGAAAATGGCCGTCAAAGTCCAAAATTCGACAAAAACGGCCGCCATTTTGAAAAAAATGCGAAAATCAAAAAACAAAAAAATACCTCCTTCTCAAAATATTTTTAGGCATTTTTGTGCAAAATTTCAGAAAGATTCGATCGTTAACTTTAAAGATAAAAATGTTAACGCCGGACGGACGGACGGACGGACGGACGGACGGACGGACGACGCAACGCCATGCCAATAGGTTATCGGACCAAAGGTCCGGTAACCTAATGAGGTCAAAGGTCAAATTCAAGGTCATCAGAATATTAGGCGTTTATCATTTCCTATATGCCCACAACTGATTCCTAAGCTATAAAGTCGACCATAAGTGAGATATTAGCCATTTTGTGTTCTTGACCTTGAAAATGAGGTCAGAGGTCAAATTCAAAGTCACAAGAATATTCAGCATATATCATATCCTACATGTCCACAAATGATCCCGAAGCTGTAAAATCGATAATAAGTGAGATATTAATCATTTTGTCCTGTGACCTTGAAAATGAGGTCAAACGTCAAATTCAAGGTCATGATAATAATCTGCATATATCATTTCCTATATGTTCATAATTGATTCCTAAGCTGTAAAGTCGATAAGAAGCGAGATATTAGCCATTTTGCCGTGACCTTGAAAATGAGGTCAAAGGTCAAGTTCAAGGTCATGACATTAATCTGCATATATCATTTCCTATATGTTCATAATTGATTCCTAAGCTGTAAAGTCGATAATAAGTGAGATATTAGCCATTTTGCCCTGTGACCTCGAAAAAGAGGTCAAAGGTCAAATTCAAGGTCATGACAATAATCTGCATATATCATTTCCTATACGTCCACAATTGATTCCTAAGCTGTAAAGTTGATAATAAGCGAGATATTAGCCATTTTGTTCTCTGACCTTGAAACCGAGGTCAGAGGTCAAATTCAAGGTCACGAGAATATTCAGCATATACCATTTCCTATATGTCCACAATTGATTCCTAGTCTCTAATCTCGATATTAAATGAGATATAAGGCTTAATGTGTCCCATTATACAGCATAGGAGAATTTAACATGGGAAAGTCCCATTTGGGCCGCGTTTGGGCCAAAATGGCCCACTTCGAGCGATTCAAGCGCAACGAAATTTATAGACATCATAGGAGTACATATGAGGAGTGTTATGTATCAAAAAGAAAAAAAGTTACTGAACAGATTTTGAGAAAATGGCCGCCAAAGTCCAAAATTTGCCGATTTTCGACGAAAACGGCCGCCATTTTGAAAGAAATGCGAAAATCAAAAAACAAAAAAATACCTCCCTCTCGAAATATTTTTAGGCATTTTTGTGCAAAATTTCAGAAAGATTCGACCGTAAACAAAAAAGATAAAAATGTGGACGACGGACGACGACGGACGCAACGCCATGCCAATAGGTTAGCGGACCAAAGGTCCGGTAACCTAAAAATGCGAAAATCAAAAAACAAAAAAATACCTCCTTCTCAAAATATTTTAAGGCATTTCTGTGCAAAATTTCAGAAAGATTCGATCGTTAACTTTAAAGACAAAAATGTTAATGCCGGACGTACGGACGAGACCTTGTGTGCCTTTTACATGTTAAATTTCCTATCTAAAATAGGCACACAACTCCCCAAAATAGGCACACAAGAAGAAATTTCCTTGACTAACCCTGAAGAGCTCCAAGTCTGCTAAGTTTGAGCTTGAGTTTGAGACAACGTAGTTGATGCATTGATGTTACAATGATGTGTTTTACCACCACTCACCTGATACACAGCATTTTGTTCAAAGTCTTGTGTTTCTTGGTGGAAAAGGAACAATAACTCCTTATATCTTTATAATATCGCCCGCCACAAAGCCCTGAGTTTTGTTTTGTTTGTTGGGCCATGGCATAAGACTTTCTACAACGTTGAATTCGTCACGCATGACTGATTAAATATCGACCAACAGGGATACATCGCCACTACAGAACTTTAAATGCACGTGTCATAATGCAACCTAACCTAGTTGTTTTGAACTTACATGATTGACTTGCATATGCACTTAACTTGTAGTGGAGGAAGCCCTGAAAAATTCGAGACTCTGGTTGGGGCTGAGAGCCAAATACATGCCCTTCATATCAGAGAATGACCTCGCAAACTGCATCCTATCCAATGTAAATAAAGACTTGCACCCACAGCCACCCATGGATAGCAGTTCAATATTATCTGTGCAAAAAGTGTTCACCAGCGAACAGATATGGATCATTTATTGCCGTGATGAGATTGTTAAGGCAACTGTCCTATCATTGCATGACATAGAGATAGAAGGGAAGCAGCACTCCATCATTGACTTTACTGCTCAAAAAGTCAAAAGCTTCCGCAACGAGCCAAGCTTCAGAATCTCAGTACATGGTATACCTTTTAGTATACAAGATTCTGAGGTAGAGACCTGGGTTGACTCTTGGGCGGTCCGCTCTTCCAGAGTGATGAAAGCCAAGGCACGTGTGACCAAAACTGATCAAGGGGTCTCAATCAAACACAATTCTCTCTTAAATGGAAACCATTTCTGCTATGCCACTGAAATAATACACCCCATGCCTCGCTACAGTACTTATCAAATCCCAAGTCCTTGTGACAGTCAAGTGATGATTGACGTGCAGATAACTGTATATCACGACGGCCAGCAAATCAATTGTCGCAAATGTCACGATACATCCCATCAGACCAAAGAATGCAGCAGTAACCAACCCAACAATGCCTATGTGGAAGCTTTCCGCGGTGCATCGAACCCACTGTCGAACTTTTATCCTGTGCAACTTCAGGTTGAGGATAAAGTTTTCCCTAGCTGTGAGCACGCGTATCAACACGCCAAAGCACTCCACGTTGGAGATGTTGACATTGCTCATACCATTACTACAGCAAACACGCCCAAGGAAGCCAAAGACTGGGGCGACAGTGTCGTGACCGATACAGACTGGAAACAAAAGCGAGTCCAAGTCATGAGGAATCTTTTGTCTCTGAAATTCGATGCATCAAAGGAGTTCAGAGAGAAGCTGTTAACTTCGAGTGATAAGATCCTCGTAGAAGCTACCACCAACGATTTCTGGGCATCAGGGCTTCCCCCGAGAGCGACTGTAACACAGAAATGCTCACTCTTTCCGGAACACCTGATTTCACCTCCTGATGGCCATTTACGGGGGTTCATGAGTTTCCCTGTCATTTTTGTTTTCTCTCACTTCGTATGCCTGATATGACTTTCTGTCCCCGGACTATGAGATTGGATAACGGACCTTGTTTTGTTTGCTCGGAATACTTAATACTGGGTATTGATTCCACGTCTACACAACCAATCGACAGTTGGCCGGGACAGAACAGACTAGAACAACTGTTGATGGAACTGAGAGCGGTGAAAGCATCTGTACTCCCACCTCGGTCCAGTGCCTCGGATGCGATGAGAATTGTCCGACTGGCAGATTCTATACTATCGGAGGCCCTGTCTTCATCTTCCAACAAGGCATCCCAGAATGTGGTATAAGAGGCAGCGCATTCCTCTTCTCCTACGTCCTCGTTGCCTCCTACTAATATCAGTGCTGGCTCAGTGGCGACTACTCCGGCAGCCGGCTCTGGCGAGAAGCGGAAGGCCACGAGCCCCATCAACATAGACGACATATCTGGTTCCAAGGAGGCTAAGAATCCCAAACCTTTACCAGTGGATGTGTGTGTAGCAGCTACTTCGGATCTTCCAACTTGACAGGAACATTATCCAAACGACAGATCTTTAGTTGTTGACCTCTGGCTGTTACCTTGGACATTGATTTCGGCTTTTGATTTTCGGTTCGACGCCGCTTGGTATACCGAGTATTCAAGTGGGAAAATAGTTAATCTTTCGAATGATTGCTATTCATATGGTATATTGTTTATTACAATAAATATGTGTGAAAGGTATACGATTTTTCATGGTTGGTTTTTTGAACCAAGGTCAAATTTCATATATTATTATCGGTTGTTATTATGATAAGAATCTTGACAATTAATGTTAGGGGGTTACGCCGGCGACGAAATCGATCTTCTCTTTTTCGCTATCTGAAAAAAATGAACGTCGATATTATATTTGTACAGGAAAGTTATTTCGTGGATACGGATAGATCCATTTGGGAAGGAGACTGGGAGGGCCAAATGTTTGCTAATCCGGGTACAATTCACAGTTGTGGGGAACTAATACTTTTGAGAAAGGGGTTTGAAACTGAAAACACAAGGGTGCTAATTTCTGAAAACAGGTGTATCGGTATTGAATTTGTACATGATGGTGAATTATATCGTTGCTTTTGTGTGTACGTTCCAAATAAGCATACTGAAAAAATGATATTCATGGAAACATTGAGCGATAAGTTAGTAAATTAGCCCAAAGGCTAAGATAGGTTACCGGACAATTTTGGTTTGGCCATGGCAGCATTGGCAGGTAACAGACCTTGAGATTTACCAATCAAGGTTCGCAGTGTAAACATATGACCTTGGGATTTACCAATCAAGGTCATCCGTATGAACTTCGATGTAACCATTATATGTATGTGTGCGGCATTTGATATTCTATATGTTGGGTGGAATCGTTCAGGCCGCTCAGGTCAATTTACACATTCCAAGTCAGACATTTGGCACTCAAGGTCATCTGACGTCAAGTTCAAGGTCATCATTAGTTGTGCCATATATGTCTTCATATATGTTCATAATGCAAACATGAGCTCTATCTGCAAGCATTTCATCTACAGAGGCAAATCTGGGCATTTTTTGACCCCAAAATGGCTGTTTTGACCTTTCAAGGTCATCCAAGGTCAAATTCAAGGTCACCACACAAGTCGCCATATATGACTTCCCATTTGAAAGTGCCAATTTCTAAGCTCTATCTTCAAGCGTTCTATGAGTACAGTCCTGACAGCTCCCATTATGAAGGAAAAAAGTGCCGAAAATTTTCTAAGTCCAAAACTTTTTTCAAAGGGTGAAAAATTTTTTTTGCCCTAGAAATGGCCCAAAATGGATAGTAATGCGATTTGGGGCGAAAAAAAAATTTTTCGCCGACCCGCCAAAAATTCAAAATGGCCGCCACAAGGAAACCGGCAGATTTAGGGCAACAAAACTTATACATATCACAGAGGTATATGAGGGGAATCTTTTGAAACCAAAAACTCAAAACTGATCAGACAGTTTTTGAGAAAATGGCCGTCAAAGTCCAAAATTGAGCGTTTTTCGACAAAAACGGCCGCCATTTTGAAAAAAATGCGAAAATCAAAAAACAAAAAAATACCTCCTTCTCAAAATATTTTTAGGCATTTTTGTGCAAAATTTCAGAAAGAATCGATCGTTAACTTTAAAGATAAAAATTAGCCCAAAGGCTAAGATAGGTTACCGGACAATTTTGGTTTGGCCATGGCAGCATTGGCAGGTAACAGACCTTGAGATTTACCAATCAAGGTTCGCAGTGTAAACATATGACCTTGGGATTTACCAATCAGGGTCATCCGTATGAACTTCGATGTAACCATTACATGTATGTGTGCGGCATTTGATATTCTATATGTTGGGTGGAATCGTTTAGGCCGCTCAGGTCAATTTACACATTCCAAGTCAGACATTTGGCACTCAAGGTCATCTGACGTCAAGTTCAAGGTCATCATTAGTTGTGCCATATATGTCTTCCTATATGTTCATAATGCAAACAGGAGCTCTATCTGCAAGCATTTCATCTACAAAGGCAAATCTGGGCATTTTTTGACCCCAAAATGGCTGTTTTGACCTTTCAATGTCATCCAAGGTCAAATTCAAGGTCACCACACAAGTCGCCATATATGACTTCCGATTTGAAAGTGCCAATTTCTAAGCTCTATATTCAAGCGTTCTATGAGTACAGTCCTGACAGCTCCCATTATGAAGGAAAAAAGTGCCGAAAATTTTCTAAGTCCAAAATTTTTTTCAAAGGGTGATAAATTTTTTTTGCCTAGAAATGGCCCAAAATGGATAGTAATGTTATTTGGGGCGAAAAAATTTTTTTTCGCCGACTCGTCAAAAAATCAAAATGGCCGCCACACTGAGATCGGCGATTCAAGGGCAACAAAACTTATACACGTCGCAGAGGTATATGAGAGGAATCTTTTTAAGCAAAAATCTCAAAACTGATCAGAGAGTTTTTGAGAAAATACAGACCAGGTGCAAATTTGAGCGTTTTTCGACCCAAAAATGGCTGTTTTGACCTTTCAAGGTCATCCAAGGTCAAATTCAAGGTCACCACACAAGTCGCCATATATGACTTCCCATTTGAAAGTGCCAATTTCTAAGCTCTATCTTCAAGCGTTCTATGAGTACAGTCCGGACAGCTCCCATTATGAAGGGAAAAAGTGCCGAAAATTTTCTAAGTCCAAAATTTTTTTCAAAGGGTGAAAATTTTTTTTTGCTCTAGAAATGGCCCAAAATGGATAGTAATGCGATCTGGGGCGAAAAAAATTTTTTTCGCCGACCCGCCAAAAATTCAAAATGGCCGCCACACGAAAACCGGCAGATTTAGGGCAACCAAACTTATACATATCACAGAGGTATATGAGGGGAATCTTTTGAAACCAAAAACTCAAAACTGATCAGACAGTTTTTGAGAAAATGGCCGTCAAAGTCCAAAATTCAGCGTTTTTCGACAAAAACGGCCGTCATTTTGAAAAAAATGCGAAAATCAAAAAACAAAAAAATACCTCCTTCTCAAAATATTTTTAGGCATTTTTATGCAAAATTTCAGAAAGATTCGATCGTTAACTTTAAAGATAAAAATGTTAACGCCGGACGGACGGACGGACGGACGGACGGACGGACGGACGACGGACGCAACGCTATGCCAATAGGTTATCGGACCAAAGGTCCGGTAACCTAAAAATGTTAACGCCGGACGGACGGATGATGGACGCAACGCCATGCCAATAGGTTATCGGACCAAAGGTCCGGTAACCTAAAAATACACTGAGAATGATGCATACATGATTTTAGCAGGTGATTTTAACTGTGTAATAAGCGAGCAAGATAATATTTTGGGAACTTTACACAACTCATTGGAGATTAGTACATTTAATGATATAGTCTCGACACTATCTTTGAATGATATTTGGAGACATTGTAATACTCGAAACAAGGAATTCACTTGGTGCAATAAATCACGCACGATAGCACGGCGGATTGATTATATTTTTGTTGATGATGTAGCAGCGGGAAAAGTTAGATCGGCATCGATAGTCGATATCCCATTGACTGACCATCGGGGCGTTATGATATGTATGCACGATGAACCTGTTAACAGAGGCCCAGGTTATTGGAAATTAAACGATTCAATTATATCCGATGAGACATATATCTCGGGAATTAGAGAACTCATAAAGCATGTTCTTGCCGATTATAAATTACCGGCCGATATTCTCTGGGACCTATTAAAAAAAAAGGTGAAAGATTATTCTATCTCTTATAGTAAAAGTAAAACCAAAGATAGACAGTGTTGCTTCAAATCTCTAGAAAAGAATTTGAAGGAAGTGAATTCACAATTAGCCCACGATGCTTCAAATGAAGCTTTGAAAGCAAAATCGACAAATCTACAAATGGAATTGGACGTGATGACCATAGAATTCAATAAAGGGGCACAACTTCGCTCGAAGGTGCAGTGGGCAGAACAGGGGGAAAGAAGTTCTAAATATTTTCTCAATTTGGAGAAGTATAGGGGTAAACAGAAAATAATCTCTCATTTATCATTACCAGATGGTAGCACAACTGACGATCAAGACGACATTCTGGCTGAATTAAAATGTTTTTACTCAAATTTATATACAAGAAAAAAAGAATACTGCGAGCAATATTTATGTGAGTTCTTAGAAGGGCTAGATATACTTACATTACCGGATGACACAAGAGCATTGTGTGAGGGCCCTATAACTGCCCGTGAATGTAAAGAATCATTGGATAAAATGAAAAAATCATCTAGTCCCGGATCGGATGGGCTTACCACTTTATGGTACCAAACTTTCTGGCCTGATGTTGAAAAACTTCTCCTAGCAAGTTTCGAAGAATCTTTTAAAAAGGGTGAATTGTCTTTGTCACAGAGAAAGGGTATTATAACTATGATGCATAAGGGTAAAAATCTTCAGTGTAATAATTTGAACAATTGGAGGCCTATCTCGCTTACAAATACGGATTATAAAATATTAGCTAAAGCTTTAGCAAATCGCTTGAAAAAAGTAATAGGCGAATTGATAAATGAAGATCAGAATGGTTATATTAAAGGGAGGCATTCAGGTATCGTTATCCGTGTTGTAGATGATATCTTGGAGTATGCCAATAATAAAAATATACCGGGTTCTGTTATCTCATTGGATTATTCCAAAGCATTTGATTCAATATCTAAAGAATTCATGTTACATGCCTTGCAAAAATTTGAATTCGTACCTTCTTTTGTAAAATGGATTACGGTTTTGAATAATGCTTCAATGAGTTGTGTATTGTATAATGGATGGTTATCGGGTAACTTCCCGTTAGAATGTGGTATTCGTCAGGGGTGTCCAATATCTCCACTGTGTTTTATATTAGCCTGTGAATTGCTAGCTTGTAGAATACGCCAAGACCCGAATATTACAGGTATTATCCTGGACAGGAAAGGGGGAATATTTGGACAAATAAAAATTGTACAGTACGCCGATGACACAACATTATTTCTGGGAGATGAACGATCAATTACCACTAGCTTTGAGATTATAGATGCTTTCAGCAATATTTCTTGCTTGAATTTGAACCGTAACAAAACCACAGCAATATGGGTGGGCTGTTGGAAGTACAGACGCAAATCAATAGGTGGACAGAATTGGAAAATCTTCCCAGACAATAGAATCAAATTATTAGGTGTATATTTTAAAAATGATACCCCAGCCGCCGAAATTGAAGACAACTGGGAATCACGATTTTCTAAATGTGAAAATGTTATGAAGTCATGGTTAGGGAGAAATTTGTCGATATATGGGAAAATCACAATTTTGAAAACTTTCCTCCTTTCACAGTTTCTATATATAATGCAGGGTTTGATTCTCCCTGATCATGTTTTGAAAAGAATTAATTCTTTATTTTTTAAATTTGTTTGGAATAATAAAAATGTTTACAAGGAATCTGATTTGAAAAAATCGGGCATTGAAAGAGTAAAGAGGGATATATTGAAGCAGCCTATAAACAAAGGGGGGTTGAACATGATAGACATCGTGGATTTTCAACGTGCATTAGCTTTCAAGTGGATATCATTGTTAAAAAATTAGCCCAAGGGCTAAGAAAGGTTACCGGACAATATACATTTTAGATATTAGCCTTTTGTCCAGTGACCTTGAAAATAATTTTGCAATAAATATATCACTTCTAGTATGTCCACAATAAATTCCTAAGCTGTAAAGTCGATAATAAGTGAGATATTAGCCATTCTGTGATCGGTGATGTGACCTAGAAAATGAGGTCAAAGTTCAAGTTCATGAAAAGATTCAGTATATATCATTCCTCTATATTCGCAATTAAGTCCGAAGCTGTAAAGATGATAATAAGCGACATATTAGCCATTTTGTTCTCTGACCTTGAAAATTGGATCAAAGGTCAAATTCTAGATCACCAAAATATTCAGCATACATCATTTCCTGTATGTTCACTATAGACCCCTAAGCTGTGAATTTGATAATAAGAGAGATATAAACCATTTTGTATTCTGACCTTGAGAATAAAATGACTGGCCTTGAAATTTAGGTCAAAGGTCAAATTCAAGGTCATGAGAATATTCAGAATATATCATTTCCTATATGTTCACAATTGATTCCTAAGCTGTAAAATTGATAATAAGCAAGATATTAGCCATTTTGTCCTGTTGACCTTGAAAATGAGGTCAAAGATCAAATTCAAGGTCACTAGAATATTCAGCATATATCATTTCCTATATGTTCACAATTGATTCATAAGGCGTAAAGTCACTAATAAGCAAGATATTGGCCATTTTGTCCTGTGACCTTGAAAATGAGGTCAAAGGTCAAATTCAAGGTCACAAAAATATTCAGCATATATCATTTCCTATATGTTCACAATTGATTCCTAAGCTGTAAAGTCGATAATAAGCGAGATATTAGCCATTTTGTAATGTGACCTTGAAAATGAGGTCAAGGTCAAATTCGAGGTCACGAGAAAATTCAGCATATATCATTTCCTATATGTTCACAATTGAATCCTAAGCTGTAAAGTCGATAATAAGCGAGATATTAGCCATTTTGTCCTGTGACCTTGAAAATGAGGTCAAAGGTCAAATTCAAGGTCACGACAATATTCAGCATATATCATTTCCTATATGTCCACAATTGATTCCTAGTCTCTAATCTCAATATTAAGTGAGATATTAGGCTTAATGTGTCCCATTATAAAGCATAGGAGAATTTAACATGGGAAAGTCCCATTTGGGCCGAGTTTGGGCCCAAAATGGCCCACTTCGAGCGATTCAAGGGCAACGAAATTTATACATGTCACAGAGGTACATATGAGGAGTGTTATGCATGAATAAGAAAAAAAGTTACTGAACAGATTTTGAGAAAACGACAGCCAAAGTCCAAAATTGGCCATTTTTCGACGAAAACGGGCGCCATTTTGAAATAATTGCGAAAATAAAAAAACTTAAAAATACCTCCCTCTCGAAATATTTTTAGGCATTTTTGTGCAAAATTTCAGAAAGATTCGATCGTAAACTTTAAAGATAAAAATGTAGACGGACGACGACGGACGACGACGGACGACGACGACGGACTACGGACGCAACGCCATGGCAATAGGTTATCGGACCAAAGGTCCGGTAACCTAAAAATGGTGGAAACGGTGCTTGGCGAATTCTACCTATGCAATATTTGAACACCTTCGGAGAAAATCTATTGGTTTTTAAGATGAATGTAACATATAAAAAATTAGCCCAAAGGCTCAGATAGGTTACCGGACAATTTTGGTTTGGCCATGGCAGCATTGGCAGGTAACAGACCTTGAGATTTACCAATCAAGGTTCGCAGTGTAAACATATGACCTTGGGATTTACCAATCAAGGTCATCCGTATGAACTTCGATGTAACCATTACATGTATGTGTGCGGCATTTGATATTCTATATGTTGGGTGGAATCGTTTAGGCCGCTCAGGTCAATTTACACATTCCAAGTCAGACATTTGGCACTCAAGGTCATCTGACGTCAAGTTCAAGGTCATCATTAGTTGTGCCATATATGTCTTCCTATATGTTCATAATGCAAACATGAGCTCTATCTGCAAGCATTTCATCTACAAAGGCAAATCTGGGCATTTTTTGACCCCAAAATGGCTGTTTTGACCTTTCAAGGTCATCCAAGGTCAAATTCAAGGTCACCACACAAGTCGCCATATATGACTTCCCATTTGAAAGTGCCAATTTCTAAGCTCTATCTTCAAGTGTTTTATGAGTACAGTCCTGACAGCTGCCATTATGAAGGAAAAAAGTGCCGAAAATTTTCTAAGTCCAAAATTTTTTTCAAAGGGTGAAAATTTTTTTTTGCCTAGAAATGGCCCAAAATGGATAATAATGCGATTTGGGACGAAAAAAATTTTTTTTGCCTACTCGTCAAAAATTCAAAATGGCCGCCACACGAAGATCGGCGATACAAGGGCAACAAAACTTATACACGTCACAGAGGTATATAAGAGGAATCTTTTTAAACAAAAATCTCAAAACTGATCAGACAGTTTCCGAGAAAATACAGACCAGGTGTAAATTTGGGCATTTTTCGACCCAAAAATGGCTGTTTTGACCTTTCAAGGTCATCCAAGGTCAAATTCAAGGTCATCACAGAAGTCGCCATATATGACTTCCCATTTGAAAGTGCCAATTTCTAAGCTCTATCTTCAAGTGTTCTATGAGTACAGTCCGGACAGCTCCCATTATGAAGGAAAAAAGTGCCGAAAATTTTCTAAGTCCAAAATTTTTTTCAAAGGGTGAAAATTTTTTTTTGCCCAGAAATGGCCCAAAATGGATAGTAATGCGATTTGGGCCGAAAAAATTTTTTTCGCCGACCCGCCAAAAATTCAAAATGGCCGCCACACGGAAACCGGCGAATTTAGGGCAACCAAACTTATACATATCACAGAGGTATATGAGGGGAATCTTTTGAAACCAAAAACTCAAAACTGATCAGACAGTTTTTGAGAAAATGGCCGTCAAAGTCCAAAATTGAGCATTTTTCGACAAAAATGGCCACCATTTTGAAAAAAATGCGAAAATCAAAAAACAAAAAAATACCTCCTTCTCAAAATATTTTTAGGCATTTTTGTGCAAAATTTCAGAAAGATTCGATCGCTAGCTTTAAAGATAAAAATGTTAACGCCGGACGGACGGACGGACGGACGGACGACGGACGCAACGCCATGCCAATAGGTTATCGGACCAAAGGTCCGGTAACCTAAAATTTAGAGGTATGCGTGACCGCTTTCCAAGTTTTTATAGGAACCTTCTCAAAATGTGGTTAGATATTCCCGATCGCAACTCTAGACATGAATACAGAAAACAGTACACAGTGTATATGGAACAATCACCATCTTACATATAGGGGTAATGTATTGTATATGAAACGATGGATAGATAAAGGTATATTATATTTTTCTGATATTTTCTGTCATGGAATTATTGTTGACTATGGACATATTGCGAATATATTAGGGGATTCAGGTTTAACTTTGCTCGAATACAATGTAATCTTTAACGCCATTAAGAGATGTAACATCACCACTGTGTACGCTGAACGGGATGATACTATATACTTAGGTAATCAACCCCTCAAAAAAATGTCGTCGAAAATGGCACGGAGTTATTTTAACAGTTTGGCCAAATTTGATACCACTCATCTTGAATCCCTTTGGATAAGTTCTTTGGGGAATGTATCACTATCTCCTGCTATTTGGAATTTGTCTTTTGAATGTACAAAAGAAATCAAACTATGTGTCCTACAATGGCGTATCATACACCGTATATATCCTTGTCGTGCTGTGTTGTTCAAAATTAATATCACAGATGATAATATTTGTCACAAATGTAATGTTGAAGATACAATTGAGCATTTCTTTCTTTATTGTTCGGATGCCAGAACTATCTGGGCCGAGGTTGAAAAAGACATATTGTTTAAGATAGGAAGATATATAAAATTAAATGAACATGTAAAAATATTTGGTCTGAAAAGGGGAGTTTTAACCGATGTACATTGGCAATTTCTGAATCATCTTATTTTGATAGCCAAATATTGTATTGCGATTTGTAAGTCCAAAGCGGACATGAATGTAACCATAATGTATGACCTAGAGAAAAGATGGAGACAGTCGTATCTGTCATGAGACTTTATAAGATGTTGTCATATGCTCTATGGATGGGTGTGGTTATTGTGAATGATAAATTTAGGATGTTTTCGTAGTGTACCGCTGATTACCATTCTATCATCGTTATGTAAATGTAAAACTATGCTTCTCGAGTGTATTTAACTGCACCATATCTCTATAACCACACAAAAGATAGAGAACATAATTTTCTATTAATAATGATTAATTCTTTCAAAAATAAACTAGACGCCAAGGCCTAAAGATGCCTTGGAGGCATTTCGGTGTGATGATTAATTTATAATATATACTAGATATCGACGAAAATGAAAAATGTCGACTCCGCAAAAAAATTTACCGTTAAAATAATACCCCTTAGACATGTTTGTCTAGGGCGACGAGTCCGAAAAAAAAGTCTGTTTCACTCTACGACTCAGTGTTTCCGAGATATCGACGAAAACGAAAAATGCCAACTCGGCAAAAAATTTTTTAGTCAAGGTCAAAGTTCATCCATAATACATATAAGATAAATGTTGTCTAGAGCGACAAGTCCGAAAATAACGTCCGTTTCGCTCTACGACACACCGTTCCCGAGATATCGACGAAAACGAGAAATGCCGACTCGGCAAAAAAATTTCGGGTCAAGGTCAAAGTTAATCCATAATACCCCTTAGACATGTTTGTCTAGGGCGACGAGTCCGAAAATAACGTCCGTTTCGCTCTACGACACACCGTTCCCGAGATATCGACGAAAACGAAAAATGCCGACTCGGCAAAAAAATTTGGGGTCAAGGTCAAAGTTCATCCATAATACCCCTTAGACATGTTTGTCTAGGGCGACGAGTCCGAAAATAATGTCCGTTTCGCTCTACGAAGCACCGTTTCCGAGATATCGACGAAAACGAAAAATGCCGACTCGGCAAAAAAAATTCGGGTCAAGGTCAAAGTTCATCAATAATACCCCTTAGACATGTTTGTCTAGGGCGACGAGTCCGAAAATAACGTCCATTTCGCTCTACGACACACCGTTCCCAAGATATCGACGAAAACGAAAAATAACGACTCGGCAAAAAAATTTGGGGTCAAGGTCAAATTTCATCCATAATACCCCTTAGACATGTTTGTCTAGGGCGACGAGTCCGAAAATAACGTCCGTTTCGCTCTACGACGCACCGTTTCCAAGATATGCAGGATGCCTCAAGGATGACTCATCAAAAAATTATTTCGACCTCTAGGTCAAAGGTCGTTTGACGTATCGATCCCAAAATCAATAGGGTTCTTCAATGTTGATATATAAACCTCCCTGCAAAATTCTGCAACTATTGCCTGAATATTTTTCGAGTTATCGTCCGGAATCGCTCTACGAAGCACCGTTTCCGAGATATCGACGAAAACGAAAAATGCCGACTCGGCAAAAAAAATTCGGGTCAAGGTCAAAGTTCATCAATAATACCCCTTAGACATGTTTGTCTAGGGCGACGAGTCCGAAAATAACGTCCGTTTCGCTCTACGACACACCGTTCCCAAGATATCGACGAAAACGAAAAATAACGACTCGGCAAAAAAATTTGGGGTCAAGGTCAAATTTCATCCATAATACCCCTTAGACATGTTTGTCTAGGGCGACGAGTCCGAAAATAATGTCCGTTTCGCTCTACGACGCACCGTTTCCAAGATATGCAGGATGCCTCAAGGATGACTCAGCAAAAAATTATTTCGACCTCTAGGTCAAAGGTCGTTTGACGTATCGATCCCAAAATCAATAGGGTTCTTCCCTGTTGATATATAAACCTCCCTGCAAAATTCTGCAACTATTGCCTGAATATTTTTCGAGTTATCGTCCGGAAACCAAGTTTCAAGATCAGCCTCGATTTCATCCTCAAGGACCTCACGGACCTCGGAGCCAGATCAAAAAAAACTAGACGCTTCCGGTCGCCTACGAGCGCTTGGGTGTATCCCCCGTAGCCCTATCATCTCTGTTGCCCCAAATATATCACTGTCAAGTGTGAAAAACTAGAGCATAGGCTAAAAAAGATTACCAGAGAAATGTTAAATCTCAACAGGTCGAAGGTCGAATTCAAAATCACCACTGAAATCTCATTATATCATTTCCATTCGACATGTTTGATAAAATAACGAAAATACAGATAGATCAATCTTTTCACCTATTTATATTTCAACTCAGAATATTTTACAAACTTGGTTCTAAGTTGAAATTCAAAGTAAAATTTGACCAAAAATGCATTTCAAGATGACGAAATTGGAGCCAGATTGAACTTCTCACCATAAGATATATTTCGATTCATAATACATGTATGTGCCAAACATGGTTTCAAGTTGAAATTCGAAGTAAAAGTTAATCAAAACTGCATTTCAAGATGACAAAATTGGAGCCAGATCAAACTTTTCGTCATGAGTTATATTTTAACTCATAATACCTGCCCAACTTGATTTCAAGTTGAAATTCAAACTAAAAGTTGACCAAAACTGCATTTCAAGATGACGAAATTGGACCCAGATCAAACTTTTCGCCATGAGTTATATTTCAACTCATAATATGTGCCAAACTTGGTATTATGTTGAAATTCAATGTAAAAGTTGACCAAAACTGCATTTCAAGATGACGAAATTGGAGCCAGATCGAACTTTTCATCATAAGTTATATTTTAACTCATAATATGTGCCAAACTTGGTTTCAAGTTGAAATTCAAACTAAAAATTGACCAAAACTGCATTTCAAGATGACGAAAATGGGGCCAGATCGAACTTTTCACCATAAGTTATATTTCGACTTATAATATGTGCCAAACATGCTTTCAAGTTGAAATTCAAAGTAAAAGTTGACCAAAACTGCATTTCATGATGACGAAATTGGAGCCAGATCGATTTTTTCACAATAAGTTATATTTTAACTCATAATTTGTGCCAAACATGGTCTCAAGTTGAAATTCAAAGTAAAAGTTGATCAATGTTTTCATAAAAAGCTATTGTGATCAATAATAGACTTAACTAGCAGAAAAATAATGTTAACTTATTTGGTCACAGCCATAAAATCTCTACTGGACAAAGCCTTCACCTTGTTGAGCCCAATAATAAATATTTCTTGTCTTAACTATTTTCATTGTGGTCAATAATAGACTTAACATGTAAAAATAAAGTTAACTTATTCGGTTACACCCAGAAATTTCTACCGGACAAAACCTTAACCTTGTTGAGCTCAATAATAATTGTTTCTCATTTTAACTATTTTTATTGAGGTCAATAATAGACTTAACTAGCAAAAAAAATGTTAACTTATTTGGTTACAGACATAAAATGTCTACTGGACAGAATCTTTACCTTGTTGAGCCCAATAATAAATATTTCTTGTCTTAACTATTTTTATTGTGGTCAATAATAGACTAAGTTAAGTTAATAAGTTAATAAGTTAATAAGTTTATAAGTTAATAATGTTAACTTATTCAGTACACCCATGAAATCTGTACTGGACATACTTTCACCTTGTTGAGCTTAATAATAAATATTTCTCATCTTAACTATTTTTATTGTGGTCAATAATAGACTAAACTATTTTTATTGTGGTCAATAATAGACTTAACTAGTGAAAATAATGTTAACTTATTCGGTTACACCAATGAAATTTGTACTGGACAAAACATTTACCTTGTTGAGGTTAATAATAAATATTTCTTATCTTAACTATTTTTATTGTGGTCAATAATAGACTTAACTAATAAAACTAATGTTAACTTATTCAGTGATATTGTCCTGTTTTCACTGAAAACTTCAGTTCTCCATTCTGAACAAGAAACCAGTGTCATTAGCTTCCACTGTACAGGCTATTGGAATGATCGTACATGTCAAAATGGATATTTCAAAATTCTGTAATAAGTTAGGCTGTTAACATATTAATATTTATATGATCATTCTAAAACACGATTGGTTTCGTGTGACAGCCCTTCCCAACAACACTTCCAAATATTATCGAGATTCGTCAAAAATTGCCATCTGTAGAGCGTTCACAAGCCATGTGTCTCAAACAGGCTGTTTTCAATGCAAAATGTGTCCCCAAACGACCAATTCAGTTGCCACGGCAACCAAAATCGATTGGTGTCGGGATCTTACCATAATATATGTGCCTGCAAAAAATAATGGTGATCGGGTGAGAATTGCGGCCTGTAGCGCGTTCACAAGCCATGTGTCTCAAACAGGCTGTTTTCAATGCAAAATGTGTCCCCAAACGACCAATTCAGTTGCCACGGCAACCAAAATCGACTGGTGTCGGGATCTTACCATTATATATGTGCCTGCAAAAAATAATGGTGATCGGGTGAGAATTGCGGCCTGTAGCGCGTTCACAAGAAAATCTCTGCGGACGCGGACGCGGACTCGGACGACGAAGCCAAATCCATAGTATCCGCCGAACTTTGTTCGGGGGATACAATAATACACCCTAGAGATGTTTGTCTAGGGCGACGAGTCCGAAAATAACGTCCGTTTCGCTCTACGATGCACGGTTTCTGAGATATGCAGGAAGCCTCAAGGATGAATCAGCAAAAAATTATTTTGACCTCTAGGTCAAAGGTCGTTTGACGGATCGATCCCAAAATCAATAGGGTTCTTCCCTGGTGGCTATGAACCTCCATGCAGAGTTCTGCAACTATTGCGTAAATATTATTCCAGTTATCGTCCGGAAACCAAGTCTCAAAATTAGCCTTGATTTCATCCTCACGGACCTCACGGACCTCGGATCCGACTCAAAAAGAATAGGGTTCTTCCACATATCATTTCTGACTTGTGGTGAAAATTTGACGAGGATCCGTCAAGGCAATCTAAAGTTATCGTCCGGAAACCAAAAGTGGCGGAAGAAGAAGAAGAAAAAAAAAAAAATTCTGCTAAAACCATAAAGGCATTTCTGCCGAAATGCCTTAATTCAAAGTAGCACTCCTCCGGGAATATGTAAATCTAGGTGCTTGAGAGGACTAGAATATATGTGAGATGTGTGAAGTTAAATTATGACAATGAGGCAGCATTGGCGGCTTCAAACGCTCATAATCAACTCGTGCAACTCATATGTATGTGATGTTATACATTCTTACTGTTGATTTACTTGATCTCGATGTGATATTACCTGTAGATATATGAATGATGAATGGAAAAAAAAAAAAAATACATTGTGCTAATAGGATTTTTACTACATATTTTACGGTATTCATTATTTCTGCATAGCAGATACATGCATATAAAGCATTACCCAGTGTTATGTTTTCCGAATATTATACAGTCAAACTGTTTGTTCAGCAAGTTACATCTAGACTATTCACTTCAATGATTTGTGAGGCTGTTTGTATGTGCCATAAAATGGGCGTTACTTGGCCAGTGTTATTTGTTATTCCAATGTTTAGATGTGTTCCAAGCAATGTCTACTTGTATATGTATGTTACTCAAATTTTTGCCAGTGAGAATTTGATGAGAAATCATGATGATGTGACATTGATTTGTTTTGGCATTCGATGTAGATTTTATATACCAGTGCGTGCATTTCTGGTCAGAAAAAATCTTGTTTACTCACAATATGGAGTTTTCTAGTCACACAACCATACTCTCGTCCGCCCGGACGGACGACGGACGCAACGCCATGCCAATAGGTTATCGGACCAAAGGTCCGGTAACCTAAAAAAATTAGCCCAAAGGCTAAGATAGGTTACCGGACAATTTTGGTTTGGCCATGGCAGCATTGGCAGGTAACAGACCTTGAGATTTACCAATCAAGGTTCGCAGTGTAAACATATGACCTTGGGATTTACCAATCAAGGTCATCCGTATGAACTTCGATGTAACCATTACATGTATGTGTGCGGCATTTGATATTCTATATGTTGGGTGGAATCGTTTAGGCCGCTCAGGTCAATTTACACATTCCAAGTCAGACATTTGGCACTCAAGGTCATCTGACGTCAAGTTCAAGGTCATCATTAGTTGTGCCATATATGTCTTCCTATATGTTCATAATGCAAACATGAGCTCTATCTGCAAGCATTTCATCTACAAAGGCAAATCTGGGCATTTTTTGACCCCAAAATGGCTGTTTTGACCTTTCAAGGTCATCCAAGGTCAAATTCAAGGTCACCACACAAGTCGCCATATATGACTTCCCATTTGAAAGTGCCAATTTCTAAGCTCTATCTTCAAGCGTTCTATGAGTACAGTCCTGACAGCTGCCATTATGAAGGAAAAAAGTGCCGAAAATTTTCTAAGTCCAAAATTTTTTTCAAAGGGTGAAAATTTTTTTTTGCCTAGAAGTGGCCCAAAATGGATAGTAATGTTATTTGGGACGAAAAAAATTTTTTTCGCCGACTCGTCAAAAATTCAAAATGGCCGCCACACTGAGATCGGCGATTCAACGGCAACAAAACTTATACACGTCACAGAGGTATATAAGAGGAATCTTTTTAAGCAAAAATCTCAAAACTGATCAGAGAGTTTTTGAGAAAATACAGACCAGGTGCAAATTTGAGCGTTTTTCGACCCAAAAATGGCTGTTTTGACCTTTCAAGGTCATCCAAGGTCAAATTCAAGGTCACCACACAAGTCGCCATATATGACTTCCCATTTGAAAGTGCCAATTTCTAAGCTCTATCTTCAAGCGTTCTATGAGTACAGTCCTGACAGCTCTATCTGCAAGCATTTCATCTACAAAGGCAAATCTGGGCATTTTTTGACCCCAAAATGGCTGTTTTGACCTTTCAAGGTCATCCAAGGTCAAATTCAAGGTCACCACACAAGTCGCCATATATGACTTCCCATTTGAAAGTGCCAATTTCTAAGCTCTATCTTCAAGCGTTCTATGAGTACAGTCCTGACAGCTGCCATTATGAAGGAAAAAAGTGCCGAAAATTTTCTAAGTCCAAAATTTTTTTCAAAGGGTGAAAATTTTTTTTTGCCTAGAAGTGGCCCAAAATGGATAGTAATGTTATTTGGGGCGAAAAAAAATTTTTTCGCCGACTCGTCAAAAATTCAAAATGGCCGCCACACTGAGATTGGCGATTCAACGGCAACAAAACTTATACACGTCACAGAGGTATATAAGAGGAATCTTTTTAAGCAAAAATCTCAAAACTGATCAGAGAGTTTTTGAGAAAATACAGACCAGGTGCAAATTTGAGCGTTTTTCGACCCAAAAATGGCTGTTTTGACCTTTCAAGGTCATCCAAGGTCAAATTCAAGGTCACCACACAAGTCGCCATATATGACTTCCCATTTGAAAGTGCCAATTTCTAAGCTCTATCTTCAAGCGTTCTATGAGTACAGTCCGGACAGCTCCCATTATGAAGGGAAAAAGTGCCGAAAATGTTCTAAGTCCAAAATTTTTTTCAAAGGGTGAAAAATTTTTTTTGCCCTAGAAATGGCCCAAAATGGATAGTAATGCGATTTGGGGCGAAAAAATTTTTTTTCGCCGACCCGCCAAAAATTCAAAAAAGGCCGCCACACGGAAACCGGCAGATTTAGGGCAACCAAACTTATACATATCACAGAGGTATATCAGGGGAATCTTTTGAAACCAAAAACTCAAAACTGATCAGACAGTTTTTGAGAAAATGGCCGACAAAAACGGCCGCCATTTTGAAAAAAATGCGAAAATCAAAAAACAAAAAAATACCTCCTTCTCAAAATATTTTTAGGCATTTTTGTGCAAAATTTCAGAAAGATTCGATCGTTAACTTTAAAGATAAAAATGTTAACGCCGGACGGACGGACGGACGGACGGACGACGGACGCAACGCCATGCCAATAGGTTATCGGACCAAAGGTCCGGTAACCTAAAAAGTTACTGAACAGATTTTGAGAAAACGACCGTCAAAGTCCAAAATTGGCCATTTTTCGACGAAAACGGCCGCTCTAACTTTGAAACCAAGGTCAGAGGTCAAATTCAAGGTCACGACAATATTCAGCATATATCATTTCCTATATGTGCACAATTGATTCCTAGTCTCTAATCTCAATATTAAGTGAGATATTAGGCTTTAATGTGTCCCATTATAAAGCATAGGAGAATTTAACGTGGGAAAGTCCCATTTGGGCCGAGTTTGGGCCCAAAATGGCCCACTTTGAGCGATTCAAGGGCAACGAAATTTATACATGTCACAGGGGTACATATGAGGAGTGTTATGTATCAATAAAAAAAAAAGTTACTGAACAGATTTTGAGAAAATGACCGCCAAAGTCCAAAATTGGCCATTTTTCGACGAAAACGACAGCCGCCATTTTTCGACGGCCGTCATTTTGAAAAAAAATGCGAAAATCAAATAACTAAAAAATACCTCCCTCTCGAAATATTTTTAGGCATTTTTGTGCAAAATTTCAGAAAATTAGCCCAAAGGCTAAGATAGGTTACCGGACATTTTGGTTTGGCCATGGCAGCATTGGCAGGTAACAGACCTTGAGATTTACCAATCAAGGTTCGCAGTGTAAACATATGACCTTGAGATTTACCAATCAAGGTCATCCGTATGAACTTCGATGTTGCCATTACATGTAGGTGTGCGGCATTTGATATTCTATATGTTGGTTGGAATCATTTAGGCCGCTCAGGTCAATTTACACATTCGAAGTCAGACATTTGGCACTCAAGGTCATCTGACGTCAAGTTCAAGGTCATCACTAGTTGTGCCATATATGTCTTCCTATATGTTCATAATGCAAACATGAGCTCTATCTGCAAGCATTTCATCTACAGAGGCAAATCTGGGCATTTTTTGACCCCAAAATGGCTGTTTTGACCTTTCAAGGTCATCCAAGGTCAAATTCAAGGTCACCACACAAGTCGCCATATATGACTTCCCATTTGAAAGTGCCAATTTCTATGCTCTATCTTCAAGCGTTCTATGAGTACAGTCCTGCCAGCTCCCATTATGAAAGAAAAAAGTGCCGAAAATTTTGTAAGTCCAAAATTTTTTTCAAAGGGTGAAAATTTTTTTTTAACCTAGAAATGGCCCAAAATGGATAGTAATGCGATTTGGGGCGAAAATTTTTTTTTTCGCCGACTCTTTAAAAATTCAAAATGGCCGCCACACGAAGATTGGCGATTCAATGGCAACAAAATTTATACACGTCACAGGGGTATATAAGAGGAATCTTTTTAAGCAAAAATCTCAAAACTGATCAGACAGTTTTTGAGAAAATACAGACCAGGTGCAAATTTGAGCGTTTTTCGACCCAAAAATGGCTGTTTTGACCTTTCAAGGTCATCCAAGGTCAAATTCAAGGTCACCACACAAGTCGCCATATATGACTTCCGATTTGAAAGTGCCAATTTCTAAGCTCTATCTTCAAGCGTTCTATGAGTACAGTCCTGACAGCTCCCATTATGAAGAAAAAAAGTGCCGAAAATTCTCCAAGTCCAAAATTTTTTTCAAAGGGTGAAAATTTTTTTTTGCCTAGAAATGGCCCAAAATGGATAGTAATGTTATTTGGGGCGAAAATTTTTTTTTTCGCCGACTCTTCAAAAATTCAAAATGGCCGCCACACTGAGATCGGCAATTCAAGGGCAACAAAACTTATACACGTCACAGGGGTATATAAGAGGAATCTTTTTAAGCAAAAATCTCAAAACTGATCAGAGAGTTTTTGAGAAAATACAGACCAGGTGCAAATTTGAGCGTTTTTCGACCCAAAAATGGCTGTTTTGACCTTTCAAGGTCATCCAAGGTCAAATTCAAGGTCACCACACAAGTCGCCATATATGACTTCCCATTTGAAAGTGCCAATTTCTAAGCTCTATCTTCAAGCGTTCTATGAGTACAGTCCGGACAGCTCCCATTATGAAGGGAAAAAGTGCCGAAAATTTTCTAAGTCCAAAATTTTTTTCAAAGGGTGAAAATTTTTTTTTGCTCTAGAAATGGCCCAAAATGGATAGTAATGCGATCTGGGGCGAAAAAATTTTTTTTCGCCGACCCGCCAAAAATTCAAAATGGCCGCCACACGAAAACCGGCAGATTTAGGGCAACCAAACTTATACATATCACAGAGGTATATGAGGGGAATCTTTTGAAACCAAACACTCAAAACTGATCAGACAGTTTTTGAGAAAATGGCCGTCAAAGTCCAAAATTGAGCGTTTTTCGACAAAAACGGCCGCCATTTTGAAAAAAATGCGAAAATCAAAAAACAAAAAAATACCTCCTTCTCAAAATATTTTTAGGCATTTTTGTGCTAAATTTCAGAAAGATTCGATCGTTAACTTTAAAGATAAAAATGTTAACGCCGGACGGACGGACGGACGGACGTGCGGACGAGACCTTCTTGTGTGCCCTTTACATGTTAAATTTCCTATCTAAAATAGGCACACAACTCCCCAAAATAGGCACACAAGAAGAAATTTCCTCACAACTTATGGTTGTGTGCCTTTTCTAGTCACACAACCATACTCTCGTCCGCCCGGACGGACGGACGGACGGACGGACGACGGACGCAACGCCATGCCAATAGGTTATCGGACCAAAGGTCCGGTAACCTAAAAATTCAATCGTAAACTTTAAAGATAAAATTGTTGACGGACGACGACGGACGACGCCGGACGCATCGCCATGCCAATAGGTTACGGACCATAGGTCCGGTAACCTAAAAATAGTCCGGAGATATGGGCCCATAAAACATATTTTGTGAATTACAGCAATATTCATCGAACAGATTTTTCCCAGCGTTTGACAACGCCGACGCCGACGGACGGACGCCAGACGCAACCTGAGGACAATAGCTTATCGGACTATAGGTCCGGTAAACTAAAAACGTCTTCAGATCTTGGCCTGAGTTATGTTCTGAAAAATTTATGGGGAAATTCATCACACACAAAAAAGTTACAGACCCGGACGGATGACGAACGACGGAAGGACGACAGACGAAAAACCACGATAATAGCTCACTGGCCCTTATCAGATTTCGCAATTTTCTACTCACAGACAAATGGACAGCAACTGATGGCATACATGTACATGTATGGCCCAGTAAGCTAATGAACCTTTGAAATATTCAGAAATGCTTCCTACATGTATGTGTTACATGCATTTCGATGGCTGTAATTTCTTGGTGACACGTGAATCCACATTACAACAGCCATCTTTGTTGTTATGGCAATACACCGTAGTCACAGATTAGCATAGATGGTCCCTGAATTACAGCATTGTAAAATATTTATTTTTTTCTGTCAACATCATCATTTTATGTATTCTGCATGGTATTAACTGACTACTAATAAACACTCAAATCCTACAGACCATAGGATAATATCTAGTGCAATTTCATTGTCTGTCGTGTGTGTTAAATAATAGCCCAACACTTTCAGTCAGTTACTTGATGTTTTTCAAATACAGAACATATTCATGAAAAGATTTGCAGAAATTAACTTACACGGAAGCATATAGGGCTATAGAAAGAAGCACAAACACAACTGAGAACCCCACAATTTCAACGAATGATTAGTTGCAGAAACATAGCCTAGTGGGTTTTTTATTGTCTCATACACACACTTCAGCTAGAGTTGATTTATTTAGTCTTCCTGAGCTGTTCCATATTGGTACAGATAGGTACATACAACAGCACTGAAACCCACGCAGTCACACGGTACAGTGTACACAATTGTAGCGAGCGAGCGAGCGTACGTAGAAAATAGTTTACACCCCGTGGTTGTACAGTGTACTATAGCAGATACTTGTACAGCAAACTTGCCTAGCTGCCCAGTCCAGCCTCACAAACACAAGGCTGACCTATCGCTTGCAACAACTCTCGCTTGCTTCATCTGGTCTGTGTAACTACTGACCCTTTTTATCATAGTCCTTGGACACACACAGACGTAGCCAGACACAGATTTCTCTGTACATGACATGGAGGAAATGTGATTTCCTTTAGTTCTGTGCATCAATATTGTCAGTATCTACAAGAAGTATTTCTCAATGAAATCTTCATCATCTTGAATTTTTCTCTTTTTTCTGAAAAGTCCCTAACATTTTAAATCATGCACTTTTGGCATGATTAAAGATTTGTACATTAAAGTTCCTCAGATTGTAAATGAAACACACTACAAAACATACATTGATTGTTCTATTTTGTATATATAAATCCATATACAAAGACATGTATACATAATAGATGTTATACCTATAAACACTGACATAACACTTGCTTTAGTAATATTTTGATAAAATAACCACACATTGGTTTATGTTTTGATTCAGAGCAATATCACAAGATACAGCAGCAGAACTGCTTAGATAAGTGTACATACTCGTTACCATGGCTAGTAAGGCAAACAGATAATCAACAGCTGATTTGCTGACAAAATATAAATCATATCAAATTCATCTGATTTAGTGTATTAAAAAAATGTTTCCAGACAGATAATTTTCGGGGCAATTATAATTGTTTTTTTTTTACCAAAATATTACCCATGTGTACATCAATTGGTATAAATAGTTTGAAATATACTCTGATCTTTTAAACTCGTTGACACAGGTTTTTGTTGATATTTTTGCAATGCTGAATGGTCTTGTATTATAACTCGGCGTACTCCATCTGGAAGTCAAACGGCAATTTCCTACTAAATTTCAGACATCTATCGCGAAAATTGAAACATAGGCCCAAGGGAACTGTAGCTTACCGGCTAGCCAATAGGTGATCGGACCGATGGTCTGGTAACTTCAAAGTTACAAGTATATTCAGCATATATCATTCCCTATATGTCCACAATTGATTTCTAAGCTGTAAAGTCGATAATAAGCGAAATATTAGCCACTTCGTGCTTTGACCTTGAAAATGAGGTCAAAGATCATATTCAAGGTCATGAGAATATTCAGCATATATCATTTCCTATATCATGTGTATATGTCCACAATTGATTTTCAAACTGTAAAGTGAATCATAAGCGATATATTAGCCATTTTGAGCTCCGACCCTGAAAATGAGGTGAAACGTCAAATTTAAGGTCATCAGAATATTTGGCATACCTGGTTATATCACTTCTTATATGTCAACATTTGATTCCCAAGCTGTAAAGTGAATAATAAGTGAGATATTACTGATTTTGTGCTCTGACCTTGAAAATGAGATCAAAGATCAAATTCAAGGTCATCAAAATATTCAGCATATATCATTTCCTATATGGTCACAATAGATTTCTAAGCTGTAAAGTAGATAATAAGCGAGATATTGGCCATTTGGTGCTCTGATCTTGAAAATGAGGTTAAAGGTCAAATTCAAGGTCACGAGAATATTCAGCATATAAATCATTTCCTATATGTCCACAATTGATTCCAAGTCCCTAATCTCAATATTGAGTGAGATATCAAGAACATTGTGGCCCATCATAAAGCATGGAGAATTTAACATGGGAAAGTCCTATTTGGGCTCCGTAAAAAACATCAAAATGACCGCCATACGCAGACCGGCGATCAAGAGCATCGAAACTTATACACAATATAAGGATACTTGAGGGAAACATTTTGAACCTAAAATCTCAAAACTGATCAGACAGTTTTCGAGAAAATAATTTTTAAAGTTGAAAACATGTAAAAACAGCCATTCTCGGCATAAAAATGGCTGCCAAAACTGCATAATCGATTCAATCAAAAAAATGAAAAAACATCTGGGGGTATTGACCCAATACATATTCACACAAATTTATGGACAAATTCATCAGCCCCCAAAAAAGATAAACATAGCACCAAGGGTGCTGTAGCTTACCGGCAATCATGAGAAACGCAGAGTATTGATTTTCCAACATATAATTTGTTACACTGATCTTGAACTCTAATTGTCAAAAGATGTTCGTAAATGTTGCTGGAAACACATTATCTGTATGGACTATAATACGAAATCAAATTACACATCACAAAGGTACATAAAGATAATCTCATACATGATTTTGAGTAAAACTGTCTGAATAGATTTAGACAAAATGGCCACCAAAGACAAAATTCATCGTTTTTGACCTTCCAAGGTCATTGAAGGTCAAATTCAAGGTCATCACTCAAACCGCAATGTATGATTTCCCATTTAAATGTGCCAATACTTAGGCTCTATTTTGAAGTCTTCTATGAGTTTACTCCGCACAGCTCCCATTATGAAGGAAAATTGGGTGAAATTTTCTAAGTCCAAAAAATTTTTCAATTTTTTTTTTTGCTGGAAATGGCTCAAAATGAATAGCGACTTGATTTGGGCCAAAAAATTTTTTTTTGGCCGACCCGTCAAAAAATCAAAATGGCCGCCACACGCAGACCGACGATTCAAGGGCAACGAAACTTATACACGTCATGAAGGTACATGAGAGGAATGTTTTGAAACAAAAATCTCAAAACTGATCAGACAGTTTTTGAGAAAATGGCCTCCAAAGTCCAAAATTGGGAATTTTTCGTCAAAAATGGCCGCCAAATGAGTAAAAACGATTCAATCAAAAAAATTCAAAAAACATCTTTAGATACTGGCCCAAGGTATGTTCTGACAAATTTATGGGGAAATTCATCATGTCAAAAAAAAGTTACAGACCCGGACGGACGACGGACGGACGACGGACGCCGGACGACGGACGAAATACCACGACAATAGCTTATCGGCCCAAAGGGCCGGTAAGCTAAAAAATGTTAACAGATGATGTGGCGGACGATGACGACGACGACGGACGAAAAACCACAACAATAGCTTATCGGCCCTTCTGGGCCGATAAGCCCATATATGTCCACAATTGATTCCGAAACTCTAATCTCAATATTAAGTGAGATATCAAGAACTTTGTGGCCCATTATAAAGCATAGAGAAATTTAACATGGGAAAGTCCTATTTGGGCCCCGTATACAACATCAAAATGGCCGCCACACGCAGACCGGCGATTCAAGAGCATCAAAACTTATACACATGATAAAGACACTTGAGGGGAACGTTTTGAAACTAAAATCTCAAAACTGATCAGACAGTTCTTGAGAAAATAATTTTTAAAGTTGAGAACATGCAAAAACAGCCATTTTCGGCATAAAAATGGCCGCCAAAACTGCATAATTGTTTCAATCAAAAGAATGAAAAAATTAGCCCAAAGGCTAAGACAGGTTACCGGACAATTTGTTTTTGGTTTGGCCATGGTAGCATTGGCAGGTAACAGACCTTGAGATTTACCAATCAAGGTTCGCAGTGTGAACAAATGACCTTGAGATTTACCAATCAAGGTCATCCGTGTGAACTTGATGTCACCATTACATGTATGTGTGCGGCATTTGATATTCTATATGTTCATAATACAAAAATATATCTGGGTGGAATTGTTTAGGCCGCTCAGGTCATCATTAGTTGTGCCATATATGTCTTGCTATATGTTCATAATGCAAACATGAGTTCTATATGCAAGCATTTCATCTATAGAGGCAAATCTGGGCATTTTTTGACCCCAAAATGGCTGTTTTGACCTTTCAAGGTCATCGAAGGTCAAATTCAAGGTCACCACACAAATCGCCATATATGACTTCCCATTTGAAAGTACCTATTTCTAAGCTGTATCTTCAAGTGTTCTATGAGAACAGTCCTGACAGCTCCCATTATGAAGGAAAATTAGCCCAAAGGCTAAGATAGGTTACCGGACAATTTTGGTTTGGCCATGGCAGCATTGGCAGGTAACAGACCTTGAGATTTACCAATCAAGGTTCGCAGTGTAAACATATGACCTTGGGATTTACCAATCAAGGTCATCCGTATGAACTTCGATGTAACCATTACATGTATGTGTGCGGCATTTGATATTCTATATGTTGGGTGGAATCGTTTAGGCCGCTCAGGTCAATTTACACATTCCAAGTCAGACATTTGGCACTCAAGGTCATCTGACGTCAAGTTCAAGGTCATCATTAGTTGTGCCATATATGTCTTCCTATATGTTCATAATGCAAACATGAGCTCTATCTGCAAGCATTTCATCTACAACGGCAAATCTGGGCATTTTTTGACCCCAAAATGGCTGTTTTGACCTTTCAAGGTCATCGAAGGTCAAATTCAAGGTCACCACACAAGTCACCATATATGACTTCCCATTTGAAAGTGCCAATTTCTAAGCTCTATCTTCAAGCGTTCTATGAGTACAGTCCTGACAGCTCCCATTATGAAGGAAAAAAGTGCCGAAAATTTTCTAAGTCCAAAATTTTTTTCAAAGGGTGAAAATTTTTTTTTGCTTAGAAATGGCCCAAAATGGATAGTAATGTTATTTGGGGCGAAAAAAATTTTTTTCGCCGACTCGTCAAAAATTCAAAATGGCCGCCACACTGAGATCGGCGATTCAAGGGCAACAAAACTTATACACGTCGCAGAGGTATATGAGAGGAATCTTTTTAAGCAAAAATCTCAAAACTGATCAGAGAGTTTTTGAGAAAATACAGACCAGGTGCAAATTTGAGCGTTTTTCGACCCAAAAATGGCTGTTTTGACCTTTCAAGGTCATCCAAGGTCAAATTCAAGGTCACCACACAAGTCGCCATATATGACTTCCCATTTGAAAGTGCCAATTTCTAAGCTCTATCTTCAAGCGTTCTATGAGTACAGTCCGGACAGCTCCCATTATGAAGGGAAAAAGTGCCGAAAATTTTCTAAGTCCAAAATTTTTTTCAAAGGGTGAAAATTTTTTTTTGCCCTAGAAATGGCCCAAAATGGATAGTAACGCGATTTGGGGCGAAAAAAATTTTTTTCGCCGACCCGCCAAAAATTCAAAATGGCCGCCACACAGAAATCGGCAGATTTAGGGCAACCAAACTTATACATATCACAGAGGTATATGAGGGGAATCTTTTGAAACCAAAAACTCAAAACTGATCAGACAGTTTTTGAGAAAATGGCCGTCAAAGTCCAAAATTGAGCGTTTTTCGACAAAAACGGCCGCCATTTTGAAAAATTAGCCCAATGGGCTAGAAAGGTTACCGGAGAAATATACAGAGTTAAGCCGAGAAAGTTGAAGGTCAAATTCAAGGTGACCACTGAAATCGCCATATCTCTAACCTTGAAAATGGGATCAAAGGTTAAATTCTAGATCACCAAACTATTCAGCATACATCATTTCCTATATGTTCACTATGGACCCCTAAGCTGTAAATTTGATAATAAGCGAGATATAAGCCATTTTGTAATCTGACTTTGAAAATAAAATGACTGACCTTGAAATTTAGGTCAAAGGTCAAATTCAATATCATTAAAATATTCAGAATATATCATTTCCTATATGTTCACAATTGATTCCTAAGCTGTAAAGTCGATAATAAGCGAGATATTAGCCATTTTGTCCTGTTGACCTTGAAAATGAGGTCAAAAGTCAAATTCAAGGTCACTAGAATATTCAGCATATATCATTTCCTATATGTTCACAATTGATTTCTAAGCTGTAAAGGCGCTAATAAGCAAGATATTGACCATTTTGTCCTGTGACCTTGAAAATGAGGTCAAAGGTCAAATTCAAGGTCATGAGAATATTCAGCATATATCATTTCCTATATGTTCACAATTGATTCCTAAGCTGTAAAGTCGATAATAAGCGAGATATTAGCAATTTTGTCCTGCAACCTTGGAAATGAGGTCAAAGGTCAAATTCAAGGTCACGAAAATATTCAGCATATATCATTTCCTATATGTTCACAATTGATTCCTAAACTGTAAAGTCGATAATAAGCGAGATATTATCCATTTTGTCATGTGACCTTGAAAATGAGGTCAAAGGTCAAATTCAAGGTCACAAAAATATTCAGCATATATCATTTCCTATATGTCCACAATTGATTCCTAAGCTGTAGAGTCGATAATAAGCGAGATATAAGCCATTTTGTGCTCTGACCTTGAAACTGAGGTCAGGGGTCAAATTCAAGGTCACGAGAATATTCAGCATATATCATTTCCTATATGTCCACAATTGATTCCTAGTCTCTAATTTCAATATCAAGTGAGATATTAGGCATAATGTGTCCCATTATAAAGCATAGAAGAATTTAACATGGGAAAGTCCCATTTGGGCCGAGTTTGGGCCAAAATGGCCCACTTCGAGCGATTCAAGCGCAACGAAATTTATAGACATCATAGGAGTACATACGAGGAGTCTTTTGTATCAAAAAGAAAAAAAGTTACTGAACAGATTTTGAGAAAATGGCCGCCAAAGTCCAAAATCAGGCATTTTTCGTCGAAAACGGTCGCCATTTTGAAAAAAATGCGAAAATCAAAAAACTAAAAAATACCTCCTTCTTGAATTATTTTTAAGTATTTTTGTGCAAAATTTCAGAAAAATTCGCCCGTAAACAAAAAAGATAAAAATGTGGACGACGACGGACGACGACGGACGACGGCGGACGACGACGGACGACGGACGACGGACGCAACGCCATGCCAATAGGTTATCGGACCATAGGTCCGGTAACCTAAAAAATGCGAAAATCAAAAAACAAAAAAATACCTTCTTCTCAAAATATTTTTAGGCATTTTTGTGCAAAATTTCAGAAAGATTCAATCGTTAACTTTAAAGATAAAAATGTTAACGCCGGACGGACGGACGGACGGACGGACGCAACGCCATGCCAATAGGTTATCGGACCAAAGGTCCGGTAACCTAAAAAGTGCCGAAAAATTTCCAAGTCCAAAATTTTTTTTCAAAGGGTGAAAAATTTTTTTTGCCTAGTAATGGCCCAAAATGGATATTAATGCGATTTGGGGCGAAAATTATTTTTTTCGCCGACTCGTCAAAAGTTCAAAATGGCCGCCACACGGAGATCTGCGATTCAAGGGCAACAAAACTTATACACATCATAAAGGTACATAAGGGGAATCTTTTGAAACAAAAATCTCAAAACTGATCAGACAGTTTTCAAGATAAGACAGACAAGGTGCAAATTTGGGCATTTTTCGACCCAAAAATGGCTGTTTTGACCTTTCAAGGTCATCCAAGGTCAAATTCAAGGTCACCACACAAGTCGCCATATATGACTTTCCATTTGAAAGTGCCAATTTCTAAACTCTATCTTCAGGCGTTCTAGGAGTACAGTCCTGGCAGCTCCCATTATGAAGGAAAAAAGGGCCGAAAATTTAAGTCCCAAAATTTTTTTCAAAGGGTGAAAAAATTTTTTTTGTCTAGAAATGGCCCAAAATGGATAGTAATGCGATTTGGGCCGAAAAAAATTTTTTTCGTCGACCCGTCGAAAATTCAAAATGGCCGCCATACGCAGACCGGCGATTCAAGGGCAACCAAACTTATACACATCACAGAGGTACATAAGGAGAATCTTTTGAAACAAAAATCTCAAATCTGATCAGACAGTTTTTGAGAAAACGATCGTCAATGTCCAAAATTAGCTGTTTTTCGTCAAAAATGGCCGCCATTTTGAAAATAATTCGAAAATCAAAAAACTAAAAAATACCTCCCTCTCAAAATATTTTTAAGCATTTTTGTGCAAAATTTCAGGAAGATTCGATCATAAGCTTTAAAGAAATGAATGTTGACGGACGCCGGACGAAGACGGACGACGACGACGACGGACGCAACGCCATGGCAATAGGTTATCGGACCAAAGGTCCGGTAACCTAAAAATGTCTGGGGGTATTGACCCAATACATATTCACATAAATTTATGGACAAATTCATCAGCCCGAAAAAAAAAAAAAATGTTAACAGATAATGTGGCGGACAACAATGACGACGACGGACGAAAAACCACGACAATAGCTTATCGTCCCTTATGGGCCGTAAGCTAAAAACTAAAAAATACCTCCTTGAATTATTTTTAAGTATTTTTGTGCAAAGTTTCAGAAAAATTTGCCCGTAAACATAGAAGATAAACATAGCACCAAGGGTGCTGTAACTTACCGTCAATCATGAGAATTGCACAGAGTATTGATTTTCCAACATATAAATTGTTACACTGATCTTTAACTCTATTGTCAAAACATGTTCGTAAATGTTGCCCAAAACACATTTTCTGTATGAACTATGATAAGAAATCAAGTTAAATCTCGGAAGATATTTTTCGTTAATGACATATATTCAAAGACTGTCGATTCAAAGGCAACAAAACTTTTACACATCACAAAGGTAAATAGGGGGAATCGTATGCATTTGAGGAAAATTGTCTGAATACATTTTGAGAAAAGGGCCACCAAAGTCAAAATTCATCATTTTTTTCGACAAAAAAGGTCGTTTTGACCTTTCAAGGTCATTTAAGGTCAAATTCAAGGTCATCACTCAAACCGCAATATATGATTTCCCATTTGAATGTGCTAAAACTTAGGCTCTATCTTGAAGTGTTCTATGAGTTTACTCCGTACAGCTCCCATTATGAAGGAAAAATTGGGTGAATTTATGAAGGAAAAATTGGGTGAAATTTTATAAGTCAAAAAAATTTTCAATGACCAAAAAAAATTTTTTATTTTTTTTTGCTGGAAGTGCCTCAAAACAAATAGTGACTTGATTTGGGACAGAAAGTTTCGCTGACTCATCATAGAGGTACATGAGGAGAATGTTTCAAAACAAACAGTTCAAAACTGATCGCACAGTTTTTTAAAAAATGGCGATCTAAGTCCAAAATTGGCCATTTTTCAACAAAAATGACCGCCAAATCAGCGAAAACGATTCAATCAAAAAAATTTCAAAAAGTCTTTAGATACTGGTCCAAGGTATGTTCTGACAAATTTATGGAGAAATTCACGTCAAAAAGTAATTACAGACTCGGACGGATGACAAACGACGGACGAAAAGCCATGACAATAGCTCATCGGCTTGAAGGGCTGGTGAACTAAAGAGGCTCTAAAAGTAGCTAATCAAAGCAACTTACTTATGTGACGTCATGAATACTCATCATATGATAGCTATTGAGCTTCATAATTCAAGTACGAATATTTTAAAAACTCGACACAAAATTGGTAATATCTCGAGAACGGTCAAAGATATTAAGGTTCTGTAAAAGCCAACACATTACCTTTTGCATTTTCTATCTCACAAAATGTGATAACTTGAAATTGATTTTGATTTGCGTTAGATTTGATTGATGTTGTAACACAATTGATTGATGTAAACACGACAAAAACCCAAAAATATTCTCATATTCCTGAGATGTCGTTTTGGGTTGAAATTTAACATTGGGGTAGATTACCAACTTTTTTGCGATAGAAGTCTGACATTTGGTACAAAATTGCCATTTGACTCCCAGGTGAAGTATGCCAAGTTGCCAAGTTATAATATAATACCATTAAACATCGCAAAAATTATCAGTAAAAAACTGTGTTAACGACTTTAAAAAATCAAAGTATAAATTGTGGTCAACATATGAGACTGGGATTACATGTATCTGCAACTTACACAGGTCATAATGCTGAATAAGTTTGACTATGTTTAAGTACAGGGCCAGTCTGCTTTCAGCAACATAGTGATGATCTTTATTTACTACAGATTCATGTCAACAGCATGTAGAATCACAACCAAGCACTCAGACACACAAATCATACCTGTGCTTTTGTGCTGTTAATACACATGTAAGTATACAAGTAACTACGCTACCTGGATCAACAACAAACATTGCAAACTAAAATCTACAAAAATAAAATATAAAAGGAAGTAAAGGACCAAAAATATCAACAGAAACAAATATAAGCCAAAACTAACATATGCACTGAAATATGATATCTCAGGAGTTTGATTCTTCAGTTCTAACCAAGAGAGAACCGAATAGGCATCAAATATAGCAAAATTCATAGCACATTTCGGTTAACTGTGAAATCCTATATCATAGCATTCACATCAGGTAAAACTTTGTGAAAAATATTCCTGAACATACACCAATAAGGGGTGTTAAAACAATTGAACAATTTCCATCAAAATATTGTAGGAGAAGTACAAGGTTTTCCAAACAGAAAAATATTCAACTGTTCGAATTTGCCAAAATTTTTGTCTTAAAAATCTTAAATCAATAAACAGGTCTTCAAAACAGATATAACACACAATCATCAAGAAACCTGCACCATTGACTTTACCCTTGTGAGGTCGGAGGTTGTCCAGCACAAAGTCGAATAACCTTAGTAACCAACAAATAATGCAGGCAACTTCCTAGAAATCAACAGCTTTGACATATTGGAATTTGAGGGGTCTTAATTTGTCTTTCAAGATTTCAGGGAGTGCATCATAAAATGTTACAAGCAAATTGTGTGGCAGAAACACACCAGTGAATTGATTTCAATCACACAAGTCAGACATTTAGCATGTTTAGTGGAATCAAATATATGTACCGGTACAGGTGCATCAAGTTTTGTTGAAATGTGTTTTGAACATAACGTAATATTTTTGAGTCCATGTATTACCCATATACTTGTTCAAGAATTTAATTAAATTAGAACTGATCAGTGGTCATTTTATCAAACAAATTTCATTTTAGGCAGTAAATTTTTCAGCAATTAAACTACATGAAACACTTCTTTCAAAAATCCTACCCAATGTTGAAAACATACCCAATCATTATAGCAATTACTGATAGCATACAAGAGGCATGATGGTCACTAAAATTCTAATATCGTCATTTTACAGAATATATGTGGAATATAAATCATATAATTGATGTACAAACATATAGCTAGAAGATATAGCATACTAGGTCAAATACAATTGTCACACTCCAGTATAGCAATAGCTCAGGAATCTGACAAAGTTCTGAGCCCATCAGGGTTGACACAAATACATAATTCACATACATCAATACTAATTTCCTAAACAAAAACTTGATTAAAATTAAGTAGGAAAAGTAATAATTACATTGCATTTTTGATTATAAACTCTTTACGATCGAGCGACGCGGCATCACCCTCTATCCACATAGAAAATATCTAACAATCAAATCTCATTTATACACAACACGCGCTTTACCTCGAGGCGAATTTTTACCATCCATCGTAAAACTCGCTTTGTGATCTGTGATATGGCTTCGAGTAATCTAATCCAAACTATACGCCTTCCATTGATTCTTCCTAACGTGAAGATATAAGAATCACAAATCAAGAAAAAGAAAATCAAAAAAAAAAATAATTCAGTTGAAAAGCAATGTATATATGAACATAACAAACATGCATTCTATGATAAACCTCGTAATAACAATACAGTACACTCTCGCATAAATTATCAAATAATATATGCCCAGTGGTACAACGAAGCTCAAAATGGAGCACCCAAAAAGGGTTGGATAGCAAATGCTCGTGGCAGCAAATTTCACTGTAAATTTAGCAATTTGAATACATGGTCAGACCAGCTGAGTTGAAATTAATATCAAGTGAAAATTTGATTTCGATTCAACATAGCATTTCGGTAGATAACATGTATCTAAATACAGATTGCTCGTAAGAGAGCAATACTGACTCAGTGAAGACATTACATTTTTTTGTGGAAGTTTGGTCTTAGTCTACATGAACATAACCATATGGTAACATGAGCATAGCACACATTCAGCCTGACTCACAAAACAAGCACACGCAGTAAAGTTCAGATCTGGATCAGAGAAATACGAAATCGTGAGGGGCCAGGGAAATACAAACAAACCCAGGAACACATTGCTTGGTAAAATAAAATGAAATAATTTACACGTATATAAAATGAAATACTCCTGGCTCATGAAAATTCATGAATATATATACAAATACATCATTTATGTTCATACCATAATACAAATATATCATGTCCTTCGTCCTCAGTATAACATAGCATTAAGCATGACCAGCAAAGTCAACTGGTTATTCTATGGTATGAAAGACCTACAGAATAACCAAAAACACAGAAATCAAGTTGTATATCTTGGTGCATATCATCTGATGACAACAGACTGACATATAGCAAACATGGTAACTAATCCTGGCTGTCATGATGACAGATCCAAAGTGGAAGAACAAATATAGCAAATATGGCATTTGTATGATTTTAACCGTTCAACTTGCTACACATCACAAAATGAAAACTTCAATGAAAACAAACCACAAAAAGAAAATTTCATGTGCACAAAAAAGTGTGCACTGTGCCGAACTTGCCAAAAAAACCAATTAACATTTTCATTGAACAACCAATTGATAAACATAATGGGAAGAGGTTAGCCCCTGATAGGGGGAGTGTATCAAACACAGACGCCAAATACACCAGCTCTGAAGGTATGGCCGATTCATTGCTTGCTATAATGAGAAACAGAAATGTGACATTGGACAAAGGACACATTCAGATATTTATATATATATCATCCTCAACATATTATTTGTATGTACAGTCTATCTGGCTATAACAACATACATACTATTTATCGTTACAGGCGTTACTCTGATTCTGTTGTGGATCGTGGCCCGTGGTTGCCAAGTGTGGCTTTGTCGATGTGCTGTTGTGGCCTACATGGCTCGTTGTCGTGGTTACTGGGTTATTGTTTATGTGGGTACCACCGTTACCGATGGCGGCATTTTGGGCATGGCCGGGGTTCGTGACCATGCCACCCCCAGCTGGAACGTTGGCCTGTTGTGAGGTCGGAGTTTGTGGATTGGTTGAAGAGTTAGACGCGTTGCCGTCGGTAGCGTTGTTGGTCTCAGTGATGGGGGGTGGTGGAGGTGTTGGTGGCACAGCACTTTTGATAATGCTCATGGCGCCCATCTCCTCCAGCTGTTTCTCAGCGATGGCGTCCCATCCCTTGTTAGCGAGCGGGTTGGCAGGACTCGGGTGCATGATGGTCTCCACGCGAATCCACTCCATCCCGGCGGCCTTCAGTGCGACCCTCGCTCTCTCCTGGGCAAACTTGCCGACGCCGATAACAAGTTCGATCCCAAGGAGTTGTACGACCTCACACACCGCCCGCTCACAAATCTCCAGCAGCATTCGACGCTCCGCCGCCGGCAAATCAGGGGGAGTCAGCGACTTGCCCGTGTGGTTTATGAAGATCAGAGGACAAAGGTTGTGTACGAAACAGTTCTCAAAGAACGCTTCCGGTTCCTTGCAGATCTTGGTGAAAAGACCCCAGAAACGCTGTCCGCTCACCTGTTAGCGGAAAACGAAACAGCGTGCGTGTCGTTACAAGGGTTCTCAGACAACTCCTTTGTGCACGACCTTTGTCATATGATCTTCATGAATCACCGCAGACATGACACTCAGTGAACGGGGAGAGAAGACAAGTGTTAGTCAACGTTCAGTGTAAAGTCGTCAAATCATCTAAACTTCGTCATCTACATACCCTTCTGCAAACTGTCCACTGGCAAGAAAACTGCACTATTCTTCTAGCTTCCAAGTCAAACATTGAGTGAACTTACAGTTGTTCATTGTCAGTATGATATAACTATATCTATGTACGTTACAATTCGTATGTATCATAGTGTTCGCCTATGATTTCACGAGATAAGAATATTTTCAACTGAACTAGTTCAACCTTCCATTTCATTGCTGACTGGAGACTATTGGATTTATCAACTGCAAAATTCACAAAATGTTTTACCATGAACTACATGTAGACACTTTCCGGTCGCTGATGACCGCTTGAACTAGACACTTCCCAGTCGCTGATGACCGCTTGAACTAGACACTTTCCGGTCGCTGATGACCGCTTGAACTAGCCAATTTCCGGTCGCTGATGACCGCTTGAACTAGACACTTTCCGGTCGCTGATGACCGCTTGAACTAGACACTTTCCGGTCGCTGATGACCGCTTGAACTAGACACTTTCCGGTCGCTGATGACCGCTTGAACTAGACACTTTCCGGTCGCTGATGACCGCTTGAACTAGACACTTCCCGGTCGCTGATGACCGCTTGAACTAGACACTTTCCAGTCGCTGATGACCGCTTGAACTAGACACTTTCCGGTCGCTGATGACTGCTTGAACTAGACACTTCCCGGCCACTGATGACAGCTTGAACTAGACAATTTCCGGTCGCTGATGACCGCTTGAACTAGACAATTTCCGGTCGCTGATGACCGCTTGAACTAGACACTTTCCGGTCGCTGATGACCGCTTGAACTAGACAATTTCCGGTCGCTGATGACCGCTTGAACTAGACACTTCCCGGTCGCTGATGACAGCTTGAACTAGACACTTTCCGGTCGCTGATGACAGCTTGAACTAGACACTTTCCGGTCGCTGATGACATCTTGAACTAGACACTTTCCGGTCGCTGATGACCGCTTGAACTAGTAACATTCCGGTCGCTGATGACCGCTTGAACTAGACACTTTCCGGTCGCTGATGACCGCTTGAACTAGACACTTTCCAGTCGCTGATGACCGCTTGAACTAGACACTTTCCGGTCGCTGATGACCGCTTGAACTAGACACTTTCCGGTCGCTGATGACTGCTTGAACTAGACACTTTCCGGTCGCTCATGACTGCTTGAACTAGACACTTTCCGGTCGCTGATGACTGCATGAACTAGACAATTTGCGGTCGCTGATGACTGCTTGAACTAGACACTTTCCGGTCGCTGATGACTGCATGAACTAGACAATTTGCGGTCGCTGATGACTGCTTGAACTAGACACTTTCCGGTCGTTGATGACTGCTTGAACTAGACACTTTCCGGTCGCTGATGACCGCTTGAACTAGACACTTTCCGGTCGCTGATGACCGCTTGAACTAGACACTTTCTGGTCGCTGATGACCGCTTGAACTAGACACTTCCCGGTCGCTGATGACCGCTTGAACTAGACACTTTCCGGTCGCTGATGACCGCTTGAACTAGACACTTTCCGGTCGCTGATGACCGCATGAACTAGACACTTACCGGTCGCTGATGACCGCTTGAACTAGACACTTTCCGGTCGATGATGACCGCTTGAACTAGACACTTTCCGGTCGCTGATGACCGCTTGAACTAGACACTTTCCGGTCGCTGATGACCGCATGAACTAGACACTTTCCGGTCGCTGATGACCGCTTGAACTAGACACTTCCCGGTCACTGATGACCGCTTGAACTAGACACTTCCCGGTCGCTGATGACCGCATGAACTAGACACTTCCCGGTCGCTGATGACCGCTTGAACTAGACACTTCCCGGTCGCTGATGACCGCTTGAACTAGACACTTTCCAGTCGCTGATAACCGCTTGAACTAGACAATTTCCGGTCGCTGATGACTGCTTGAACTAGACAATTTCCGGTCGCTGATGACTGCTTGAACTAGACACTTTCCGGTCGCTGATGACCGCTTGAACTAGACACTTTCCGGTCGCTGATGACCGCTTGAACTAGACACTTTCCGGTCGCTGATGACCGCTTGAACTAGACACTTTCCGGTCGCTGATGACAGCTTGAACTAGACACTTTCCAGTCGCTGATAACCGCTTGAACTAGACACTTTCCGGTCGCTGATGACAGCTTGAACTAGACAATTTCTGGTCGCTGATGACTGCTTGAACTAGACAATTTCCGGTCGCTGATGACTGCTTGAACTAGACAATTTCCGGTCGCTGATAACTGCTTGAACTAGACAATTTCCGGTCGCTGATGACAGCTTGAACTAGACACTTTCCAGTTGCTGATAACCGCTTGAACTAGACACTTTCCGGTCGCTGATGACAGCTTGAACTAGACAATTTCTGGTCGCTGATGACTGCTTGAACAAGACAATTTCCGGTCGCTGATGACTGCTTGAACTAGACAATTTCCGGTCGCTGATGACTGCTTGAACTAGACAATTTCCGGTCGCTGATAACTGCTTGAACTAGACACTTTCCGGTCGCTGATGACAGCTTGAACTAGACACTTTCCAGTCGCTGATAACCGCTTGAACTAGACACTTTCCGGTCGCTGATGACAGCTTGAACTAGACAATTTCTGGTCGCTGATGACTGCTTGAACTAGACAATTTCCGGTCGCTGATGACTGCTTGAACTAGACAATTTCCGGTCGCTGATAACTGCTTGAACTAGACAATTTCCGGTCGCTGATGACCGCTTGAACTAGACACTTTCCGGTCGCTGATGACAGCTTGAGCTAGACAATTTCCGGTCGATGATGACCGCTTGAACTAGACACTTTCCGGGCTTTGGCGATGATAGGGGTATGTACATGTTCATGGGTGTTCAATTTGTTGTGATCAAAGATTTGTCAAAAGAACTGTCAAAAGTGGGCGGTTAAGCTACATTCTAATTAAATAGGGGGTGGGCCATAGCCTGAACATGGGCAGTGACCCACGCGACCACGGTATTAATATTCATTCAATCTTTCCTAAAATTAGCCCAAGGGCTAAGATGAAGATGGGTTACCGGACAAAATATGATAGCTGGGTCATTCCATGCCATTTCAACCATTTTTCAACACTTCCCACGCACTTGGTCTCAGGAAATTCTGAAAATTGTACCATGTGTACCAGATGCTCCCCTACTATTCTGGACACACCATGTGAAATTTCAGTGTGGTCAGTCGAGAACTTTTCGAGATATGACCACTTTAGTAGGAGGGGTATCCATCAATTTTGATGCAAAATTTACGGACCCTTATTTCTCATCCATTTTCACAGATCAATTTCTCAGCAACTACTTAACATAGGCACCTGAAATTTCAAAATCTAGTACATATTTTTCTGGCCTTTCAGAATATGAAAACACATTTGGAATACATCTAAGCAGTTGGGTATGCTTGCCCTCCAAAAATTAGAAAAATTGCATGGACGTTAGTAGCTGAACCATGTTTAGGCCATCAGATAATGTCTTTCTAGATGCATTAGACAGCTACAACTTCTAGTATTTATTAATATTTACATGTCCTTTGAGAAACAAAAGCCATTTGATATATAGATGTTTCTGTGTCTGTGTAGCAGGCCTCTGAATCTCCTGAAATCTGTTTCGGATCAATTTTTCAAACTGCCAAAACCCAATGTGGGGATGTATGAAAACCTCCATTTTTTTTTCATTCTGAAGCACAAAGAGTAGGCTTTTTGAGGATATAAAACTTTTCTTCTTTATGGAACTCCTTCATTTTTTATTTTCATGCTCAAAACGTGAATAATTCACCATTCTCACCATTTTTGAATGTTCAAATTCATTTACCTTAGATCATGAGAACAGTCAATTTTTGGTTGCTCGATGAGTGTAAATTAATGTATTGTTTGTTTCAAGAACATCTCAGAATATATTTCATTTATTACTGTACAGGCTGAACTTTCACATATTCTCTCAATGCAGTACAATGTTAATTGTCATCGTCATTGCTGCTGTTCACTTCCTCATATCGCTGAAGCCTTTGCTTATACTGCTTGAATTTTTGCCTCAGTCTCCTACACCTGTCTATCATGTTGTCAGGGTTCAAGTCAACTGTTTGGTCACTGTCATTTTTTGCATTTTGTACCCCCACATCTACTGTAACATCACTGTCATCAGAGGTTGGTTAAATCTAAATGCATGTGGCATTTTCTTCTTCTGATTCTGTGTAGAGTGGTGAGCTCCCTGGTGCATATTTCCTTGCTATTTCCTTGCTCAACACAACATTCCTGAGGAGATCTCAAGCAGTATAAGCAAAGGCTTCAGCGATATGAGGAAGTGAGCAGCAGCAATGACGATGACAACTAGACATAAAAGCCTATAGGCTTTGTGGCATCCCCCAATTTGTTCTTATCATTTCAAATGGTCATACTGGACTGAGAAAAAAGGATACATAGGCCATTGTATGTGGGTAAGAGTGAGAGCTCATCTGACAGTTTCTTACCAGAACTGCTTTCTATCATCTTGACAACTTGACCCACCAGACATTTGCCACCCAAAATGAATGGACAATTACCCAGCCAATATTATTCAGCGTACTAGTATATTTGATCAGGATGTTCGTGATATTTTTCAGGTGCTCCTGTCAAATATAAAATGATACATGACTAAAAGAATGCTGTGTCATCTTGGCCAATTTTGTGATTTCAAAACTTGTACAATACAGCGGAATTGTCGCATTCATATTATAACCAAGCCGAACATTTCCCAGCTAACTAAAACAATGATGATTTGGTCATTGCATGTGAAATAGAGTTGAATAACAAAACATTAAAACAATACATGTTTGTACAATATAAATGCAGACAGGGCAAATCATTCCCCAAGCATGTTGTGTCATGTGTGTTTGGCTTATTAACCAACTATTGTATTCTGTGGGATGGAACTTCATTCTTTTACCATGTACACACACTAGTAAACCAGGCTTTGGAGGGGGGAGTGAGGGATTATGCATGGATATGAGCCTAGGGTCATGTTGGACATGCTAGCTTTACTGCTGTATCACTTGTCAGGCATGACTGAGCAGGGCTGGCTGAGAGGGGCGGAGCCTATTGCTGTGCTGGACAGACTGGCTGATCTTGTAAGGCATTACTGAGCAGGGCTCTCATATACTGCACTGGCTGAGAGGGCAGAGCCCAGCCTCATGCTGGACATGCAGGCCGCAGTCAGTGAATACAGTAGCATGGCTCAGTTATAGTAGTCAGTCGGCCATTTGGATATTTGGGGGGTAAAAATGTCATGAAATATGTACCGTTTGAAACATATTTCATGTGTTAGTATATAGCTAGGAGTATTATTTACGGGCTTCTAGAGTTTGGGCACCCTTGGGCAAACCTGAATAAAACGCGATTGAACCGAGTAGGTCTCTTCGCGACACGCGAACTATATGAAAACACCAAAACGGCAATAACTTGTGAACTATCCACAGTAGATGCATGATTTTGGTGTCTATACATATGTTTTCAACCCCAATCTTTTGGATGAGCACGCTTGCAAGTACATTAGACCATTCATTTGAGAAGAAAATCCAATATGGCCTCGAAAAACGCGCATTTTTGTGCTAGCTCTGAACAACATTTATTTCATGGGCTCAGTTCACCCACTGTACACCACCAGAAATCCCACACACTGATGTACCGTTTGAAACATATTTCATGTGACAGTATATAGCTAGGAATATTATTTCTGGGCTTCTAGTGTTTGGGCACCCTTGGGCAAACTCGGGAAAACACGATTGAACCAAGCACGGTCTCTTCGCGACACCGGGTATGAAAACACAAAAACGGCAATAACTCGTGAACTATACACAGTAGAAGCATGATTTTGGTGTCTATACATATGTTTTCAACCCCAGTCTTTTGGATGAGCACACTTGCAAGTACATTAGACCATTCATTCGTGAAGAAAATCTAATATGGCTTCCAAAAACGAGCATTTCTGTGTTAGGTTTGAATAACAAATATTTCATGGGCTCTGTACACCCCCAGAACCCTCACCTACTTGTATCAGTTTTGTCTATCGGGGTATTACATCTGCATGGGCGCAGGCGAGGGAATAATTCCAAGTCCAAAAAAAAAAAAAAAAATACACCTAAAAAATTTTTTTCATCTGGAAATTGCCTGAATCAAATTATGACATTGACAGGAATCGCCCAATTTTTTTTCCAAAATGGCCGCTGGCGGCCATCTTGGATTTCGGATCTCGACGAAAAACAATAGGGGTTAGGAGCAAAGTATTTCGGATGAGCTGTGAAAATTTCGGAAAGATGGATCAAGGCGTTCAAGAGTTATGATCCGGAAACCAAACGGCGGAAGAAAAAAAAAATAAAAAAAGAAAGAAAAAAAAATTAGGCCAAGGGCCAAAGATAGGTTACCGGACAATGTTTAATATTTTAGATGTTAGCCAGGTCACTGGCTAAAGTCAAGGTCAAAAGAATATTCAGCATATATAATATTAAGCATATATCATGTCCACAGTCGATTGTTAAGCTGTAAATTCAAAACAGAGAGATATTAGCAATTTTGTGCTGTGGCCTTGAAAATGAAGGCAAAAGGTCAAATTCAAGGTCATCAAAATATTCAGTGTATATCATTTTCTATATGTCCACAATTGATTTCCAAGCCATACAGTCAATAGAGGAGCAAGATATGAGCCAGTTTGTACTTGGACCTCGAAAATGAGGTCAGAGGTCAAATTCAAGGTCACGAGAATATTCAGCATATATCATTTCCTATATGTCCACAATTGATTCCTAAGCTGTAAAATCGATAATAAGTGAGATATTAGACACTTTGTCCTGTGACCTTGAAAATGAGGTCAAAGATCAAATTCAAGGTCACGACAATAATTTGCATATATCATTTCCTATATGTTCAGAACTGATTCGTAAGCCGTAAAGTCGATGACAAGCGAGATATTAGCTATTTTGTCCTATGACCTTGAAAATGGGGTCAAAGGTCAAATTTAAGGTCATCAGAATAATCAGCATATATCATTTCCCATATGTCCACAATTGATTCCTAAGCTGTAGAGTCAATAATAAGCAAGATATAAGCCATTTTGTCCTTTGACCTTGAAAATGGGATCAAAGGTCAAATTCATGGTCATCAGAATATTCAGCATATATCATTTCCTATATGTCCACAATTGATTCTTAAGATGTAGAGTCGATAATAAGCGAGATATAAGCCATTTTCTCCTATGACCTTGAAAATGGGGTCAAAGGTCAAATTCAAGGTCACGAGAATATTCAGCATATATCATTTCCTATATGTTCACAATTGATTCCTAAGCTGTAAAGTCGATAATAAGCGAGATATTAGCAATTTTGTCCTGTGACCTTGGAAATGAGGTCAAAGGTCAAATTCAAGGTCATGAGAATATTCAGCATATATCATTTCCTATATGTTCACAATTGATTCCTAAGCTGTAAAGTCGATAATAAGCAAGATATTAGCCATTTTGTCAGGTGACCTTGAAAATGAGGTCAAAGGTCAAATTCAGGGTCATGAGAATTTTCAGCATATATCATTTCCTATATGTTCACAATTGATTCCTAAGCTGTAAAGTCGATAATAAGCGAGATATTAGCCATTTTGTCATGTGACCTTGAAAATGAGGTCAAAAGTCAAATTCAAGGTCATGAGAATTTTCAGCATATATCATTTCCTATATGTTCACAATTGATTACTAAGCTGTAAAGTAGCTAATAAGCAAGATATTGGCAATTTTGTCCTGTGACCTTGGAAATGAGGTCAAAGGTCAAATTCAAGGTCATGAGAATTTTCGGCATATATCATTTCCTATATGTTCACAATTGATTCCTAAGCTGTAAAGTCGATAATAAGCAAGATATTAGCCATTTTGTCAGGTGACCTTGAAAATGAGGTCAAAGGTCAAATTCAGGGTCATGAGAATTTTCAGCATATATCATTTCCTATATGTTCACAATTGATTCCTAAGCTGTAAAGTCGATAATAAGCGAGATATTAGCCATTTTGTCATGTGACCTTGAAAATGAGGTCAAAAGTCAAATTCAAGGTCATGAGAATTTTCAGCATATATCATTTCCTATATGTTCATAACTGATTCCTAAGCTGTAAAGTCGATAACAAGAGAGATATTAGCCATTTTGTCCTATGACCTTGAAAATGGGGTCAAAGGTCAATTCAAGGTCATCAGAATATTCAGCATATATCATTTCCTATATGTCCACAACTGATTCCTAAGCTGTAGAGTCGATAATAAGCGAGATATCAGCCATTTTGTGCTCTGACCTTGAAATTGAGGTCAGAGGTCAAATTCAAGGTCACAAGAATTTTCAGCGTATATCATTTCCTATATGTCCACAATTGATTCCTAGTCTCTAATCTCAATATTAAGTGAGATATTAGGCATAATGTGTCCCATTATAAAGCATAGGAGAATTTAACATGGGAAAGTCCCATTTGGGCCGAGTTTGGGCCAAAATGGTCCACTTCGAGCGATTCAAGCGCAACGAAATTTATAGACATCATAGGAGTACATATGAGGAGTGTTATGTATCAAAAATAAAAAAAGTTACTGAACAGATTTTGAGAAAATGGCCACCAAAGTCCAAAATCAGGCATTTTTCGTCGAAAATGGCCGCCATTTTAAAAAAAATGCGATAATCAAAAAACTAAAAAATACCTCCTTCTTGAATTATTTTTAAGTATTTTTGTGCAAAATTTCAGAAGAATTCGCCCGTAAACAAAAAAGATAAAAATGTGGACGACGACGACGACGGACGACGACGGACGACGACGGACGCAACGCCATGCCTATAGGTTATCGGACCATAGGTCCGGTAACCTAAAAATTAGCCCAAAGGCTAAGACAGGTTACCGGACAATTTTGGTTTGGCCATGGCAGCATTGGCAGGTAACAGACCTTGAGATTTACCAATCAAGGTTCGCAGTGTGAACAAATGACCTTGAGATTTACCAATCAAGGTCATCCGTGTGAACTTCGATGTCACCATTAAATGTATGTGTGCGGCTTTGATATTCTATATGTTCATAATACAAAGAAATATCTGGGTGGAATCGTTTAGGCCGCTCCAGTCAATTTACACATTACGAGTCAGACATTTGGCACTCAAGGTCATCTGACGTCAAGATCAAGGTCATCATTAGTTGTGCCATATATGTCTTGCTATATGTTCATAATGCAAACATGAGTTCTATATGCAAGCATTTCATCTATAGAGGCAAATCTGGGCATTTTTTGACCCCAGAATGGCTGTTCCGTTCTTTCAAGGTCATGGAAGGTCAAATTCAAGGTCACCACACAAATCGCCATATATGACTTCCCATTTGAAAGTACCAATTTCTAAGCTGTATCTTCAAGTGTTCTATGAGAACAGTCCTGACAGCTCCCATTATGAAGGAAAAAAGTGTCCAAAATTTTTTTTCAAAGGGTGAAAATTTTTTTTGCCTAGAAATGGCCCAAAATGGATATTAATGCGATTTGGGGCGAAAAAATTTTTTTTCGCCGACTCCTCAAAAATTCAAAATGGCCGCCACACGGAGATCGGCGATTCAAGGGCAACAAAACTTACACACATCATAAAGGTACATAAGGGGAATCTTTTGAAACAAAAATCTCAAAACTGATCAGACAGTTTTCGAGATAAGACAAAGTGCAAATTTGGGCATTTTTCGACCCAAAAATGGCTGTTTTGACCTTTCAAGGTCATCCAAGGTCAAATTCAAGGTCACCACACCAGTCGCCATATATGACTTTCCATTTGAAAGTGCCAATTTCTAAGCTCTATCTTCAGGCGTTCTAGGAGTACAGTCCTGGCAGCTCCCATTATGAAGGAAAAAAGGGTCGAAAATTTTCTAAGTCCAAAACTTTTTTCAAAGGGTGAAAAAAATTTTTTTGTCTAGAAATGGCCCAAAATGGATAGTAATGCGATTTGGGCCGAAAAAATTTTTTTTCGTCGACCCGTCGAAAATTCAAAATGGCCGCCATACGCAGACCGGCGATTCAAGGGCAACCAAACTTATACACATCACAGAGGTACATAAGGAGAATCTTTTGAAACAAAAATCTCAAATCTGATCAGACAGTTTTCAAGAAAACGACCGTCAAAGTCCAAAATTAGCTGTTTTTCGTCAAAAATGGCCGCCATTTTGAAAATAATTAGAAAATCAAAAAACTAAAAATACCTCCCTCTCGAAATATTTTTAAACATTTTTGTGCAAAATTTCAGGAATATTCGATCATAAGCTTTAAAGATATGAATGTTGACGGACGACGGACGCCGGATGACGACGACGGACGCAACGCCACGGCAATAGGTTATCGGACCGAAGGTCCGGTAACCTAAAAACAGACAAAAACATAAGGCCTCCCGATTTTCAATCGGGATGCCTAATTAACACGGTACTGCATTGAGAGAATATGTGAAAGTTCAGCCTGTACAGTAATAAATGAAGTATATTTTGAGATGTTGTTTTCTTAAAACAAACAATACATGAATTTACACTCATCAAGCAACAAAAAATTGACTGTTCAGATGATCTCAGGTAAATGAATTTGAACATTCGAAAATGATGAAAATGGTGAATTATTCACGTTTTGAGCATGAAAATAAAAAATTAGCCCAAGGGCTAAGAAAGGTTACCGGAAAATATATATTTTAGATATTAGTATTTTGTCCCGTGACCTTGAAAATAAGGTCATTGGTTAATTCAAGGACATGATAATATTCGGCATATGTCATTTCTAGTATGTCCACAATTGATTCCTAAGCTGTAAAGTCAATAATAAGCGAGATATTAGCCATCATGTCCTGTCACCTTGAAAATGAGGTCAAAGGTCGAATTCAAGGTCATAGCAATATTCAGCTTATATCATTTCCTATATGTTCATAATTGATTCCTAAACTGATCCTGAAAATGAGGTCAAAGGTCAAATTCAATGTCAAGGCAATAATCTGCATATATCATTTCCTATATGTTCATAATTGATTCTCAAGCTGTAAAGTCGATAAGAAGCGAGATATTAGCCACTTTTCCTGTGACCTTGCAAATGAGGTCAAAGGTCAAATTCAAGGTCATTAGAATATTCGGCATATATCATTTCCTATATGTCCACAATTGATCCCTAAGCTGTAAAGTCAATAATAGGCGAGATATTAGCCATTTTGTGCTCTGACCTTGAAACTGAAGTCAGAGGTCAAATTCAAGGTCACGGGAATATTCAGCATATATCATTTCCTTTATGTCCACAATTGATCCCTAAGCTGTAAAATCGATAATAAGTGAGATATTAGCCATTTTGTTCTGTAACCTTGAAAATGAGGTCAAACGTCAAATTCAAGGTCATCAGATTATTCGGCATGTATCATTTCCCATATGTCAACAATTGATTCCTAGGCTGTAAAGTTGATAATAAGCGAGGTATTAGACATTTTGTGCTCTGACCTTGAAACCGAGGTCAAAGGTCAAATTCAAGGTCACGAGAATATTCAGCATATATCATTTCCTATATGTCCACAATTGATCCCTAAGCTGTAAAATCGATAATAAGTGAGATTTTAGCCATTTTGTCCTGTGACCTTGAGAATGAGGTCAAACGTCAAATTCAAGGTCACGGGAATATTCAGCATATATCATTTCCTTTATGTCCACAATTGATCCCTAAGCTGTAAAATCGATAATAAGTGAGATATTAGCCATTTTGTTCTGTAACCTTGAAAATGAGGTCAAACGTCAAATTCAAGGTCATCAGATTATTCGGCATGTATCATTTCCCATATGTCAACAATTGATTCCTAGGCTGTAAAGTTGATAATAAGCGAGGTATTAGACATTTTGTGCTCTGACCTTGAAACCGAGGTCAAAGGTCAAATTCAAGGTCACGAGAATATTCAGCATATATCATTTCCTATATGTCCACAATTGATCCCTAAGCTGTAAATCGATAATAAGTGAGATATTAGCCATTTTGTCCTGTGACCTTGAGAATGAGGTCAAACGTCAAATTCAAGGTCATCAGATTATTCGGCATGTATCATTTCCTATATGTCCACAATTGATTCCTGGGCTGTAAAGTTGATAATAAGCAAGATATTAGACATTTTGTGCTCTGACCTTGAAACCGAGGTCAGAGGTCAAATTCAAGGTCACGAGAATATTCAGCATATATCATTTCCTATATGTCCACAATTGATCCCTAAGCTGTAAAATCGATAATAAGTGAGATATTAGCCATTTTGTTCTGTGACCTTGAAAATGAGGTCAAACGTCAAAATCAAGGGCATCAGATTATTCGGCATGTATCATTTCCTATATGTCCACAATTAATTCCTAGGCTGTAAAGTTGATAATAAGTGAGATATTATACATTTTGTGCTCTGACCTTGAAACCGAGGTCAGAGGTCAAATTCAAGGTCACGAGAATATTCAGCATATATCATTTCCTATATGTCCACAATTGATCCCTAAGCTGTAAAATCGATAATAAGTGAGATTTTAGCCATTTTGTCCTGTGACCTTGAGAATGAGGTCAAACGTCAAATTCAAGGTCATCAGATTATTCGGCATGTATCATTTCCTATATGTCCACAATTGATTCCTGGGCTGTAAAGTTGATAATAAGCAAGATATTAGACATTTTGTGCTCTGACATTGAAACCGAGGTCAGAGGTCAAATTCAAGGTCACGAGAATATTCAGCATATATCATTTCCTATATGTCCACAATTGATCCCTAAACTGTAAAATCGATAATAAGTGAGATATTAGCCATTTTGTTCTGTGACCTTGAAAATGAGGTCAAACGTCAAATTCAAGGGCATCAGATTATTCAGCATATATCATTTCCTATATGTCCACAATTAATTCCTAGGCTGTAAAGTTGATAATAAGCGAGATATTAGACATTTTGTGCTCTGACCTTGAAACCGAGGTCAGAGGTCAAATTCAAGGTCACGAGAATATTCAGCATATATCATTTCCTATATGTCCACAATTGATCCCTAAGCTGTAAAATCGATAATAAGTGAGATATTAGCCATTTTGTTCTGTGACCTTGAAAATGAGGTCAAACGTCAAATTCAAGGTCATCAGATTATTCGGCATGTATCATTTCCTATATGTCCACAATTGATTCCTAGGCTGTAAAGTTGATAATAAGCAAGATATTAGACATTTTGTGCTCTGACCTTGAAACCGAGGTCAGAGGTCAAATTCAAGGTCACAAGAATATTCAGCATATATCATTTCCTATAGGTCCACAATTGATTCCTAGTCTCTAATCTCAATATTACGTGAGATATTAAGCTCAATGTGTCCCATTATAAAGCATAGGAGAATTTAACATGGGAAAGTCCCATTTGGGTGGAGTTTGGGCCCAAAGTAGCCCACTTCGAACGATTCAAGGGCAACGAAATTTATACATGTCACAGGGGTACATATGAGGAGTGTTATGCATCAACAAGACCAAAAGTTACTGAACAGATTTTGAGAAAACGACCGTCAAAATCCAAAATTGGTCAGTTTTTAAAGAAAACGGCCGATCTGACCTTGAGACTGAGGTCAGAGGTCGAATTCAAGATCACGAGAATATTCAGCATATATCATTTCCTATATGTCCACAATTGATTCCTAGTCTCTAATCTCAATATTAAGTGAGATATTAGGCATAATGTGTCCCATTATAAAGCATAGGAGAATTTAACATGGGAAAGTCCCATTTGGGCCGAGTTTGGGCCAAAATGGCCCACTTCGAGCGATTCAAGCGCAACGAAATTTATAGACATCATAGAAGTACATATGAGGAGTGTTATGTATCAAAAAGAAAAAATTAGCCCAAGGGCTAAGAAAGGTTACCGGACAATACAAATTTTAGATATTAGTAGTTTGTCCCGTGACCTTGAAAATAAGGTCATTGGTCAATTCAAGGACACAATAATATTCGGCATATGTCATTTCTAGTATGTCCACAACTGATTTTTAAGCTGTAAAGTCAATAATAAAGCAAGATATTAGCCATCATGTCCTGCGACCTTGAAAATGAGGTCAAAGGTTGAATTCAAGGTCATAGCAAATTTCAGCTTATATCATTTCCTATACGTTCATAATTGATTCCTAAGCTCTGAAGTCGATAATAAGCGAGGTAATAGCCATTTTGTCCTGTGACCTTGAAAATTAGGTCAAAGGTGAAGTTCAAGGTCATGACAATGTTCAGAATATATCATTTTCTATATGTCCACAATTGATTGCTAGGCTGTAAAGTCGATAAAAAGCGAGATATTAGCCATTTTGTTCTCTGACCTTGAAAATGAGGTCAAAGGTCAAATTCAAGGTCATAGCAATATTCAGCATATATCATTTCCTATATGTTCATAATTGATTCCTAAGCTGTAAAATTGATAATAAGCGAGATATTAGCCATTTTGTCCTGTGACATTGAAAATGAGGTCAAAGGTCAAGTTCAAGGTCATGACAATGTTCAGAATATATCATTTTCTATATGTCCACCATTGATCCCTTAGCTGTAAAATCGATAATAAGTGCGATATTGGCCATTTTGTCCTGTGACCTTGAAAATGGTCAAAGGTCAAAATCAACATCATCAGAATATTTGGCATATATCGTTTCCTATATGTCCACAATTGATTCCTAAGCTGTAAAGTCGATAATAAGCGAGATATTAGCCATTTTGTGCTCTGACCTTGAAACTGAGGTCGGAGGTCAAATTCGAGGTCACGAGAATATTCAGCATATATCATTTCTTATATGTCCACAATTGATCCCTAAGCTGTAAAATCGATAATAAGTAAGATATTAGCCATTTTGTCCTGTGACCTTGAAAATGAGATCAAAGGTCAAATTCAAGGTTATCAGAATATTCAGCATATATCATTTCCTATATGTCCACAATTGATTCCTAAGCTGTAAAGTCGATAATGAACGAGATATTAGCCATTTTGTGCTCTGACCTTGAAACCGAGGTCAGAGGTCAATTTCAAGGTCACAAGAATATTCGGCATATATCATTTCCTATATGTCCACAATTGATTCCTAGTCTCTAATCGCAATATTAAGTGAGATATTAGGCTTAATGTGTCCCATTATAAAGCATAGGAGAATTTAACATGGGACAGTCCCATTTGGGCCGAGTTTGGGCCCAAAATGGCCAACTTCGAGCGTTTCAAGCGCAACGAAATTTAAACATGTCACAGGGGTACCTATGAGGAGTGTTATGCATCAATAAGAAAAAAAAGTTACTGAACAGATTTTGAGAAAACGACCATCAAAGTCTAAAATTGGCCATTTTTAGACGAAAACGGCCGTTCTGACCTTGAAACCGAGGTCAGAGGTCAAATTCAAGGTCACGAGAATATTCAGCATATATCATTTCCTATATGTCTACAATTGACTCTTAGTCTCTAATTTCAATTTTAAGTGAGATATTAGGCTTAATGTGTCCCATTATAAAGCATAGGAGAATTTAACATGGGAAAGTCCCATTTGGGCCGAGTTTGGGCCCAAAATGGCCCACTTCGAGCGATTCAAGGGCAACGAAATTTATACATGTCACAGGGGTACATAGGAGGAGTGTCATGCATCAATAAGAAAAAAAGTTACTGAATAGATTTTGAGAAAACGACCATCAAAGTCCAAAATTGGCCATTTTTCGACGAAAACGGCCGCCATTTTGAAAAAAATGCGAAAATCAAAAAACTAAAAAAAACCTTTCCTGGAAATATTTTTAGGTATTTTTGTGCAAAATTTCAGAAATATTCGCCTGTAAACTTTAATGATAAAAATGTGGACGGACGACGGACGACGGACGACGGACGCAACGCCACGGCAATAGGTTATCGGACCAAAGGTCCGGTAACCTAAAAAAGTTACTGAACAGATTTTGATAGAATGGCCGCCAAAGTCCAAAATCAGGCATTTTTCGTCGAAAATGGCCGCCATTTTGAAAAAAATGCGGAAATCAGAAAACTAAAAAAAACCTTTCCTGGAAATATTTTTAAGTATTTTTGTGCAAAATTTCAGAAAGATCGGACCATATACTTTAAAGATAAAAATGTGAACGGACGGACGCCGGACGACGGACGCAACGCCATGCCAATAGGTTATCGGACCATAGGTCCGGTAACCTAAAAATGAATGAGTTGCTTAAAGGAAAATAGGTTTATATCCTCAAATAGCCTACTCTTCGTGCTTCAGAATGAAAAAAAATTGGAGGTTTTCATATATTCCCACATTGGGTTTTGGCAGTTTGAAAAATTGATCCGAAACAGATTCCAAGAGATTTAGAGGTCGGCTACACAGACACAGAAACATGTATATGTAAAATGGCTTTTGTTTCTCAAAGGATATGTAAATATTCACAAATACCAGAAGTTATAGCTGTCTAATGCATCTGGAAAGACAATATCTGATGACCTAAACATGGTTCAGCTACTAATGTCCATGCAGTTTTTCTCATTTTTGGAGGGCCAGCATACCCAACTGCTTAGATGTATTCCCAATGTGTTTGTATATTCTAAAAAACCAGAAAAATATGTACTAGATTTTGAAATTTCAGGTGCCTATGTGGAGTAGTTGCTGAGAAATTGATATGTGAAAATTGATGAGGAATAAGGGTCCGCAAATTTTGCATCAAAATTGATGGATACCCCCCCCAACTAAAGTGGTCATATCTCGAAAGGTTCTCGAATGACCATACTGAAATTTTACATGGTGAGTCCAGAATAGTAGGGGGGTACCTGGTCAAGTTTTCAAAATATTCTGAGACCAATTGCGTGGGGCCTTCGTTGAAATGGATGGAATGACCCAGCTATTTTGTCCCGTGGCTTTGAAAATAAGGTCACTGGTCAAATTCCAAGTCACGAGAGTGTTCAGCACATTGGATTTCCTATACGTTCACAATTGATTACTAAGCTGTAGAATGACATTATTCATTATGTCCTGTGACCTCGAAAATAAAACAAATGTCAAATTAAAGGGCTACAGAATATTCGGCATTATCATTTGCTGTATGTCCACAATTGATTCCTAAGCTGTAAAGTCGATAATAAGCGAGATATTAGCCATTTTGTGTTCTGACCTTGAAAATGAGGTCAAAGGTCAAATTTAGGGTCATCAAAATATCGGACTATATCATTCCCCATATGTGCACAATTGATTCCTAAGCTGTAAAGTAGATAATAAGCAAGATATTAGCCAATTTGTGATCTGGACTTGAAAATGAGGTCAAAGGTCAAATTCAAGTTCATGACAATAATCAGCATATATCATTCCCTATGTGTCCACAATTGATTCCCAGTCTCTAATCTCAATTATAAGTGAGATATTAGGCATAATGTGTCCCATTATAAAGCATAGAAGAATTTAACATGGGAAAGTCCCATTTTGGACCCATCGAGAGAACGAAAATGACCGCTACACGCAGACCGGTGATTAAGGGGCAACGAAACTTATGACGGCAATCTTTTCAAACAAAAATCTTAAAACTCTCTAAACAGTTTTTGAGAAAATGGCCGCCAAAGTCAGAAATTGGCCATTTTTCGTCGAAAATGTCCGCCATTTTGAAAAATTAGCCCAACGGGCTAGAAAGGTTACCGGAGAAATATACAGAGTTAAGTCGAGAAAGTTGAAGGTCAAATTCAAGGTGACCACTGAAAACGCCATATCTCTAACCTTGAAAATGGGATCAAAGGCTAAATTCTAGATCACCAAACTATTCAGCATACATCATTTCCTATATGTTCACTATGGACCCCTAAGCTGTAAATTTGATAATAAGCGAGATATAAGCCATTTTGTAATCTTACTTGAAAATAAAATGACTGACCTTGAAATTTAGGTCAAAGGTCAAATTCAATATCATTAAAATATTCAGAATATATCATTTCCTATATGTTCACAATTGATTCCCAAGCTGTAAAGTCGATAATAAGCGAGATATTAGCCATTTTGTCCTGTTGACCTTGAAAATGAGGTCAAAAGTCAAATTCAAGGTCACTAGAATATTCAGCATATATCATTTCTTATATGTTCACAATTGATTTCTAAGCTGTAAAGGCGCTAATAAGCAAGATATTGGCCATTTTGTCCTGTGACCTTGAAAATGAGGTCAAAGGTCAAATTCAAGGCCACGAGAATATTCATCATATATCATTTCCTATATGTTCACAATTGATTCCTAAGCTGTAAAGTCGATAATAAGCGAGATATTAGCAATTTTGTCCTGCAACCTTGGAAATGAGGTCAAAGGTCAAATTCAAGGTCACGAAAATATTCAGCATATATCATTTCCTATATGTTCACAATTGATTCCTAAACTGTAAAGTCGATAATAAGCGAGATATTAGCCATTTTGTCATGTGACCTTGAAAATGAGGTTAAAAGTCAAATTCAAGGTCACAAGAATATTCAGCATATATCATTTCCTATATGTTCACAATTGATTCCTAAGCTGTAAAGTCGATAATAAGCGAGATATTAGCCATTTTGTCCTGTGACCTTGAAAATGAGGTCAAAAGTCAAATTCAAGGTCACGAGAATATTCAGCATATATCATTTCCTATATGTCCACAATTCATTCCTAGTCTCTAATTTCAATATTAAGTGAGATATTAGGCTTAATGTGTGCCATTATAAAGCATAGGAAAATTTAACATGGGAAAGTCACATTTGGGCCGAGTTTGGGCCCAAAATGGCCCACTTCAAGCGATTCAAGTGCAACGAAATTTATACATGTCACAGGGGTACATATGAGGAGTGTTTTTCATCAATAAGAAAAAAAAGTTACTGAAGAGATTTTGAGAAAACGACCGTCGAAGACCAAAATTGGCCTTTTTTCGACGAAAACGGCCGCTCTGACCTTGAAACCAAGGTCAGAGGTCAAATTCAAGGTCACGACAATATTCAGCATATATCATTTCCTATATGTCCACAATTGATTCCTAGTCTCTAATCTCAATATTAAGTGAGATATTAGGCTTTAATGTGTCCCATTATAAAGCATAGGAGAATTTAACATGGGAAAGTCCCATTTGGGCCGAGTTTGGACCCAAAATGGCCCACTTCGAGCGATTCAAGCGCAACAAAATTTATACATGTCACAGGGGTACATATGAGGAGTGTTATGCATCAATAAAAAAAAAGTTACTGAACAGATTTTGAGAAAATGGCCGCAAAGTCCAAAATCAGGCATTTTTCGTCGAAACGGCCGCCATTTTGAAAAAAATGCGAAAATCAAAAAACTAAAAAATACCTGCCTCTCGAAATATTTTTAGGCATTTTTGTGCAAAATTTCAGAAAAATTCGATCGTAAACTTTAAAGATAAAATTGTTGGCGGACGATGACGACGCCGCCGGACGCATCGCCATGCCAATGGGTTACGGACCAAAGGTCCGGTAACCTAAAAAATGAGAAAATATAAAAAATACCCCCTTTTCAAAATATTTTTAGGCATTTTTGTGCAAAATTTCGAGAAGATTCACCAGTAAACTTTAAAGATGAAAATTAGCCCAAGGGCTAAGGCAGGTTACCGGACAATATATGCTTTATATTTTAGCCATTTTATCCCGTTTACCTTCAAAATAAGGTCACTGGTCAAATTGAAGATCACTAGAATATTCAGCATATATCATTTCTTATATGTCCACAATTTATTCCTAAGCTGTTAGGTTGATAATAAGCTAGCTAGCCATTTTGTGCTAGGTCTAATTCAAACTCACAAGAATATTCAGGGTATATCATTTCTTATATTTCCACAATTGATTTCTAAGCTGTAAAGTCAATAATAAGCGAGATATTAGTCATTTTGTGGTATGACCTTGAAAATGAGGTCAAAGGTCAAATTCGAGGTCATCGGAATATTCGACATATATCATATCCTGTATGTCCACAATTGATTCCTAAGCTGTAAAGTCGAAAATAAGCGAGATATTAGCCATTTCGTGCTCTGACCTTGAAAATGAGGTCAGAGGTCAAATTCAAGGTCACGAGAATATTCAGTCTATATCATTTCCTATATGTTAACAATTGATTCCTAAGCTGTAAAGTCGATAACAAGCGAGATATTAGCCAATTTGTGGTATGACCTTGAAAATAAGGTCAAAGGTAAAATCCAAGGTCATCAGAATATTCAGTATATCATTTCCTATATGTTCATAATTGATTCCTAAGCTGTAAGTTCGAAAATAAGCGAGATATTGGCCATTTTGTGTTCTGACCTTGAAACCGAGGTATAAAGGTCAAATTCAAGGTCACGAGAATATTCAGCATATATCATTTCCTATATGTCCACAATTGATTCCTAGTCTCTAATCTCAATATTAAGTGAGATATTAGGCATAATGTGTCCCATTATAAAGCATAGGAGAATTTAACATTCGAAAGTCCCATTTGGGCCGAGTTTGGGCCAGAATGGCTCACTTCGAGCTATTCAAGGGCAACAAAACTTATACACATCACAGGGGTATATATGAGGAGTGTTATGCCGCCATTTTGAAATAATTGCGAAAATCAAAAAACTAAAAAATACCTCCTTCTTGAAATATCTTTAAGGCATTTTGTGCAAAATTTCAGAAAGATTCGATCGTAAACTTTAAAGATAAAAATGTAGACGGACGATGACGGACGACGGACACAACGCCATACCAATAGGTTATCGGACCAAAGGTCCGGTAACCTGAAAATGTGGACGGACGACGCTGACCCAGAAGCCGACGCCGACGACGCAGACGACGGAAACAATGCCATGCCAATAGGTTATCGGACCATAGGTCCAGTACCGTATTTATTCAATTAGTTCGAACACTCTAATAATTCGAACACCAAAAATTATTCAAGATCATAATTTTTAAATTGACTCGTTTAGTTCGAACACACAAATTTACGATCGAAATTTCGATTGAAACAACGAACGAAATCAACTTGTCAGCTGCCAAAACTTACAACTCACCAGGCGGCAGCACTAAGGAACGAATTATCAGTGAATCCATTCGCCAGGTGGCAGTGTTTGCGATTATGTCAATTATGTGAACAATAGTCAATGACGTCATGGGATTATGTATAGAAGTAAAGCGCGGACTTCTAAGTGGCACGCGGCTCGGGTTTTCCGGCAAAAGTGACTCGAGTGTGCGTGTAAAATCACTGAAATCAAGTATGAATGATAGGTTATAAATGACAATAAACCGGCGATTTAGTATCCAATTATTCAAAGTTATTTCAAACATGGTAACCGTATGCAGTTAACCTATTAATCGTGCAGGGCCTTAGTTCAAACCATCATGGGTCATGGCGGCATCTGTCAACTTTCGTGTCTGCCCGTTCGCCGATTCTGGGTTATTGGTTTTTCTGTTTTGAGGGGTGATTTTATCGTGAATCTAATAATTCGAACATTTCAAAATTTAATTATTTTTAGCTGTTCGAACTAATTGAATAAATACGGTAACCTAAAAATCACAGTTTCTGCTCAGAATGCACATCGTGTACCACACTATGGTAACCATAGCAACAGATAACATATATTATACGACTGTGTACCTCCCTATGGTAACCATGGCGACAAATCACATATATACTACACCACTGTGTACCTCACTATGGTAACCATGGTGACAGATCACATATACTATATCACTGTGTACCTCAGTATGGTAACCATGGCGACAGATCACATATATACCACTGTGTACTTCACTATGGTAACCATGGCGACAGATCACATATACTTTACCACTGTGTACCTCACTATGGTAACCATGGCGACAGATCACATATACTATACCACTTTGTACCATCTCCCTATGGTAACCATGGCGACAGATCACATATACTATACCACTTCGCACCTCACTACGAGGACAGTCAAAGCCCCAGATTGGTTTTTTCGGATGCTCTACGGGCGGCTTGTGAATCTCGCCGGTGATTTTCAGCCAATCTTTGACTACTTTGATCTCACCAAAGGGAACCTGAAAAAAAACGGATACATGACATCATGACATCATCAAATCAGGAAATTACGTTGAGACTTACCTACTACACATGTTTGGTGGAACACAATTCTCTTAACATTAGGTTGTGTAAAGACTGCACCACATTTCAAAAAGGTATCAGACAGCACAGAATATTAACACAGAAACAAATTTGTACACAAGTCAATGTCCAGCATGCAATTCATAAACTAGATGTCGAGGCCTAGAGGCCTTAGAGGCATTGCAGTGTTGAGTATGAGAAAAACGAAACGCTGACTCAGGAGAAACATAATCATGATAATCAAGGGTGAAGATCCCAATGAGAGCTCTAAGACATGTATCGTGTGTATGCAATACCCCTAAGACATATCTGTCTGGACTCTGGAGAGACAAGTCCGAAACAGATGCTTTAACATGTTTAAGAAGCACCGCTTCCAAGACATGAAATGAAAAATGTCTACTTAGCTAAAAAAAATTCCAGGCCAAGGTCAAAGTTCATCCCTAATACCCCCCCGACTTGTCTTATACCCATGAGTTTGTCTAGGGCCACGACTTCAAAAATAACGTCCATTTCGCTCTACGATGTACCGTTCCTGAGTTATCTATGAAAACGAAACATGCGGACTCAGCAAAAAAATTAGCCCAAGGGCTAAGAAAGGTTACCGGACAATATATATTTTACATATTAGTATTTTGTCCCGCGACCTTGAAAAAAAGGTCATTGGTCAATTCAAGGACACGATAATATTCGGCATATGTCATTTCTAGTACGTCCACAATTGACTCCTAAGCTGTAAAGTCAATAAAAAGCAAGATGTTAGCCATTATGTCCTGTGACCTTGAAAATGAGGTCAAAGGTCGAATTCAATGTCATAGCAATATTCAGCATATATCACAGGGCTCCCGATAGCGTAAAATAATGCGTAATTACGCATGACTTTTTGAAATTTACGCAGTGCTATCACGGCCATTGCATATGATTACGCACTCAAAAGATTTGTGGAAACTAATTTAAAAGCAATGATATCGATTTATTAGCTCAAAAAAACGAAGTTCTAGAAAATAATCAAACAATGTCAATTTCCGCCAAAGAGACGCATGCCCAATGCACTCGCTGGCGAATAAGTTGTGGGACACGTCATCAAAATTCGAGCACAATAAACTGCAGCACCCCCGTGCGAATGGCTGCAACATCGAAAGCCTATGTGTGCGCCCCCTTGCGAATATAAATTTAAGGATTTCCCCACTTTCGTTTCTTCAACATGACTCGACATTGAATCGACGAACTATTCGAGATCAAAACAAGTGCGTTTTCCGCAATAGAAGACCTTCAGAAAGCTACTGTGGGCAAGAGCTATCGTTGACTATTAGGATTGTGCTGAAATTTTGAGAAAAAACCTGGAGGATATGCGAGATTTGTAAACATAATGGAAGCTGTCACTCTGACTGAAAAAAAAAATTCACTGTACATCCATTTTTGAAAACTAGACGCTTCCGGTCGCCTACGACCGCTTGGGTGTATCCCCCGTAGCCCTATCATCCCTGTTGCCCCAAATATATCACTGATGTACATTGTGAGTGTGAAACCTTTCAAGCTTATTGAAGGTCGAATTCAAGATCACCACTAAAATCACTGCATACGAATTTCCATTTCGACATGTTCGATAAAATAACGAAATTACAGCCAGATGAAAGTTTTCACCCAAAGTTATACTTCAACTCAGAATATTTGACAAACTTGGTTCCAAGTTGAAATTCAAGCAAAAGTTGACAAAAACTGCATTTCAAGATGACTAAATTGGAGCCAGATCGAACTTTTCACCATAAGTGATATTTCAACTCATACTATATGCCAAACTTGGTTCCAAGTTGAAATTCAAAGTAAAAGTTGACCAAAACTACATTTCAAGATGACGAAATAGGAGCCAGATCAAACTTTTCACCATAATTTAAATTTTAATTCATAATACTTATGTGCCAAACTTGGTTTCGAGCTGAAATTCAAGTAAAAGTTTACCAAAACTGCATTTCACGATGACGAAATTGGAGCCAGATCGATTTTTTCACCATAAATTATATTTTAATTCATAATATGTGCCAAACTTGGTTTAAAGTTGAAATTCAAAGTAAAAATTGACTTTAATGGTAAAAATAATGTTAACTTATCCGGTTACACCCATGAAATCTCTACTGGACAAAACTTTTAAATTGTTGAGCCCAATAATAAATGTTTCTTGTCTTAACTATTTTTCTTGAGGTCATTAATAGACTTAACTAGTAAAAATGATGTTCAACTTATTCGGCTACAGCCATGAAATCTCTACTGCACAGAAGCTTTACCTTGTTGAGCCCAATAATAAATGTTTCTTGTCTTAACTATTTTTATTGTGGTCAATAATAGACTTAACTAGTGAAAATAATGTTAACTTATTTGGTTACACCTGTGAAATCTCAGCTAATTTGAGCACAAAATGTTACGCCAATCGGCTATTTTGGTTGCTATGGCAACCAAAATCGATAGGTGTTGAGATCTCACCATAAGTCATGTCCATATAAAATATTATCAAAATCGGTTCAGATTTGTAAGCTGTAGCGCGTTCACAAGAAAGTGTCTGCGGACGCGGACGCGGCGGCGGCGGCGGCGCGACGATCGTAAATCCATAGTATCCGCCGAACTTTGTTCGGGGGATACAATTACCCCTTCATTTCAAAATTTACCCCTTGTAATTTGACCCATGGGGTACGGTACTCCTTCGAAAACATCCTACCGGGAGCCCTGTATCATTTCCTATATGTTCATAATTGATTCCTAGCTGTAAAGTCAATAATAAGCGAGCTATTAGCCATTTTGTCCTGTGACCTTGAAAACTAGACGCTTCCGGTCGCCTACGACCGCTTGGGTATATCCCCCGTAGCACTATCATTCCTTTTGCCCCAAATATATTACTAACTAGAAACTAGACGCTTCCGGTCGCCAACGACCGCTTGGGTGTATCCCCCGTAGCCCTATCATCTCTGTTGCCCCAAATATATCACTGTCAAGTGTGAAAAATTAGCCCAAAGGCTAAGATAGGTTACCGGACAATTTTAATTTGGCCATGGCAGCATTGGCAGGTAACAGACCTTTTACCAATCAAGGTTCGCATTGTAAACATATGACCTTGGGATTTACCAATCAAGGTCATCTGTATGAACTTCGATGTTACCATTACATGTACGTGTGCGGCATTTGATATTCTATATGTTGGGTGGAATCGTTTAGGCCGCTCAGGTCAATTTACACATTCCAAGTCAGACATTTGGCACTCAAGGTCATCTGACGTCAAGTTCAAGGTCATCATTAGTTGTGCCATATATGTCTTGCTATATGTTCATAATGCAAACATGAGCACTATCTGCAAGCATTTCATCTATAGAGGCAAATCTGGGCATTTATTGACCCCAAAATGGCTGTTTTGACCTTTCAAGGTCATCGAAGGTCAAATTCAAGGTCACCACACAAGTCGCCATATATTACTTCCCATTTGAAAGTGCCAATTTCTAAGCTCTATCTTCAAGCGTTCTATGAGTACAGTCCGCACAGCTCCCATTATGAAGGGAAAAAGTGCTGAAAATTTTCCAAGTCCAAAATTTTTTTCAAAGGGTGAAAAAATTTTTTTGCCCTAGAAATGGCCCAAAATGGATAGTAATGCGATTTGGGGCGATCAAAATGGCCGCCACATGGAAACCGGCAGATTTAGGGCAACCAAACTTATACATATCACAGAGGTATATGAGGGGAATCTTTTGAAACCAAAAACTCAAAACTGATCAGACAGTTTTTGAGAAAATGGCCGTCAAAGTCCAAAATTGAGCGTTTTTCGACAAAAACGGCCGCCATTTTGAAAAAAAATGCGAAAATCAAAAAACAAAAAAATACCTCCTTCTCAAAATATTTTTAGGCATTTTTGTGCAAAATTTCAGAAAGATTCGATCGTTAACTTTAAAGATAAAATTAGGCCAAGGGCCGAAGACAGGTTACCGGACAATGTTTAATATTTTAGATGTTAGCCAGGTCACTGGTTGAATTCAAGGTCAAGAGAATATTCAGCATATATAACATTAAGCATATATCATGTCCACAGTTGATTGCTAAGCTGTAAATTCAATAATCAGCGAGATATTAGCAATTTTGTGCTGTGGCCTTGAAAATGAAGAGGCAAAGGTCAAATTCAAAGTCATCAAAATATTCAGTGTATATCATTTTCTATATCATGTCCACAATTGATATGAGCCAGTTTGTCCTTGGACCTTGAAAATGAGGTCAAAAGTCAAATTCAAGGTCCGAGAATATTCAGCATATATCATTTCCTACATGTCCACAATTGATTCCTAAGCTGTAAAATCGATAATAAGTGAGAGATTAGACATTTTTTGTCCTGTGACCTTGAAAATGAGGTCAAAGGTCAAATTCAAGGTCATGACAATAATCTGCATATATCATTTCCCATATGTTCATAACTGATTCCTAAGCTGTAAAGTCGATAACAAGCGAGATATTAGCCATTTTGTCCTATGACCTTGAAAATGTGGTCAAAGGTCAAATTCAAGGTCATCAGATTATTCAGCATATATCATTTCCTATATGTCTACAATTGATTCCTAAGCTGTAGAGTCGATAATAAGTGAGATATTAGCCATTTTGTCCTGTGACCTTGAAAATGAGGTCAAAGGTCAACTTCAAGGTCATGACAATAATCTGCATATATCATTTCCTATATGTTCATAACTGATTCCTAAGCTGTAAAGTCGATAACAAGCGAGATATTAGCCATTTTGTCCTATGACCTTGAAAATGGGGTCAAAGGTCAAATTCAAGGTCATCAGAATATTCAGCATATATCATTTCCTATATGTCCACAATTGATTGCTAAGCTGTAGAGTCGATAATAAGCGAGATATCAGCCATTTTAAGCTCTGACCTTGAATTGAGGTCAGAGGTCAAATTCAAGGTCACGAGGATATTCAGCATATATCATTTCCTATATGTCCACAATTGATTCCTAGTCTCTAATCTCAATATTAAGTGAGATATTAGGCATAATGTGTCCCATTATAAAGCATAAGATGGGAAAGTCCCATTTGGGCCAAAATGGCCCACTTCGAGCGATTCAAGCGCAACGAAATTTATAGACATCAAAGGGGTACATATGAGGAGTGTTATGTATCGAAAAAAAAAAGTTACTGAACAGATTTTGAGAAAATGGCCACCAAAGTCCAAAATCAGGCCTTTTTCGTCGAAAACGGCCGCCATTTTGAAAAAAATGCGAAAATCAAAAAACTAAAAAATACCTCCTTCCTGAATTATTTTTAAGTATTTTTGTGCAAAATTTCAGAAGAATTCGCCCGTAAACAAAAAAGATAAAAATGTGGACGACGACGACGACGGACGACGACGGACGACGGACGCAACGCCATGCCAATAGGTTATCGGACCATAGGTCCGGTAACCTAAAAAAATGCGAAAATCAAAAAACTAAAAAATACCTCCTTCTTGAATTATTTTTAAGTATTTTTGTGCAAAATTTCAGAAGAATTCGCCCGTAAACAAAAAAGATAAAAATGTGGACGACGACGACGACGGACGACGGACGAAACGCCATGCCAATAGGTTATCGGACCAAAGGGCCGGTAACCTAAAAACAATGATAATAGCTTATCGGCCCAAAGGGCTAAAACCATATCGGTTGGTTGGAGATTGGAAGGGGCAGGGTGGGGGACGGCGTACCAGGTTGGGAAGGACCAATACAAGTACAATAGTGTGATGGACCCAGGGACTAAGCGACTATCGACCAGTGGATCCTGAGGTACATTGGGAGGGGAGCGATGGTCCACAATCCATGAATAGTGCAGGTCCTCACTCACAACAGATCTGCTGCCCCCCCCCCCCCCCCACCCTCATTATTCATCTGGACAAGTATTGATTACTGGAGGCCACGAGGCAGGAAAGGAAGGGTGAGGGGGAGAGGGTGAGGGGGGAGGAAGTAGGGAGGGTGAGGGGGAAGGGGGTGAGGGAGTGTGGCAGCCCAAGGAAGAGAAAAGATGTCCCAGTTTTTGTCTAGACATTACCTTTTTTTTCTCTTTCTCTCTCTTCTCTTTTATTTTGCTAATATGGATCATATTATTGTTGTTCAATTTATACTTTTTTCTCCTGGCTTCAGAAGGTGATGATTACGCTCATGTGGGTGATATTCAATTCTGTAAAACGCTTGGATCAATACTCTGCCTAGACAGGTCTGAGGCCTCATAAACATGACATCAGCATAAAATACGGTCAGTCAGGCCTGCCACTTACATGTACTACATAATTTTCAATATAAACTCAAAAGTAATGTGCTAATATTAATTTTATTACCTGTAGATCATTTCATTGCATGACAGGCCTGCCAAGACTAGTTCAGTTGTATGGAGTTGTGAACCCCAAACTAGTCTACTCTGACTTACCCCAGTCTGCGCCATGCCGTAGGGTCCCGGATTCATCCCAAGGAAGAGGATTCGTTTTCTCGTTGTGCAGAAGCGTTTGACGTAGGTGCTGTGTGGTTCGTAGGCATACTGTACAGGGTTATAGATGTAAGTGACTTGACCACCGAACCGAAGCTGGCTCAGCATCTGGGACAGCCGCAACTCAATGTCCAGGAACTCCTCGGCGTACCCACGGAAATCATACTGCCACCTGGGGTTCATTAGAGGAACCGCCGGCGGGCCTGGAGGTCCATACGGGTTCTGGTGCATGGGGTGTTGTCCATATGGATTTCCATACTGACAACTGGAATTAGGGTTCATAGGGTTTCCATACATGGAGTTAAATGATGCAGAGTTGAACATGGGTCCCGGTCCCATGTGACCCATAGATGCAGTGCCCATGGCTGACTCCATTTTGGGCAACATGGAATACATATTTGGGGTAGTGGGTGAGTTGGAGGGGGGTAGGTGGTGGTCGAGTGCGGAGTGGTAGGGACTGAACTTGTAGCCGGGTGACCCCGGAAAATTACGTTCCATGGACATAGCTCCTGCTGAAGATGCCATGTTTTGGTATGGCATTCCCGTCATGGACGAGCCAGTACCAAAGGTCCCTGTCGAACACAACCAATTGTTCTGTGGCTTTTGGTCTGTGGCACCTACATGGTAGGCATTGTCTAAGCCGATGTTACTGCTGCCATACGGAGTCCTATACAATCCTTCGGAGCTGTACTGCGACTGTGTGTGGGCAGAAAGCCCCGTCGAGTTGGAATATGAAGTCATGGGTGAGTACGATGTCACAGAGGGCAGGGCGGAGTCAACCGCCGCGAACGGGGAGGCGAAGGGTTTCTGGTCGACATCCGACTTGTACTGATTGCGATGGTGAAGCAGCGGAGGAGTGTGTCGGTACGAGGGGTACTGAGCTGAGTCGTAGTGCAGCCCGGATGACACTGCCGAGCTATAGTTCGTCATGCTGGCTGTCTGCTGGTGCATAGGGGAGAAGAGGTTCGATGTAAGCGAAGGCTGCGTCTGGCCACTAGACGGCCTTAGGCTGCTGTAGTCGGTCGCGGTCGCTGACACCGGCCCGGCGTTGGCGCTCGTTGTCTGGTATTTGTAGTAGTCCCCCGTAGTACCAAATCCCTCCAGTCGAGGGCGCTTCGTGCTGTCCGGGAAACTATAGCCATCCATGCTGCAACAACACAAAATTAACATCGGCACCATGGTAAAACACATATTAAAATGTATAAACTTGGTATCTTTCATCATGCACCCATCTACTTCTCATACTCTTACCTGCATCATTTGCTGAATTTGCTCATACTAAACCATGTACTCTACTATACACTTCTCATTCTATAGTGTACCATGAAAGCCTCAATTTTATAGTGCTTGAATTTCTTGAAACGCGATATGTTCTCTGAATTTGCTGTTTTTCATGTTTGCATAAATTACAATGTAGAACATATATAACTGCATAATATAACTGCATACAGTGTAGTTAGTTTGTGAGTGAAGAAAAATCCAAGAAATCAGTCTCACAAAAGTAAACATTTCACAGTATGTGCGAAATGACATTGGGCGAAGGATGGAAGCCAAAATACAGACCACAATCATGATAAAGGCAAAGGTATGAACTAGATTTATACTTGAAGGTACTCAATATTCAGCAACAAAAATGAATGCACCAAACCACACCAAACCTGAACTAGACATAAAGGCCTAGAAGTCTTGGGGCATTTCGATACACAACACAATCACAGGTGAACTGTAAATTACTGACAACTTTGCAACCAAAATGATTATGTAGATACATGCATTTCAATCTAAGACGACTGTTTCTGGGATATGAATGAAAATAAACGAGATATGGCCAAATGAAAAATTAGCCCAAGGGCTAAGATAGGTTACCGGAAAACTTTGGTTTTAAGCATTGTAGGTGACATATGATTTTGAGATTTACCAGTCAAGGTCATCTTTGTGAATTTCAATGTCTCCATGAGGTATGCTGCATATGACTTCATATGTTCATAATACAAACACATAAGCTTTATCAACAAGTATTTCTATGTAGAGGCCAATTTCAGATTTTGAGATTTGCCCTTCAAGGTCTTTAAGGTCAAGTCCAAGGTCACCAGAAAATGTGCCATTCATACATGACTTTTTTATAGGCTTATACACAATCCTAACCTGTATGTGCAAAAGTCCAAAAAAAATTTCAAAGGGTGAAAATTTTTTTTTCGTCTAGAAATGCCCCAAAATGGATAGTAATGCGATTTGGGGCAAACAAAATTTTTTTGGCTGACCCGTCAAAAATTCAAAATGGCCGCCACATGGAGACCGGCGACTCAAGACCGGCGAAACAAAACTTATACACATCATAAAGGTACATAAGGGAAATTTTTTGAAACAAAAATCTCAAAACTGATCAGACAGTTTTTGAGAAAATGGCCGCCAAAGTCCAAAATTGGCCATTTTTCGTCAAAAATGACCGCCATTTTGAGAAAAATGCAAAAATAAAAAAAACTAAAAAATAACCCCGTCTTGAAATATTTTCAGGCAGCTTTGTGCGAGATTTCAGGAAAATCCGTCTGTAAACTTTAAAGATAAAAATGTGGACGGACGACGGACGGACGCAACGTGACGGCAATAGGTTATCGGACCATAGGTCCGGTAACCTAAAAATGCCGACTCAGCAGAAAAATAATTTGGCCCAGGGACAAGTTCACCCAACATACCCCTAAGACATGTTTGTCTAGTGTCACGAGTGCGAACCGTTTCCGACATAAGGCCGAAAATGAAAAACGCCGACTCAGCAAAAAAAACTTGGCCCAGGGCCAAGTTCACTCAACATGCCCCTAAGACAAGTTTGCCTAGTGTCACGAGTCCGAAAATAACGCCAGTTTCACTCTACGACACACCGTTCCCGAGATATGGCCGAAAATGAAAAACGCCATATGTCCATAATTGGTTCCCAAGCTATTAAATCAATAGAAGCAAGATATTAACCATTTTGCCTATTGACCTTGAAAATAAGGTCAAAGGACGAATTCAACGTCATGACAATATTCAGCATATATCATTTTCTATATGTTCACAATTGATTCCTAAGCTGTAAAGTCAATAATAATTGAGATATTAGTCATTTTGTCCTGTGACCTTGAAATTTAGGTCAAAGGTAAAATCCAAGATCACGAGAATAATCTGCATACCGTATTTATTCAATTAGTTCGAACACTCTAATAATTCGAACACCAAAAATTATTCAAGAAAATAATTTTCAAATTGACTCGTTTAGTTCGAACAGTCAAATTTACGATCAAAATTTCGATTGAAACAACGAACGAAATCAACTTGTCAGCTGCCAAAAATTACAACTCGCCAGGTGGCAGCACTACGAAATGAGTAATCAGCGATATATTCGCCAGGTGGCAGCGTGTGCGATTAGGCCTACCAATGCTAGGGTATATGACAAAAAGCGCAGACCTCATAGTGCCAAATGGTTTGCTGCCCATTGAAGATTTTCCGAGTCGAGTGACTTGATTGCACATGCAATATGACTAGAATCTAGCATCAATGCGAGATTATAAGTTATTATAAGTTATCCAAGTTTTTTTTTTTAAATGCTAGTTGTCTGCAGTTAACCTATCAATCGTACAGGCCCTAACCAGCCAGCATGAGAGGCATCTGTCAACTCGCGTAGGCCTATCTGCCATGGCATGATCGTTCTGGGTTTGGGTTTCTTTTTTCGTTTCGACGGACGATTTTATCGTGAATCTAATAATTCGAACATTTCAAAATTTAATTATTTTTAGCTGTTCGAACTAATTGAATAAATACGGTATATCATTTTCTGTACTTTCATAATTGACTCCTAAGCTGTAAAGTCAATGAGAAGCGAGATATTAGCCATTTTGTCCTGTGACATTGAAAATGAGGTCAAAGGTCAAATTCAAAGTCATCAGAATATTCGGCGTATACCATTTCCTAAATGTCCACAACTGGTATTCCTAAGCTGTAAAGTCGATAAAAAGCGAGATATCAGCCATTTTTTGCTCTTGATCTTGAAAGTGAGGTCAGAGGTCAAATTCAAGGTCACGAGAATATTCAGCATATATCATTTCCTACATGTCCACAATTGATTCCTAAGCTGTAAAATCGATAATAAGTGAGCTATTAGCCATTTTGTCCTGTGACCTTGAAACCGAGGTCAGAGGTCAACTTCAAGGTCACAAGAATATTCAGCAAATTTCCTATATGTCCACAATTGATTCCTAGTCTCTTATCTCAATATTAAGTGAGATATTAGGCTTAATGTGTCCCATTATAAAGCATAGGAGAATTTAACATGGGAAAGTCCCATTTGGGCCGAGTTTTGGCCAAAATGGTTCACTTCGAGCGATTCAAGCGCAACGAAATTTATGGACATCATAGGAGTACATATGAGGAGTGTTATGTATCAAAAAGAAAAAAAGTTACTGAACGGTTTTTGAGAAAATGGCCGCCAAAGTCCAAAATCATGCATTTTTCGTCGAAAATAGCCGCCATTTTGAAAATAATGCGAAAATCAAAAAACTAAAAAAATACCTCCTTCTTGAATTATTTTTAAGTATTTTTGTGCAAAATTTCAGAAAAATTCGCCCGTAAACAAAAAAGATAAAAATGTGGACGACGACGACGACGACGGACGACGGACGCATCGCCACGCCAATAGGTTATCGGACCATAGGTCGGGTAACCTAAAAATCTTCAGGTCAATGTCAAAGTTCATCCATAATACCCTTTAAAGGGTTAGTTCCTAGTAAACATAATGTTGTCAAAACAAATAAAATTAAGTATAAATTGATTGATGGTGGTGTACTGATTCAGAATCGCCCATTTGTGGATTTTATTTTCCATCCTATATGCACTCTATATGACAATAATGACATGTCTGCGGCCGGCCCCTCTTTCCGGGATTTTGAATGCGCGATCCCTTGTGACGTCATCGGTTGTACAACTTGTCAACACGTGTCGTTCGCCTCAAAGAATGTGTTCAGCCAAACGCCATGAAAATGCATCTAGGTTAGTAACCAGAATGAAAATAAGCGATATTAATCATTATTATCTCTTAATGTAAATCATGGACACAGTAGAATATATAAAATTGCTCCCAAGTTGTCGATTTGGGGTTGAAGTGGGCGATGATAGGTGCGGGACAATTCGTGCGCGATAGGGTTTTTGACAGGGCGTAGTTCTGTCGATAATTCATTGATCTGAATTTTGTAAGCGATGTTTAGAATACATTTATCCATACAAGAAAATCTTGCAGTTTCATTCATTTTCCTGTAGTAGTTCGTCCACAATCGTAAATTTAAAACGCTGATTCGTACGATGTGATTTTCCTAATTTCTGACCGTCGCCGTCGGCGTCCTCATCCATGATGCGAGGTTTTTTTTTCATGGAATGTCTAACCGCAGTTTCCAGCTTTTCTATAATATTTTCGTATATATTCTGTATATTCTATCATATAGATCTGGAATTTATTTATCCTATATATTAATCGTGGTCATTTGCGCACTTTAGAGACTAGATCTAGTGTAGACAGGAACTATATGGAAATTATTGGATAACGAGAAGGATTAGGGATGATTATTTTATACTAGGAATTTGGATACCGCCAAACCGCACGCATGCAGCAACTACCAGTATATATCAAAATTTATACCTGAAAAGCCATACCTCTACATCATGCAGTCTAGATATAGGGTAGTACGTATTGCTAAGAGTCTGACATACCTACTGGTATTTTAACAGATAAATTTATATTACAGTTTCAAACCAGTTGTCCGTGGAGAAAAATGGAGATGCCTTGTCGGTGGTTGCACTGACCAACACGATTGAGACTGGTTATTCACACAAGTCCATACATGTTCAGCGGCCATCTTCCACCCCCCCCCCCCCCCCTCCACCACCACCACAGGAGCTACCACAATTTCAACCACTGGACAATCTCACAATGAGGTACTTATTGCTGGATAAAGAATACATCATTCGAAACACGACCATTCATTCGAAATAAACTGCACCATGAAACGTGTAGGAAATTGAAGTGAGTTGTGTGAGTGTTTGCAGTAAAAAATTCTTCATATATCTGGTAATGTTTCATATCATACAATTTCAATCTTATAAAAATTGATCTCATGGCTACTCATTTTCATTTGAGGCAATAAACTACTGTGACGAAAGCAGTAAAACACGACCATTTCTCACTTATGATGATTAATAATGCATAAATTAACTAATGCTTTGCTAAATTAGCTAATGCATTGTTTCCATTTAAAGGAAGATGGTGCTGGAACTGGTCCTGTAAAGTTGTGTGTATGTGACGCGACAGCCTCTCATAGAATACAAGCACTTCCCACTGAAGTTAGGTGGGTGAGAAATCTGCTATCAATTGTAAAACAAAACATAAAAATTAGGCCAAGGGCCAAAGATAGGTTACCGGACAATGTTTAATATTTTAGATGTTAGCCAGGTCACTGGTTGAATTCAAGGTCGAAAGAATATTCAGCATATATAACATTAAGCATATATCATGTCCACAGTTGATTGCTAAGCTGTAAATTCAATAATCAGAGAGATATTAGCAATTTTGTGCTGTGGCCTTGAAAATGAAGGGGCAAAAGTCAAATTCAAGGTCATCAAAATATTCATTGTATATCATTTTCTATATGATGCCCACAATTGATTCCCAAGCCATACAGTCAATAGAGGAGCAAGATATGAGCCAGTTTGTCCTTGGACCTTGGAAATGAGGTCAGAGGTCAAATTCAAGGTCACGAGAATATTCAGCATATATCATTTCCTATATGTCCACAATTGATTCCTAAGCTGTAAAATCGAAGATATTAGCCATTTTGTCCTGTGACCTTGAAAATGAGGTCAAAGGTCAAATTCAAGGTCATGACAATAGTCTGCATATATCATTTCCTATATGTTCATAATTGATTGCTAAGCTATAAAGTCGATAACAAGCGAGATATTAGCCATTTTGTCCTGTGACCTTGAAAATGAGGTCGAAGGTCAAATTCAAGGTCATCAGAATATTCAGCATATATCATTTCCTATATGTCCACAATTGATTCCTAAGCTGTAGAGTGGATAATAAGCGAGATATAAGCCATTTTGTTCTCTGACCTTGAAACTGAGGTCAGAGGTCAAATTCAAGGTCATGAGAATGTTCAGCATATATCATTTCCTATATGTCCACAATTGATTCCTAAGCTGTGGAGTCCATAATAAGCGAGATATAAGCCATTTTGTGCTCTGACCTTGAAACTGAGGTCAGAGGTCAAATTTAAGGTCACGAGAATATTCAGCATATATCATTTCCTATGTGTCCACAATTGATTCCTAGTCTCTAATCTCAATATTAAGTGAGATATTAGGCATAATGTGTCCCATTATAAAGCATAGGAGAATTTAACATGGGAAAGTCCCATCTGGGCCGAGTTTGGGCCAAAATGGCCCACTTCGAGCGATTCAAGTGCAACGAAATTTATAGACATCATAGGAGTACATATGATGAGTGTTATGTATCAAAAAGAAAAAAAGTTACTGAACAGATTTTGAGAAAATGGCCGCCAAAGTCCAAAATCAGGCATTTTTCGTCGAAAACGGCCGCCATTTTGAAAAAAATGCGAAAATCAAAAAACTAAAAAATACCTCCTTCTTGAATTATTTTTAAGTATTTTTGTGCACAATTTCAGAAAAATTAGCCCGTAAACAAAAAAGATAAAAATGTGGACGACGACGACGACGGACGACGACGACGACGACGACGGACGACGGACGACGGACGCAACGCCATGCCAATAGGTTATCGGACCATAGGTCCGGTAACCTAAAAATTAGAAACACGTTTTCACACACTGTCTGACCGTGATAACGCAATTTTGTCTTTGGATAAACTGTTTGGTCGGCTCTGTTTCTATTCCAAAATTGTATTTTAGAGTTGGTGTTCAATTGGCATCATCAAAATCTGGTTGTATTGCCAATATGTTGAAACTTAGTACACCAAACACAAAAACAGATGTACTAGTATTCACAATCACTGGTACATAAATCCGTTTGCAAATTTTAACACTAAATTCGATAATGACTACCGGTAAATGAATCACAAAAATCTACTGTATTTTCAGACACAGTACTGGCTGCTGTGAGAAGGGGAGGCCTCATGGAGCATGCGCAAGTTGGAAATAGCACTTTGTTGTCACATACAGCAGTATGCAGATGTCAAGGCGATGCTATTCCATACATATATGCAACACACTGATTTTTGCTTTGAAAAATAGAAAATTTGATTTTCACATACTAATTAGTATGTATTTTTGTTTTATTAAAACTTAGGTTGGGATGCATGAGTAGTTTGGTCTGCATATAAAATATAATGAGTTGCAATATTGCCAAGTAATTGTGTTATATGGATCGTTATAATATGTTTTTTTATACATTCTAAACATTGTACTGACAGTACAGCGGCAAAATGCATTTTCAAATGTATGGATACTAGTAAGTTTGGATATCCTCAAGGTCTCATGACTAATGTATATAACAAAATGTTGCTGTATGCACTTTGCATCGAGTTGTATTTTTTTGTATGGATTATAGTAGAGTATGAAATTCATATAACGTCAGAGAATAAAATGTATCACTTATGCCCTTTGTTTCTGGATTTTTTTATGTATCTTCTAGTTCCTAAGCCTACGGTTGGAAATAAATGCTGCCCTGGGTCGACGTTTGTTGTAACCTTGAGGATACTAGTAACACACATAATACACAAAGAAACATTTCATCAATTAAACTGTTGGTCGATATAACATTTCCATGCAAAATGATTTTATTATTGACATGTTTTAGTAAGAAAATTTTGCAAGGAAATGACGTGAAAAAACAATTTGACTGTAACTACATTTGACTACATGGAGAAAAATACAGCTGGATCGCCAGTGGACGTTGGACCACATAAGTATTCTAAATGCTTAGTGTCCATGGAAAAAAATACAGCTGGACCGCCAGTGGACTTTGGACCACAAACGTATTCTAAACGCTTAGTGTCCATATATGGAACATGCAGTCGTCATAATACCGGCCGGTACCTTGCATGCAGCAATCACCATAACTTTTCATCGAGTTGTATTTTTTTGCCTCTTAAATCTTTCCGAGAAGGGGGTGGGCGGGGGCGGGGAATGTGCGGTCGTATGACTACACGCATATGACATTGTTTCGAGTGTGGTATGTGTTCTTTCAGCCTTCACCACATTTCCAGGTTTCCTGAAGTTTGCATACTAGTATATTTGTACTGTATTCCCCTGCATATCCTGTAACATTTATAGTATCAAGTTCAAAGCGCTCAAAGCATCCCTACAGCAGGGATAGAAATTGCTGTCGGCCCTTCAGTCTTGGACCACCAAATATCTAGTTGGGCTGGCAAAATTTTAAAGATGCAGTTCCCCGGGACCATCATTGTTTCATTCTTTTGTCATCACTACTGATAAATGAAAATGAACAGGAGACCTGTAAGCATTGATTTATAATAAAAGTATAGGCTAATGAAGACGTCCATGGATGAAAGGGAGTGGTTCTCCAGATGCCCCCCCCCCCCCCCCCCCGATGCATCTGCCGTTGGTTGTTAGGCCTACTACTCAGTACTCGATTCTGCCACGTGCATGTGTGGAACGCACGGCTCAAACTCACGGCCAAACAGTACTGCCTGTATTCGCTAACATCGTTCTAATCATCGATAATGCTGACAGTCTTGCTGCTAGACTCATCATTTAATTTGGATACCAAATTCCACTCGCAAAAACAAGATTCATAAGCATTTTAGTGTGAAAAGTCAGAACCAAGTCGAGATGCCAAAACGGATTGTCGGTGTTTGTTTACATGTGCCACATGGTCAATAATTCTTCGATTTGAATTCTGTAAACGATTTTTTTTTAAGACAATCAACCATGCAACTGATATGTGCAGTTTTATTCATTTCTCTCGAATAGTTCATCCACAATCTCAGTCATACTGTCAAACGATACTGGATTGCCGGCGTTTGTTTACATGTAGGGGCACATGCACTTGTACAACTTATGACGTCACAAGTTTATGATCGCTACACATGACGTAAAGTGCGGGCGGCAGTTGAAAACGTCAAAAACATCTAAAAATCCACGATTTCTGTATTAAATCGATCGTAGTTCCATTTTAAATAAAGATATCGGCATTTGGGTTACATATTTCAATAGCTTAATATTCCCGCTTCTTGAATACGATGATATTTCAATGAATTCATTGAAACTTAGACCACGAGGTCGATTCAAACGAAGGTGGGGTATGCTACATATACTAGGAACTGACCCTTTAAACATGTTTGTCTAGTGCGATGAGTCAGAAAATAACGTCCGTTTCGCTCTACGACGCACCGTTTCCGAGATATCAAAGAAAACGAAAAATGCTGACTGGGCAAAAAAATTTCGGTCAAGGTTTATCCATAATACCCTAGAGACATGTTTGTCTAGGCCGACGAGTCCGAAGATAATGTCCGTTTCGCTCTACGAAGCACCGTTTCCGAGATATCGAAGAAAGCGAAAAATGCCGACTCGGCAGAAAAATTTCATCCATAATACCCTTTAGACATGTTTGTCGAGAGCCACGAGTCCGAAAATAACGTCCGTTTCGCTCTACGACGCACCGTTTCCGAGAAATCGAGAAAACGAAAAATGCCGACTCGGCAAAAAAAATTCGGGTCAAGGTCAAAGTTCATCCATAATACCCCTAGGACATGTTTGTCTAGGCCGACGAGTCCGAAAATAACATCCGTTTCGCTCTACGACGCACCATTTCCGAGATATCGAAGAAAACGAAAAATGCTGACACGGCAAGAAAAATTCGGGTCAAGGTCAAAGTACATCCGTAATACCCCTTAGACATGTTTGTCTAGGGCGACGAGTTCGTTTCCGAGATATGCAGGATGCCTCAAGGATGACTTAGCAAAAAATTATTTCAACCTCTAGGTCAAAGGTCGTTTGACGTATCGATCCCAAAATCAATGAGGTTCTTTCCTGGTGATATATCAACCTCCGTGCAAAATTCTGCAACTATTGCCTGAATATTTTTCGAGTTATCGTCCGGAAACCAAGTTTCAAGATCAGCCTCAATTTCATCCTCACGGACCTCACGGACCTCGAGCCGGATCAAAAAAAACTAGACGCTTCCGGTCGCCTACAACCGCTTGGGTGTATCCCCCGTAGCCCTATCATCTTTGTTGCCCCAAATATATCCCTGTCAAGTGTGAAAAACTATAGCAAGGGCTAAAACATAGCACCAAGGGTGCTGTAGCTTACCGGCAATCATGAGAAACGCAGAGTATTGATTTTCCAACATATAATTTGTTACACTGATCTTGAACTCTAATTGTCAAAAGATGTTCATAAATGTTGCTGGAAACACATTATCTGTATGGACTATAATACAAAATCAAATTACACATCACAACGGTACATAAAGATAATCTCATACATGATTTTGAGAAAAACTGTCTGAATAGATTTAGACAAAATGGCCACCAAAGACAAAATTCATCGTTTTTGACCTTCCAAGGTCATTGAAGGTCAAATTCAAGGTCATCACTCAAACCGCAATATATGATTTCCCATTTAAATGTGCCAATACTTAGGCTCTATTTTGAAGTCTTCTATGAGTTTACTCTGCACAGCTCCCATTATGAAGGAAAAATTGATGAAATTTTCTAAGTCCAAAAAATTTTTCAATGACCAAAAAAAAAATTTTGTTTTTTTTTCTGCTGGAAATGGCTCAAAACGAATAGTGACTTGATTTTGGAAAAAAAAAAATTTTTGCCAACCCGTCAAAAAATCAAAATGGCCGCCACACGCAGACCGGCGATTCAAGGGCAACAAAACTTATACACATCATAGAGGTACATGGGGGGAATGTTTTAAAACAAAAATCTCAAAACTGATCAGACAGTTTTTGAGAAAATGGCCATCAAAAATCCAATTTGGCCATTTTTCGACAAAAAAGGTCGTTTTGACCTTCCAAGGTCATTGAAGGTCAAATTCAAGGTCATCACTCAAACCGCAATATATGATTTCCCATTTGAATGTGCCAATACTTAGGCTCTATCTTCAAGTGTTCTATGAGTTTACTCCGCACAGCTCCCATTATGAAGGAAAATTGGGTGAAATTTTCTAAGTCCAAAAAATTTTTCAATGGCCAAAAAAAATTTCTTTTTTTTTTTTGCTGGAAATGGCTCAAAAAATGGCCGACCCGTCAAAAAATCAAAATGGCCGCCACACGCAGACCGACGATTCAAGGGCAACGAAACTTATACACGTCATGAGGGTACATGAGAGGAATGTTTTGAAACAAAAATCTCAAAACTGATCAGACAGTTTTTGAGAAAATGGCCTCCAAAGTCCAAAATTGGGAATTTTTCGTCAAAAATGGCCGCCAAATGGGCAAAAACGATTCAATCAAAAAAATTAGCCCAAGGGCTAAGATAGGTTACCGGACAACTTTAGTTGAAACAGGACAGGTGAGATATGACGTTAAGATAAACCAATCATCTTCGTGAACTTCAATGTCATCATTAAGTGTGCAGCATATAACCTTGTATTCATGTATGTTCAAAATACAAATACAAGCCTAGGTCTATCTACAAGTCTTTTGTCTATAAACGAAATTTACACATTTCTTGTTGGACGTGAGATATAGCACTCAATGTCATCTGACGTCAAGTTCAACGTCACCCAAAACATAGCACCAAGGGTGCTGTAGCTTACCGGCAATCATGAGAAACGCAGAGTATTGATTTTCCAACATATACATTGTTACACTGATCTTGAACTCTAATTGTCAAAAAATGTTCGTAAATGTTGCTGGAAACACATTTTCTGTATGGACTATAGTACGAAATCAAATTACACATCACAAAGGTACATAAAGAGAATCTTATACATGATTTTGAGAAAAACTGTCTGAATAGATTTAGACAAAATGGCCACCAAAGACAAATTTCATCGTTTTTGACCTTCCAAGGTCATTATAATAATGAGCATTTTATAGTCTAGGATCACCAACTCAAGTCGGTCTCTCTGACTGCACAATTATTATCCCCGGCAGACCTGTTCACTCCGACACATACTCAACCTCCTGGGAGGCATACAGCTCCATGTGCAGCCATTATTTGGCGCAGGGAAACTGTGCATACACAATTGCCATCTCTGTCTATTGCCAGGTGCCCAATTATACTGTTTGGGTGAACAGCATACAGCAGCGCAGGTGAATGCACAAACAGGGTCACCCATCCATGTATTACCCACGCCTAGCGTTGCTTAACTTCGGTGATCTTACGGGTACCGGTGTGTCATGCGCTACAAGGCCGTCATTGAAGGTCAAATTCAAGGTCATCACTCAAACCGCATTATATGATTTCCCATTTGAATGTGCCAATACTTAGGCTCTATTTTGAAGTCTTCTATGAGTTTACTCCGCACAGCTCCCATTATGAAGGAAAAATTGGGTGAAATTTTCTATGTCCAAAAATTTTTTCAATGGGCAAAAAAATTTTTTTTTTTTTTTTTGCTGGAAATGGCTCAAAACGAATAGTGACTTGATTTGGGACAAAAAAAATTTTTTTCGCCGACCCGTCAAAAAATCAAAATGGCCGCCACACGCAGACCGGCAATTCAAGGGCAACGAAACTTATACACATCATAGAGGTACATGAGAAGAATGTTTTAAAACAAAAATCTCAAAACTGATCAGACAGTTTTTGAGAAAATGGCCATCAAGTCCAAAATTGGTCATTTTTCGACAAAAAAAGGTCGTTTTGACCTTCCAAGGTCATTGAAGGTCAAATTCAAGGTCATCACTCAAACCGCAATATATGGTTTCCCATTTGAATGTGCCATTACTTAGGCTCTATCTTCAAGTGTTCTATGAGTTTACTCTGCACAGCTCCCATTATGAAGGAAAATTGGGTGAAATTTTCTAAGTCCAAAAAATTTTCAGATGGGCAAAAAAAATTTTTTTTTTTTTTTGCTGGAAATGGCTCAAAACGAATAGTGACTTGATTTGGGACAAAAAAAATTTTTTTCGCCGACCCGTCAAAAAATCAAAATGGCCGCCACACGCAGACCGGCGATTCAAGGGCAACGAAACTTATACACATCATAAAGGTACATAAGAGGAATGTTTTGAAACAAAAATCTCAAAACTGATCAGACAGTTTTTGAGAAAATGGCCTCCAAAGTCCAAAATTGGCAATTTTTCGTCAAAAATGGCCGCCAAATCGGCAAAAACGATTCAATCAAAAAAATTAAAAAAACGTCTTTAGATACTGGCCCAAGGTATGTTCTGACAAATTTATGGGGAAATTCATCACGTCAAAAAAAAGTTACAGACCCGGACGGACGACGGACGAAATACCACGACAATAGCTTATCGGCCCAAAGGGCCGGTAAGCTAAAAAGCCACATATATATGTGGTATACATGTATATGACTTCCAATTCCAGCTATACCTGTAAACGCCAGAGTTAACTATATCAAGTAAAGGCCCTGTCGTGGCATTCAATGTATAATTTCATAACGTACCCGTAATTTACATTTTGCTCGTTTTTCTAGGTGTCTTTATGATAATGCGCCATCTGGCGAATATTGTAAGAATGAATTGGCCCAATGTTTACGTGACGAATTTCAAGAAATTATGTTCTCAGCCGAAGTTTGCTATAAAGTTTGCTATCAAGTTTTCATAGTATTTTGCCCCCAAATTGTGTTGTAAGTGTCAAAGGTTTGAATATAACGTATTTCAGCTCGGTTGTATAGCTGAACTATAGCTCAACGGTATTTTTTGGTGAATATCACATGTTCGTCAATTATCGCCCACCCACTCATACTGTGTCCCCGGTAAAATTTATATCACATGTATGTATTCTTGGTGTACTCATGTAGCTTAATATATCATAAACTGGTTTGCATTCAGGTTAAATTAGAATTTCTATGTGTTCAGTAATTTATCCAATTTATTCTGGAACCAAAATTTGTTGTTATTTTAAAGTCACATCTAATTCTATATATTCTCAGTATACAAAATCATTTGTCAGGCTACACTACATTATTGTTACAAGTATTAGGTATTTTCAATGCTGACTGTACTGTCAGTATAAGTATCATTAATTTCAGCCTCAAAGTTGCAAATTCATAAGATTTGGGTCTGTTATTGTGAGCTTTAGGCCTGTCTCAAGGTAACAAATGTTAATAGTGGCCAGGCATAAATGTATAACAATATAATACACATTTTATTTTAATATCAATATTCATTCTGTATTCCAGAAACCACGGTTTCACGGTTTCACCAGTTCAAAGTGTCGATGAAATAAAGACTTGCATCAAGACGTGCGTTTGATTTCCGGGGCTACCACTACTACTACTATAGCTGTGACACCACATAGTTTAACACAACAAGAACTGTAACTGGTGTCTGAAGATGGCTGATCAAGAAAAGTCAGTCAAGACCGAGGGCGTTGAAGAGCCACAGGAGTCTGGTGATGAGCTGAAACATCTTATGAAGACGAGGTCAGGCATTAAATCTGTCATCACACGAAAAATTAACAGTATCGAAGAGCTGATGTCTGACCCAAAGAACGTTGACACTGTCGCCAAAATACAGAATAGTCTATCGGACGTCTGGGCCAAATTTGACGAAACCCAGCGTAAAATTATGGCTCTAGTCTCGGGTGATGAGGACGCAACCACCGAACACAGTCAGTATTATGAGAGAGAGAAGGATCGGATTATGGACTTAGACAGTAAAGTTACTCCATGGATCGACTCCTCAAGGACAACGGAGGAGGATGACGTGAAACCTGAAGACTCAGTCAGTCAAACAAGCAGTGAGCGTTCTTCGATCCTTCGGCAGGTGTACGAGGAGAAGGCAAAAAGACGGGCAGCAGAAGTTCGTTTGAGGTTTCTGGAGGAAGAAGAAAGCCTGAAGGAAGAAGAAGAGCGTCTCCAGCGACGAAGAAAACTGTTGGCAGCTAAGAAGGATGTTGAAGAATCTGCAGCACGAGAAGAAAGTCTACGGGAGGCTGTTGTTCAAGAGTCAAGCTTTGTCAGTGAGAAAACTTCACACAGAAGAAGAGAAGTATCTCCTCGATCAACAGGGATGGCAGAAGACGCCATAAGGCAGGCTTCGGCAGCTTTCTTCCTTCCAAGGCAAGAGGTTCCAGTGTTCACTGGTGATCCACTTGACTACAACAATTTCATTCTAGCATTCAAAACTCTTATAGCTGAGAAAATATCATGTCCCAGCTCACGTTTATTTTACCTAGCCCAGTACACGAGCGGAGACGTGAAGGAACTAGTTAAGAGCTGCTACACAATGGATCCTGAGCATGGGTATACAGAGGCACTAAGGGTACTGAAAGCCAGATATGGACAGACTTTCCGTATCGCTACAGCTTATGTAGATCGCATTGTTAATGGAACTGCAATAAAATCTGAAGATACGGTCAGCCTCCAGAAATTCTCAGTTCTGCTGACAAGCTGCAATAACACATTGAAACACTGTGGTCACATCAATAAAGTTGAAAATCCGGAGTCATTCCGTGCGATCGTGGCCAAATTACCATTTGAGCTTCGAAGGAAATGGAGAGGTCGAGCTGACAGCATAACAGAAGGGGAAGTCAGAGACATAAAATTTGAGGACTTCGTCAAGTTTGTTGAGAAGGAAGTACGCCTGGCTTCTCACCCTGTGTTTGGAAACCTCTCGAAAACTTCCAAGGACGGTGAGAATAACAAGAGCAAAAAACCCGACAAGGCTAAGTCCTTTGCTACAACAGGAAACCTGACCCCAGAGAAGGTCAAGACAAAATCCTGGACATGCCTCCTGTGCTCCGGCCCACATCTCATGTCTGCTTGTCCAGATTTCAAGCAGATGTCGATTGATGAACGTTACAACAGTGTTCAAAAGCTTGGTGTTTGTTTCAACTGTTTACACAAACACATGGTAAAGGACTGTAAAGTACGTTCAAGATGTCAGGTTTGTGGGGGGAAACACTTTACTCTGTTACACAGGTACGGAGCCCCAACCTTGACCAACAGCATCAGCACCCCCAGTCAGCTAGCGAAGGCCGAGGCGAACCCAGCTCCTGCCAACCAAGGTCCAGGCCGTGTGGGAGCAGCAGTCCGTGAGTCAGGACAATCCATCAGTCTGCAAGTAGTTCCAGTCAAGGTGCAGGCCTGGGATGGCAGCTGGGTAACTACCAATGCCTTCTTAGATAACGGATCTAACATGACATTTTGCTCGAAGGCACTCATTGATGCAGTCGGCCTTCAGGGTGAGAATACAACTGTTCGGGTGACAACCCTTGACAGGAAGGAAGCCATCATTGAAGGGCAGCTGTTCTCGCTGAACGTACAAGACAGCCAGGACGGCGGGTTTGTGACACGATTGTCCTCAGTAATCTGCCGCCCTGAACTCCCCGTTTCACATCAAGACAAGGCCACCCAGCATGATGTGGATCGATGGGAGCACCTCAAGGGAGTTAACATCACCAAAGTGGACTCTCCTGTTGGCCTACTCATTGGTAATGATAACCCTGAGCTCCTGCAGCCATTAGAAGTAAAACCAAGCCCGGGAGACGGACCTTATGCTGTCAGAACGGTCCTGGGATGGGTGGTGAATGGCCCTCTGGGTAAAGGACAAAACTACAAAAATGGCACCTGTAACTTTGTCAATGCCTCTTCCATTAGTCAACAGATCAAACTCCTTTATAATCAGGAGTTTCCAGAGTCTCTTGCAGATCCAACTCTCGAGATGTCTGCGAATGACACCAAGGCACTGAATATCATGTCTGAGTCGACACAACTCAAGGATGGCCACTACGAGATGGATCTCCCCCTGGTAACTAAACCAGTAAGTCTGCCTCAGAACAGAGTTCTCGCAGAACGTCGTCTTCATCTACTCAAACAACGGCTTCAGAAAGATCCGGACCTCAAGACAAAGTACACAACCTTTATGGAGGACCTCTTCATCAAGGACCATGCTGAACTTGCGCCAAGCAACACAACAGGAAAGTTGGCCTGGTTCCTGCCACATCATGCTGTCACTAACCCAAACAAACCCGGTAAAGTAAGAGTCGTGTTCGACTGCTCAGCTAAATTTGAGAACATTTGCCTGAATGACACATTGCTCCAAGGCCCAGACTTGAACAACAGTCTACTAGGTGTACTACTGCGATTCCGGCGATTCCCAATCGCCATGATGTCCGACATTGAGGCAATGTTCTATCAGGTCCGTGTTTCGCCTCAACACAGAGATCTCCTCCGGTTCCTGTGGTGGGAAGGAGGAGAAGTTTCTAGGGAACCCAGGGTTTGTCGGATGAACGTGCACATTTTCGGCGCAAAGTCATCTCCCAGCTGCTGCTCATATGCTCTTCGGAGAACAGCCTTAGACAACCAGGTTGACAACCCTACAAAGGAGGCTATCCTCAACAACTTTTACATGGACGATTGCTTGGTGTCAGTCATGAATGAAGAAGAAGCTATGGCCCTACAGAGCTCACTGACCTCCACCCTGGCCAAGGGAGGATTCAGACTTACAAAATGGACTTCGAATTCATCAGCAGTCTTAGAGAAAATCCCAGTTTCTGAGCGTGCAGTCGGTGTGCAGTCAGTGATCCTGAATGAAACTAACCATGAATTCCCAGTCGAACGTACTCTTGGAGTTCGTTGGAATCTTCAGACGGACAGTTTTGGCTTTGATAACATAGAACGGGTTATCAAGGAGAAGACTGTCTCTCGCAGGAGCATCCTCTCGATCATGAGCTCCGTGTTTGATCCCTTAGGCCTGGTTTCGCCAGCAGTGCTTCCAGCGAAATGCATTCTGCAAGAATTGTGCCGTCTCCAACTTGGCTGGGATGATCCTGTGCCCACTAACCATCAGGAAAGGTGGCGAAATTGGCTTACGGAATTGCCGGTGTTGGCAAACTTCCAGATACCCCGTTCTCTCCTGGCTGTCGGCAAGCAGCTGGAGAGATTTCAGCTCCATCACTTCAGTGATGCCTCAGAGAAAGGTTACGGCTCCGCCAGCTACTTACGGGTCTCATATGTGGGAGGCTCAGTCACCTCGACTCTGGTCCTGGCGAAATCCCGAGTAACTCCACTGAAGGTCATAAGTATACCACGACTGGAACTCAACGCAGCTGCTCTGGCGGTCAGAATGGACAGCGCCATCAGGAGGGAACTCCAACTGCCATTACAAGACTCCATCTTTTGGAGTGACAGCACGACTGTACTCAAGTACATCAGGAATGATGACAAACGTTATCACACGTTTGTAGCCAACAGAGTTGCAGCCATCAGGGACGGATCAGATCCATCATCATGGAGATATGTGGAAAGTCAACAAAACCCGGCCGACTACTGCTCTCGGGGTTTGTCTCCCCACGCATTGATCAACAATTCAAGGTGGATTCAAGGCCCAAGCTTCTTACTGAATTCACCAGAATGTTGGCCCCAACTGAATGAACAACTGGAACCCCTCGCTTGCGATGACCCTGAAGTAAAAAAAGCCTCCTCTGCAGCTGTCATTGTCGACAAAGATTATGAAAAGTCCAAGGATTCAATCACTCAGCTACTAGAAAGGTTTTCCAGCTGGTTCGAACTGCTCCGGGCTGTGTCCTGGCTGCTTCGGGTCAAAACAACTCTCCAAAAACGAGTCAACCATCAGAAGGATGACGGCTCCAAGGTTAACCTCAGCATGACCCCAATTACGGTCACAGAAATGTCAGCAGCAGAGCAAGTTGTCGTCAAACTTGTTCAAAACCAACATTACCAAGAAGAATTAACTTCCCTTCAAGGTTCAGGTAATGCTGTTCCAAAGAAGTCCAGCCTCGTGAAGCTTAACCCGGTGGTAGAGGACGGAATCTTGAAGGTCGGAGGGAGACTGTCTGCGCTGTATGATTCTGGGTACATCTCCAAGCCAAGTATCATGCCCAAGGATCATCATGTGACCACTCTGCTGATCCGTCACTTCCATCACCTGTGTGGTCACTCGGGAAGAGAATATGTCTTGTCCCTTCTCAGGAGGAAATTTTGGGTTATCCATGGGAACTCTGCAGTGAGAAGTGTCATTTCTAGATGCGTTAAGTGTAGGAAAGTCTCTGGAAAGGTTGGTGAGCAGAAGATGGCGGACATCCCTGATGTTCGTCTTGGAGTACTAGAAGCTCCCTTCACCAGAGCGGGGATTGACTTCTTCGGCCCATTCCTCGTGAAAAGAGGGAGAGCACGAGCCAAGAGATACGCTCTCCTGATCACTTGCCTCACTACCCGCGCGGTGCACCTGGAGGTGACATTTGACCTGTCGACAGACTCTTTCCTTAACGCACTCAACAGATTCATCTCACGTCGCGGAAAACCAAAGATCATTTGCTCGGACAATGGCGGATCATTTGTCAAGGCTGAGAAGGAAATAAGACAAGGAATAGCCCTGTGGAACCAGAGAGCTATTCACACACACCTACTTCAAAAGAGCATCGATTGGCGCTTTAACACGCCTCTAGCATCACACCACGGAGGAGTTTGGGAAAGGTGCATTAGGACGGCACGGAAGATATTGGCATCCATCCTCACAGAACAGGTACTGGATGACGAAGGCTTACAAACTCTTCTCTGCGAAACTGAGTCAATTATGAATGGCCGACCACTCATCAGCCAGAGCAACGACCCGACTGATTCGGAGGCACTCACTCCAGCACACTTACTGATCTTTCAAGCGGACTCAGTCAAGCTTCCAATGGATGTGTTCTCGACCACGGACCTGTATCGAAGACGCTGGCGACAGATCCAACACCTTGCCAATGTGTTCTGGCGTCGGTGGATAAGGTCCTATTTGCCGCTCTTACAGAAGCGATCGAAGTGGACATCGCAACGAAGGAACTTACAAGTGGGCGACCTGGTCCTATTTGTCGACCCTTCGGTGTCGAGAAATGTTTGGCCCCTTGCTCGTGTCACGGAAGTATTTCCAGGCAGTGATGGGTTGGTGCGGCAAGTTGAGGTCCGCACAAAGACGGGAAGTTATCGCCGTCCAATCGACAAACTGGTTCTGCTTGAAGGTGTTATAGACAATTGAACTAACTCTTGATATTTGTTTAATTTGGTTTCGCAGTGTTGCGATTTGGTTTTGGGTAGAGTAACTCCCCAAAAGGGGCGGGGTGTAAACGCCAGAGTTAACTATATCAAGTAAAGGCCCTGTCGTGGCATTCAATGTATAATTTCATAACGTACCCGTAATTTACATTTTGCTCGTTTTTCTAGGTGTCTTTATGATAATGCGCCATCTGGCGAATATTGTAAGAATGAATTGGCCCAATGTTTACGTGACGAATTTCAAGAAATTATGTTCTCAGCCGAAGTTTGCTATAAAGTTTGCTATCAAGTTTTCATAGTATTTTGCCCCCAAATTGTGTTGTAAGTGTCAAAGGTTTGAATATAACGTATTTCAGCTCGGTTGTATAGCTGAACTATAGCTCAACGGTATTTTTTGGTGAATATCACATGTTCGTCAATTATCGCCCACCCACTCATACTGTGTCCCCGGTAAAATTTATATCACATGTATGTATTCTTGGTGTACTCATGTAGCTTAATATATCATAAACTGGTTTGCATTCAGGTTAAATTAGAATTTCTATGTGTTCAGTAATTTATCCAATTTATTCTGGAACCAAAATTTGTTGTTATTTTAAAGTCACATCTAATTCTATATATTCTCAGTATACAAAATCATTTGTCAGGCTACACTACATTATTGTTACAAGTATTAGGTATTTTCAATGCTGACTGTACTGTCAGTATAAGTATCATTAATTTCAGCCTCAAAGTTGCAAATTCATAAGATTTGGGTCTGTTATTGTGAGCTTTAGGCCTGTCTCAAGGTAACAAATGTTAATAGTGGCCAGGCATAAATGTATAACAATATAATACACATTTTATTTTAATATCAATATTCATTCTGTATTCCAGAAACCACGGTTTCACGGTTTCACCAGTTCAAAGTGTCGATGAAATAAAGACTTGCATCAAGACGTGCGTTTGATTTCCGGGGCTACCACTACTACTACTATAGCTGTGACACCACAATACCTACAAACATTTTTTGGCTGTAGAGGCCAATTTACACACTCAAGGGGCCTTTTAAGCAATTCAAAGCACTCCATCTTTATACACAATGTCAGGGACCCCAATTAGCATGTTTTATAACAAAAATCTCAAAACTGATCAGATAAATTTGAAGGAAAACGACCAAAAATTAAATTTGGGGCCTATTCAGCCTAAATTTCTAGCCTTTTGAGCAATTCAAGGCACTTTATACACTATATACATATTTATACACATCATGTCAAAAACCCCAATTACTATGTTTTGAAATAAAAATCTCAAAAGTGATCAGACAGTTTTCGATTAAAGACAAACAAGGTGCAAATTTGGGCATTTTTCGACTCAAAAATGGCTGTTTTGACATTTCAAGGTCATCCAAGGTCAAATTCAAGGTCACCACACAAGTCGCCATATATGACTTCCCATTTGAAAGTGCCAATATCTAAGCTCTATCTTTAAGCGTTCTATGAGTACAGTCCGGGCAGCTCCCATTATGAAGGAAAAAAGTGCCGAACATTTTCCAAGTCCAAAATTTTTTTCAAAGGGTGAAAATTTTTTTTTGCCTAGAAATGGCCCGAAATGGATAGTAACGCGATTTGGGGCAAAAAAAAATTTTTTCGCCGACCCGTCAAAAATTCAAAATGGCCGCCACACGGAGACCGGCGATTCAAGGGCAACAAAACTTATACACATCATAAAGGTACATAAGGGGAATCTTTTGAAACAAAAATCTCAAAACTGATCAGACAGTTTTTGAGAAAATGGCCGCCAAAGTCCAAAATTGGCCATTTTTCGTCAAAAATGGCCGCCATTTTGAGAAAAATGCGAAAATCAAAAAACTAAAAAAAAACCCCCTCTTGAAATATTTTTAGGCATTTTTGTGCAAAATTTCAGAAAAATCCGCCTGTAAACTTTAAAGATACAGCTGTGGACGGACGACGGACGACGGACGGACGACGGACGCAACGTGACGGCAATAGGTTATCGGACCATAGGTCCGGTAACCTAAAAATTCAAAAAACGTCTTTAGATACTGGCCCAGGGTATGTTCTGACAAATTTATGGGGAAATTCATCATGTCAAAAAAAAGTTACAGACCCGGACGGACGACGGACGGACGACGGACGCCGGACGACGGACGGACGACGGACGAAATACCACGACAATAGCTTATCGGCCCAAAGGGCCGGTAAGCTAAAAAGATTACCAGGGAAATGTTAAATCTCAAGTCACAACTGTTTTCTTTTTTTTCCCCACCGAAATTGCTGCACTGATCTTCCGAGGTTATTGAAGGTCGAATTCAAAATCACCACTGAAATCTCTTTATATGAATTTCCATTTCGACATGTTTGATAAAATAACGAAAATACAGATAGATCAATCTTTTCACCTATTTATATCTCAACTCAGAATATTTTACAAACTTGGTTCCAAGTTGAAATTCAAAGTAAAAGTTGACCAAAACTGCATTTCAAGATGACGAAATTGGAGCCAGATCGAACTTCTCACCATAAGTTATATTTCGACTCATAATACATGTACATGTATGTGCCAAACATGGTTTCAAGTTGGAATTCAAAGTAAAAGTTAACCAAAACTGCATTTCAAGATGACGAAATTGGAGCCAGATCGAACTTTTCGTCATAAGTTATATTTTAACTCATAATACCTGCCCAACTTGGTTCCAAGTTGAAATTCAAACTAAAAGTTGACCAAAACTGCATTTCAAGATGACGAAATTGGAGCCAGATCGAACTTTTCACCATAAGTTATATTTCGACTCATAATATGTGCCAAACATGCTTTCAAGTTGAAATTCAAAGTAAAAGTTGACCAAAACTGCATTTCAAGATGACTAAATTGGAGCCAGATCGAACTTTTCACCATAAGTTATTTTTCGACTAATAATATGTGCCAAACATGCTTTCAAGTTTAAAATTTAAAGTAAAAGTTGACAAAACTGCATTTCAAGATGACGAAATTGGAGCCAGATCGAACTTTTCGCCACAAGTTATATTTTAACTCATAATATGTGCCAAACTTGCTTTCAAGTTGAAATTCAAGCAAAAAGTTTACCCAAACTGCATTTCAAGATGAAGAAATTGGAGCCAGATCGAACTTTTCACCATAAGTTATATTTCGACTTATAATATGTGCCAAACATGCTTTCAAGTTGAAATTCAAAGTATAAGTTGACCAAAACTGCATTTCAAGATGACGAAATTGGAGCCAGATTGAAGTTTTCACCATAAGTTATATTTTAACTCATAATTTGTGCCAAACGTGGTCTCAAGTTGAAATTCAAAGTAAAAGTTGATCAATGTTTTCATAAAAAGCTATTATGATCTATAATAGACTTAACTAGCAAGAAATAATGTTAACTTATTTGGTCACAGCCATAAAATCTCTACTGGACAAAGCCTTCACCTTGTTGAGCCCAATAATAAATATTTCTTGTCTTAACTATTTTCATGGTCAATAATAGACTTAACATGTAAAAACTAGACGCTTCCGGTCGCCTACGACCGCTTGGGTGTATCCCCCGTAGCCCTATCATCCCTGTTGCCCCAAATATATCGCTGATGTACATTGTGAGTGTGAAACCTTTCAGACACTTTTGAAGGTCGAATTCAAGATCACCACTAAAATCACTGCATTCGCAACTTGGTTCGCAACTAAGTTGCGAGATGACTAAATTGGAGCCAGATCGAACTTTTCACTGTAAGTTATATTTCAACTCGTACTATGCGCCAAACAACTCGTACTATGTTCCAAGTTGAAATTCAAAGTAAAAGTTGACCAAAACTACATTTCAAGATGACGAAATTGGAGCCAGATCAACTTTTCACCATAATTTAAATTTTAATTCATAATATGTGCCAAACTTGGTTTCAAGCTGAAATTCAAGTAAAAGTTTACCAAAACTGCATTTCAAGATGATGAAATTGGAGCCAGATCGATCTTTTCACCATAAATTATATTTTAATTCATAATATGTGCCAAACTTGGTTCCAAGTTGAAATTCGAAGTAAAAATTGACTTTACTGGTAAAAATAATGTTAACTTATCCGGTTACACCAATGAAATCTCTACTGGACAAAACTTTTAAATTGTTGAGTTCAATAATAAATGTTCCTTGTCTTAACTATCTTTCTTGAGGTCAATAATAGACTTAACTAGTAAAACTGATGTTAACTTATTCGGCTACAGCCATGAAATCTCTACTGCACAGAAGCTTTACCTTGTTGAGCCCAATAATAAATGTTTCTTGTCTTAACTATTTTTATTGTGGCCAATAATAGACTTAACTAGTAAAAATAATGTTAACTTATTCGGTTACACCTGTGAAGTCTCTACTGGACAAAACCTTTACCTTGTTGAGCTCAATAATAAATGTTTCTCGTCTTAACTATTTTTATTGTGGTCAATAATAGACTTAACTAGTAAAACCAATGTTAACTTATTCAGTAATATTGTTCTTTTTTCACCAAAAACATCAGTTCTGTATTCTGAACAAGAATCCAGTGCAATTTGCTTTCATAGTACAGGTTATTGGAGTGATCAAACATGTCAAAGTAGGTATTTTAATTGTAGTAATAAGTTAACCTCTCAAACTTATTAATATTTATTTGATCATTCTGAAAAACAATAGGTTTCGTGTGATGGTCTTTCTCATTGAGCCTGTGCGATTTCATCATCATTCATTGAAAACTCCCACCCGTAGAGCGTTCACAACCCATGTGTGTTAAACAGGCTCATTTGAGCACAAAATGTTACGCCAATCGGCTATTTTGGTTGCTATGGCAACCAAAATCGATAGGTGTCCAGATCTCACCATAAGACATGTCCATATAAAATATTATCAAAATCGGTTCATATTTGCAACCTGCAGCGCGTTCACAAGAAAGTGTCTGCGGACGCGGCGGCGGCGGCGGCGGCGGCGGCGCGACGATCGTAAATCCATAGTATCCGCCGAACTTTGTTCGGGGGATACAATAATGTTAACTTATTTGGTTACACCCAGAAATTTCTACCAGACAAAACCTTAACCTTGTTGAGCCCAATAATAAATATTTCTTGTCTTAACTATGGAGGGATTTTCATTGTGGTCAATAATAGACTTAACATGTAAAAATGATGTTAACTTATTCGGTTACACCCAGAAATGTCTACCGGACAAAACCTTAATCTTGTTGAGCTCAATAATAATTGTTTCTCATTTTAACTATTTTTATTGAGGTCAATAATAGACTTAACTAGCAAAAAAAAATGTTAACTTATTTGGTTACAGACATAAAATGTCTACAGGACAGAATCTTTACCTTGTTGAGCCCAATAATAAATATTTCTTGTCTTAACTACTTTTATTGTGGTCAATAATAGACTAAACTAGTAAAAATAATGTTAACTTATTAAGTACACCCATGAAATCTGTACTGGACATACTTTCACCTTGTTGAGCTTAATAATAAATATTTCTCATCTCAACTATTTTTATTGTGGTCAATAATAGACTTAACTATTTTTATTGTGGTCAATAATAGACTTAACTAGTGAAAATAATGTTAACTTATTCGATTACACCAATGAAATTTGTACTGGACAAAACATTTACCTTGTTGAGGTTAATGATAAATATTTCTTGTCTTAACTATTTTTATTGTGGTCAATAATAGACTTAACTATTAAAAATAATGCTAACTTATTCAGTTACACCCATGGAATCTGTACTGGACAAAACCTTTACCTTGTTGAGCTTAATAATAAACGTTTCTCGTCTTAACTATTTTTATTGTGGACAACAATAGACTTAACTAGTAAAACTAATGTTAACTTATTCAGTGTAATATTGTCCTGTTTTTACTGAAAACATCAGTTCTCCATTCTGAACAAGAAACCAGTGTCATTACCTTCCATTGTACAGGTTATTGGAATGATCATACATGTCAAAATGGATATTTCAAAATTCTGCAATAAGTTAGGCTGGTAACATATTAATATTTACATGATCATTCTAAAAAACAATTGGTTTCGTGTGACAGCCCTTCCCAACAAAACTTCCAAATATTATCGGGATTCGTCAAAAATTGCCATCTGTAGGGCGTTCACAAGCCATGTGTCTCAAACAGGCTGTTTTCAATGCAAAATGTGTCCCCAAACGACCAATTCAGTTGCCACGGCAACCAAAATCGATTGGTGTCGGGATCTTACCATAATATATGTGCCTGCAAAAAATAATGGTGATCGGGGGAGAATTGCGGCCTGTAGCGCGTTCACAAGAAAATCTCTGCGGACGCGGACGCGGACGACGAAGCCAAATCCATAGTATCCGCCGAACTTTGTTCGGGGGATACAATAATACAGCTTAGAGATATTTGTCTAGGACAACGAGTCCGAAAATAACGTCCGTTTCACTCTACGACGCACGGTTTCTGAGATATGCAGGAAGCCTCAAGGATGAATCAGCAAAAAACTAGACGTCAAGGCCTAAAGGCCTTGGAGGCATTTCAGGGTGAAGCATGAAAAAAACAAAATGCTGACATAAGTTCCCAATGAGACCGTTTCCGAGATATCGACAGAAACGAAAAATGCCGACTCAGTGAAAAAATTTAAGGTCAAGGTCAAAGGTCATCCATCATACCCTATGTACATGTTTGTCTAGGGCGACGAGTCCGAATATAACATCCGTTTCGCTTTAAGACGCACCATTTCCGAGATATCAACGAAAACGAAAAATGCCAACTCAGCGAAAAAATTTAAAGTCAAGGTCAAAGGTCATCCATAATACCCCTAAGACATGTTTGTCTAGGGCGACGAGTCCGAAAATAACGTCTGTTTCGCTCTACGACGCACCGTGTCCGAGATATCGACGAAAACGAAAAATGCCGACTCAGCGAAAAAATTTAAGGTCAAGGTCAAAGGTCATCCATAATACCCCTAAGACATGTTTGTCTAGGGCGACGAGTCTGAAAATAACGTCCGTTTCGCTCTACGACGCACCGTTTCCGAGATATCGACGAAAACGAAAAATGCCGACTCAGCGAAAAAAATTGAAGGTCAAAGGTCATCCATAATACCCTATATACATGTTTGTCTGGGGCGACGAGTCCAAAAATAACATCCGTTTCGCTGTACGACGTACCATTTCCGAGATATCGACGAAAACGAAAAATGCCAACTCAGGGAAAAAATTTAAGGTCAAGGTCAAAGGTCATCCATAATACCCTTAAGACATGTTTGTCTAGGGCGACGAGTCCGAAAATAACGTCTGTTTCGCTCTATGACGCACCGTTTCCGAGATATCGACGAAAACGAAAAATGCCGACTCAGTGAAAAAATTTAAGGTCAAGGTCAATGGTCATCAATAATACCCTTAAGACATGTTTGTCTAGGGCGACGAGTCCGAAAATAACGTCCGTTTCGCTCTACGACGCACCGTTTCCGAGATATCAACGAATACGAAAAATGCCGACTCAGCAAAAAAAACAAGGCCTAAAGATGCCTTGGAGGCATTTCGGTGTGATGATTAATTTATAATATATACTAGATATCGACGAAAAAGAAAAATGCCGACTCGGCAAAAAAATTTCGGGTCAAGGTCAAAGTTCATCCATAATACCAATTAGACATGTTTGTCTAGGGCGACGAGTCCAAAAATAACGTCCGTTTCGCTCTACGAAGCATCGTTTCCGAGATATCGACGAAAACGAGAAATGCCGACTCGGCAAAAAAATTTCGGGTCAAGGTCAAAGTTCATCCATAATACCCATTAGACATGTTTGTCTAGGGCGACGAGTCCGAAAATAATGTCCGTTTCGCTCTACGACACACCGTTTCCAAGATATCGACGAAACCGAAAAATGCAGACTCGGCCAAAAAATTTCGGATCAAGGTCAAAGTTCATCCATAATACCCTTAAGACATGTTTGTCTAGGGTGACGAGTCCGAAAATAACGTCCGTTTCGCTCTACGAAGCACCGTTTCCGAGATATCGACGAAAACGAAAAATGCTGACTCGGCAAAAAAATTTCGGGTCAAGGTCAAAGTTCATCCATAATACCCTCTAGACATGTTAGTCTAGGGCGACGAGTCCGAAAATAACGTCCGTTTCGCTCTACGACGCACCGTTTCCGAGATATCGATGAAAACGAAAAATGCCGACTCGGGAAAAAAATTCAAGGTCAAGGTCAAAGTTCATCCATAATACCACTCAGACATGTTTGTCTAGGGCGACGAGTCCGAAAATAACGTCCGTTTCGCTCTACGACACACCGTTTCCGAGATATCGACGAAAATGAAAAATGCCGACTCGGCAAAAAATTTTCGGGTCAAGGTCAAACTTCATCCATAATACCCCTTAAATATGTTTGTCTAAGGCGACGAGTCCGAAAATAACGTCCGTTTCGCTCTACGACACACCGTTTCCGAGATATCGACGAAAACGAAAAATGCCGACTCGGCAAAAAAATTTCGGGTCAAGGTCAAAGTTCATCAATAATACCCCTTAGACATGTTAGTCTAGGGCGACGAATCTGAAAATAACGTCCGTTTCGCTCTACGACGCACCGTTTCCGAGATATCGACGAAAACGAAAAATGCCGACTCGGCAAAAAAAAATTGGGTCAAGGTCAATCTTCATCCATAATACCCCATAGACATGTTTGTCTAGAGCGACGATTCCGAAAATAACGTCCGTTTCGCTCTACGAAGCACCGTTTCCGAGATATCGACGAAAACGAAAAATGCCGACTCAGCAAAAAAATTTCGGGTCAAGGTCAAAGTTCATACATAATACCATCTAGACATGTTAGTCTAGGGCGACGATTCCGAAAATAACGTCCGTTTCGCTCTACGACGCACCGTTTCCGAGATATCGACGAAAACGAAAAATGCCGACTCAGGAAAAAAATTCAAGGTCAAGGTCAAAGTTCATCCATAATACCCTTTAGACATGTTTGTCTAGGGCGACAAGTCCGAAAATAACGTCCTTTTCGCTCTACGACACACCGTTTCCGAGATATCGACGAAAACGAAAAATGACGACTCGGCAAAAAAATTTCGGGTCAATGTCAAAGTTCATCCATAATACCCCTTAGACATCTTTGTCTAGGGCGACGAGTCCGAAAATAACGTCCGTTTCGCTCTACGAAGCACCGTTTCCGAGATATCGACGAAAACGAAAAATGCCGACTCGGCAAAAAAATTCAAGGTCAAGGTCAAAGTTCATCCATAATACCCCTTAGACATGTTTGTCTAGGGCGACGAGTCCGAAAATAACGTCCGTTTCGCTCTACGACGCACCGTTTCCGAGATATGCAGGATGCCTCATGGATGACTCAGCAAAAAATTATTTTGACCTCTAGGGCAAAGGTCGTTTGACGTATCGATCCCAAAATCAATAGGGTTCTTTCCTGTTGATATATAAACCTCCGTGCAAAATTCTGCAACTATTGCCTGAATATTTTTCGAGTTATCGTCCGGAAACCAAGTTTCAAGATCAGCCTCGATTTCATCCTCAAGAACCTCACGGACCTCGGAGCCGGATCAAAAAAAACTAGACATAAAAGCCTATAGGCTTTGTGGCATCCCCCAATTTTTCTTTTCTTTTCTAATGGTGAAACTTGACTGTTATTATAATACATATACCAGGATTATTGAACACAGGTGGGAGTGAGAGTTCAAATTATAGCAGTTGCTCACTAGACAAATGTCCATCAGATATTTGTTTTAATCTCAATAGGTATTAAATGTACAGACATGACAGACATTCATAATACAAGCAAAAAGGAAATTATTCTGGGTTCTGACTTAAGTAAAACAATGATAATTTGGTCACTGCATGTGAAATACAGCTAGAAAACAAAACAATGCATGTAGTTTCATCCAGATACACACAGTGCTGTTTTAACTGAATACAAAGAACAATTGACCGGCAACCAAGGCCCAGGCAGACCTTCAAAGCTGTTATCTTCAGTTTGGGTCATCATTATATAACCACCTATTGTTTTCTTTAGAAAGGGAAGGAGGGCATTGTTCCAACTTGTTGGTGTTAGTATAGTAAACTGGGGTGAGGGGACAGGAGAGGGGGGGGGGGGGGGGGGGGAGGGGAAGAGGGGCAGTGCATACAAGTCACTGATACATTGCTACATTCATATGCAGATTAGACTGGCTGACAGTGGAGGTGGGGGAGGGAGAGGGGGGGGGGGGTATTGCCTTATCACAGGCATTACTGAGCAGGGCTCTCATATACTGCACTGGCTGAGAGGGCAGAGCCTAGCCTCATGCTGGACATGCAGGCTGCTGTCAGTGAATACAGTAGCATGGCTCAGTCACAGTATTACATCTGCATGGGGGCAGGTGAGGGAAAAATTCTAAGTCCAAAAAAAAATACACCCAAAAAATTTTTTCCCCCTGGAAATTGCCTGAATCAAATTATGGCATTGACAGGAGTCGCCCGATATTTTTTTCCAAAATGGCCGCTGGCGGCCATCTTGGATTTCGGGTCTCGACGAAAAACAATAGGGGTTAGGAGCAAAGTATTTCGGATGAGCTGTGAAAATTTCGGAAAGATAGATTAAGGCGTTCAAGAGTTATGATCCGGAAACCGAACGGCGGAAGAAAAAAAAAAAAAAAAAAAAACAGACAAAAACATAAGGCCTCCCGATTTTCAATCGGGATGCCTAAACTTGTGGTGAAAATTTGACGAGGATCCGTCAAGGCAATCTAAAGTTATCGTCCGGAAACCGAAAGTGGCGGAAGAAGAAAAAAAAAAAAAAAAAAAAAAAAAAAATTCTGCTAAAACCATAAAGGCATTTCTGCCGAAATGCCTTAATTATTTTGACCTCTAGGTCAAAGGTCGTTTGACGGATCGATCGTAAAAATCAATAGGGTTCTTCCCTGGTGGTATATGAACCTCCATGCAGAGTTCTGCAACTATTGCATAAATATTTTTCCAGTTATCGTCTGGAAACCAAGTCTCAGAATCAGCCTTGATTTCATCCTCACGGACCTCACGGACTTCCGAGCCGGCTCAAAAAGAATAGGGTTCTTCCACATATCATTTCTGACTAGTGGTGAAAGTTTGACAAGGATCCATCAAGGCAATCTAAAGTTATCGTCCGGAAACCAAAATGGCGGAAAAAGAAAGAAAGAAAAAAAAAAATTCTGCCAAAACCATAAAATGCCCTAATTCTGACAAAACCATAAGGGCATTTCATGCCGAAATGCCCTAATGACATAATACATTTTCTTAGATCAGTTTATTTTAAAATCAACTACTATTCTTGCTTTATAAATTAATCATTATATCATTATATATTTTCAAATTTCAATAGTTTCCACACTACAGTTTGGTGTCTACAGAACCCGAACACTTTTAGACTAATGAGAGAGAGTAAGCTTCAGCTCAGTCAATGATGACAGTGGTTCACTGCTTGACTGTCTACACCCCAAGATTGTTACCATGGTGAGTCCAAGCCAGGCAACAGAACATGCCTTAGTCCTTCAGACTAGACGCTTCCGGTCGGCTACGACCGCTTGGGTGTATCCCCCGTAGCACTATCGTTCCTCATGCCCCAAATATATTACTAATAAGTGTGAAAAACTAGAACAAGGGATAGAGAAGATTACCAGAGAAATGTAAAATCTTAGGACACAACTGTTTTTTTTTCCCCACCAAAATTGCTAAATTAATCTTTCAAGGTTATTGAGGTGCGAATTCAAGATCACCACGGAAACCACTGCATATGAATGTCCCTTTCGACATGTTCGATAACAAAAACGAAATCACAGCCAGATCATACTTTTCACCTAAATTTATATTTCAACTCAGGATTTTTGACATACTTGGTTCCAAGTTAAAAAATTAACCAAAACTGCATTTCAAGATCACGAAATTGGAGCCAGATCGAACTTTTCACCATAAGTTATATATCAACTCATAATATGTGACAAACTTGTTCCCAAGTTGAAATTCAAAGTAAAAGTTGATCAAAACTGCATTTCAAGATGACAAAATTGGAGACAGATCGAACTTTTCGCCATAAGTTATATTTTAACTCATAATATGTGCCAAACTTGGTTTCAAGCTGAAATTCAAAGTAAAAGCTTTTTACTATAAGTTATATTTTGACTCATAATATGTATCAAACTTGGTTTCAAGTTGAAATTCAGAGTAAAAGTTGACCAAAACTGCATTTCAAGATGATGAAATTCGAGCGAGATCAATGTTTTAGTAAAAATAATGTTAACTTATCCAGTTACACCCAGATATCTCTACTGGACAAAACCTTTACCTTGTTGAGCTCAATAATAAATGTTTCTCGTCTTAACTGTTATTATTGAGGTCAATGATAGATTTAACTAGCAAAAATAATGTTAATTTATTTGGTTACAGCCATAAAATCTCTACTGGACAGAACCTTTACCTTGTTGAGCCCAATAATAAATATTTCTTGTCTTAACTGTTTTTATTGTGGTCAATAATAGACTTAACTAGTAAGAATAAGGTTAACTTATTCGGTTACACTCATGAAATCTGTACTGGACAAAACCTTCACCTTGTTGAGCTTAATAATAAATGTTTCTCATCTTAACTATTTTAATTGTGGTCAATAATAGACTTAACTAGTGAAACAAGGGCCACTGGCCTCAAAGGAAGAGCTTCGAAAATGTTTGCACAGAACTATTTAAAAAACCCTTGAATATTGTATTTGATTTGGTACATATATGTTGTGGCCATATTGTAACTCTACTGGGCAGAATCTATACCTTGTTGGGCCAATAAATTTGTCATGTAACTATTTTCTTGTCATGTAACTATTTTTATTGTGGTCAATAATAGACTTAACTAGTAAAACTAATGATAACCTATTCGGTTAGTCATGACTGGATAGAACTTTTTAGGGCCAGAGTGAGTCAGAAATTTCCGAACCGGGTACCTGTGTCGTCTGACCCGACCCGTCCAAATATATAGCAAAATTTGAATGATACTCACTGAAGCAATTTGTAACACATAAACGCCAGACATTGATCTTTGACACATATTATTTGTTTCGTCAGTAATTACCAGTATTTTCAAGTTTGAGAAAGATCACAATGTCATGACCTCATAAAACTATCGTTTTTTTTCCTGATGATTTCCTTGTCATTCTTGTGATTTTACTAGTGTTTATCACAAATATTCAAAACTATATCTTTATTTGTTCTCAAATACGAGTAACAAAATTCTGATCCAGGTAATTGTATGACCCGCCCCGAATTTGGGTACCTGTCGACTCGTCTGGGCCCCAGAACCTTTACATTGTTGAACCCAATAATAAATGTTTCTTGTAATAATTATTTTTATTGTGGCCAATAAGACTTAATCAATAAAACTAATGTTACTTATTCCGTTACAGCCATGAAATCTCTACAAGTCAGAAGCTTTACCTTGTTGAACACGTTTAAAAATCACCCGACTATTTTTGGGACCAATGTGTAAGATTTTCAAGGTTCTGATTATGTTTTTCTGATTTAGGAGGCACAATGTTTTTTGAGCTTTAGTCTTAGATTTAAATTTCTTTATGGATTTTTTTTCAGTGTTTTGATTTGTACTGCAGAGACATTTCAGTAACTTGTCTGCATTTCCAATAATTCATGACATGTATGAAAGCTTTTTTCATCAATGCGATCATGTTTCTCCTTGCCCAAATGTTGGTTTGAAGATCAGCGTACATGTTGTGTCAGTGTGCAGTGTGTAGTGTCAGCTGCCATATACTGAAGTAGCCCAGGCACACCCCCCACCCCGAATCGCCGCTCGTGTGACTGCTATCAAAATCAGCACTGACAATTCTCGTCGGCAATATGAAACTATCATAAACATGATAAAAGTGCTAGATCTAGGAGGAAACTAAGTTTTTTCCCGTGTAAAAGCTCCGCAAATCTGCCAAGTTTTGTTTGTTTGTTTCCGACTGTTCCTTTTAGTCAAATCTCGTTGAAATCTCGCTTCACTTCAATGGCATTTTTAATTAAATTCCCCCATAAACAAGCTTTCGGTGGTGATATTTTTATGAAGTATTACCAGTGAAGTAGGAAAGAGTCATAGAAAAGACCATTTATTTGGGTCGTAACAAGTATTTCCACAAATACCGCACTCTGAGATATAAACGAAAATAAACGAGATATGGCCGAAAATGAAAAATGCCGATTAAGTAGAAAAAAAAATTTGGCCCAGGCACAATTTCACCCAACATACCCCAAGACATGTTTGTCTAGTACCACGAGTCCAAAAATAACATCCATTTCATTCAACGATGCATCGTTTCCGAGATATGGCCAAAAATGAAAAATGTCAAGAAAGCAAAAAAAATTTGGCCCAGGATCAAGTTGACCCAACATACCCCTAAGACATAATTGCCTAGTGTCACGAGTCCTAAAATAACGTCCGTTTCGCTCCACGATGCACCGTTTCCGAGATATCGCCGAAAATTCCCAAATTTTAATTGTAAATTTGCCGTTTATTGTTATTACTCACCTCTAAACTACTACATGCTCCTTTTCGATCCTTTGGATCGTTCTGGATAGAAATTCGCGTACTGAAAGCAAGGCACGATCGTCTGCCTGCATGACTCGAGCGCTCCTTTTGCCGCCAAAACCGCCGCGCATATGCGCGCGCAGCTGCGCAGAAGCTTCACTTTTCTGTCCAAAAAACGACAAAAGGAAGCCCCTAGCACACAACTGGCGGGGATGGATGGGAGGGCCTTTACTGTAGTAGTTTAGAGGTGAGTAATAACAATAAACGGCAAATTTACAATTAAAATTTGGGAAGTTTATTTTATACATCACCAATCTAAACTACTACATGCTCCTTAGAATCAAAGGATAGGCGGTGGAGCAGTAGTGCTAGAGAGTCATGAAAACAGACGATAGTCTTGATTTCAAGCGAATCGCTAAAATGCTACATTTTCGATATATCTTTAGTAATATAATAAAGATACTCACCTAGCGGTGCGATCGCTTGCCTCCGACATGCACGAATTTCTTCTTCACCCATCGGTGGAAAACGGAACTCTACTTGAGACCGTAACATAAAGAAACTCAAACACAAACACAAAGTGTTGCTTATATACACGTGCACGTTAAAACCAAGACTTTTCTGTCCAGCTGGTTCAAACAACAGCTTGCGCTACGACCAGCGGACCCAGTCTAAATCTGGACGACTGGTCCTGAAGTTCGGCAGCATTGGACAGATAGAACCCGATGAATGTCGTAGAATTAGTCCACATTCCAGCCCTCACGATATATTCCAACGGAATATTCGACCTGGCCGCCAAAGACATCGAGATGTGTCGGATTTGGTGGGACGATATTTTGTAAGTGACTCGATCGTCAGCACCTGATTCCGCATAGACAGTCCTCACTACAACCTTCACCCATCGGGATAGTGTAGCTGTGGAGATATCCGTAGCCCTGTTAGGCTGATAGGAAATAAATAATCGCTTGCGATCTTTCCTGATCGATCTGGTACGATCGATGTAGATTTTCAGCGCTCTTACCGGGCACAATAGAGCATCCGGCTCATTCCGTCCTACGTAACCGCCCAGTGACGGAATTACGATAGGGGAGAACGCTTTCCCGCCCTCAACTGCAGCACGTGTTTTAGGCATAAAATCACGTACTGGGTATAAGGAAACGGACCCATCCGCACCAAATGCGACTCGCGATACGTCGATCGCCGCGACATCTGAGCGTCTTCGACCACTTGCTAGCATAACTAGCAAGAAAGTCTTAAGAGTTAACCTCTGCAAGGAAACTTCCTTGAGAGGCTCCCAAGGTGCTTTAGTAAGACAATATAGCACAAAAGCCATGTCCCAATCCGGTAGAGTAGGAACTCCACGTGGCCTTTGCGTCCTAAAGGACGCCAAGAGATCAGCAAGGATACGATTATTAGTTAAATCGATCCCCCTAGCACGGAATACAGGGCCCAGCATGGACCTGTATCCCTCGATCGTAGTAGGCTTCAAATTAAGCCTATCAAAGAGATAGCAGAGAAAGTCTAGCACTGCATTCAGAGGGGCAGAGAGCGGATCAATGCGCCTTCCGTTACACCAACGTACGAATACTCTCCATTTAGCCTCATACGTTTTAGAGGAGGATCTCCTATTCTTTCTCGCGAGATGTACGGACACCTGCTGAGAAAACCCTGCCTCCTGGAAGGATCGCTCGATAGCCTCCAGACGTGTAATTTGAGCACGTGGACGGAATCGTGAAATATATCCCGCCCCGGTTGCTTCAGCAACCTGTCCTCGATCGGGAGAACCCGTGGTACATCGATCAGGAGGGACAGTAGCAGGGGGAACCACGCCTGCATCGGCCAGCATGGCGCCACCAACAGAATCTCGCACTGAGACCTGGCTACTTTGTGCAGCACTTCTGTTAGGAACCGAGTTGGCGGGTACGCATACCCGAACATCCCGTCCCACGACTGAGACATCGCGTCCACAGCCAGTGCCTCGCTCTCTGGCAGAGGTGAGAAGTAGACCGGGAGCTTGTGATTCCGAGAGGTTGCGAACAGGTCTATATTCGGTGTCCCGAACGCCTGACAAACGCGCCGAAACACCCCCGGATGCAGACTCCACTCCGTGCCTATGATCTTGTCCGGTCTCGACAGAGCGTCCGCTAGGACATTCCTGTGACCCGGCAGGTGCCTCGCCCTGATAAACAGACGGTACTTGAAGGCAAACCTGATCAGACACTCGGCCTCCAAACAAAGCTGACTCGACCGAGTTCCACCTTGTTTGTTTATGTGCGCCACTACTGTGCTGTTGTCTGTGAAGACCAACCACTTCGTCCCTGGGGGACTCTGAGGCCCCCAGATCTCGAACGCACGTCTCACCGCTCGCAGCTCTAGGACATTGATGTGCAACGCCCTCTCGCTCGTGTTCCACACAGCAGAGAGTTCGTGCTCGTCCATATGAGCTCCCCAAGCCAATTCTGACGCATCGGTGAAGAAGGTCCGATCGGGCAGATACTCCGCGAGTGGCATCCCTCGGAAAAGATTCCGATGGTCCCGCCACCAATGCATTGCTTCCCGAGCACGATCGTCCACCGATACGACTTGGTCTAGTCGATCGGTGAGGATCCGCCATTGCAACGCTAGACACCATTGAATGGGTCTGAGGAAGCACCTGCCGAACGGCACCTGTTTCTCCATCGACGCCAACAGACCGATGATAGACAGAAACTGTCGAGCTGTGATCGACGACTGCGTCAGCGCGACCTCCATCGCCGCAATCGCCTTGAGAACTCTCTTCCGCGGAGGAAGAGCTACTCCTCGCTCTAGATCGTAATCTACCCCGACATACTCGAACCTCTGTGTCGGGGACAGATGAGACTTCGCCCAATTGGGGATCCAGCCAAGGCTGGTCGCCAACCTGAGGACGAACCCGGATTGCTCTATAGCCTGAGACGGGGAGTCGGCTATGATTAACCAATCGTCGATATAATGGTGGAATTGAATTCCAACCGATCGAAACCTGGCCGCCATCGTCCTTACGATACGGGTGAACACGTAAGGGGCGGTGGCTACTCCAAAAGGAAGTACCCTGAACTGATACACCGAACCCTCGAAGGCGAACTTGAGGTATCGCCGATCGGCTGGGTGTATGGGCACATGTAAGTACGCGTCCTTGACGTCGATACTGACTGCCCACTTCCCCTTGGACAGAGCTTTCTGAACGGAAAGCGCCGACTCCATCTTGAACCTGGGTATGATCAGGAATTTGTTGAGGTTTGACAGATCGAAAACTGGACGCCACCCGCCTGTCTTTTTCGGCACTAGGAAGATGAGAGAATAGAATCCTCTCTCGTCCTTGACCACCTCGATCGCACGTTTCTCTAGCAACTGCTGCACCTCGTGCTGCAGAAGCTGAAACTTTTCCCGATCGCCGGGCACAGGGAAGAAGCACGCTTTGGGTCTGATCGGTGGTTTTCCAGCCTCCCATCTGAAGGTGAGACCGAACTTCACCCATGCCACGACTGAATTGTCTGACGACGCCAGATCGCTCCAGTTCTGGACGAACTGAGCCAGGCGTCCGCCGACTGGACCAGGTTGTGGAAGATCGAATTCCGACAGAACTGAACCTTCCACAGAGCCTACGCTTTCCCGCAACGAGTCACTTCTTAGCAGAAGATTTCCCTTTGCCTTTGAAGCGTCCACCCCCTTTGCCTCCACGCTTGCCATCCCCCTGGGGAGGGGGAGGCTGCGCCCCCCGAAAGGGCGGCTGCGCAGAAGCGGGTGCATGTGGTGCCTGAGGTTGGGCAGGCTTCTGACCCTTGGTCTTCTTGCCTGTCCCAGACCCCGCCGACTTCCCAAGCAAAGCCTTGGCCATAGCCTCATCCCGGAGATGTTCCCGCATGACGGAAATATCCGATCGAGAGAGGTTGGCGTAGGTATAGCCTGAGAAAAGCGGCCTCCCACGTAGCTCAGCGACGTCCGTAGCGGGCAGGCTTCTGACCCTTGGTCTTCTTGCCTGTCCCAGACCCCGCCGACTTCCCAAGCAAAGCCTTGGCCATAGCCTCATCCCGGAGATGTTCCCGCATGACGGAAATATCCGATCGAGAGAGGTTGGCGTAGGTATAGCCTGAGAAAAGCGGCCTCCCACGTAGCTCAGCGACGTCCGTAGCGGACACGTCAAGCAGACGGAGATCGGCATCACGCATGGTGAGATCCAATTGTGCGCCCAGGTGCGCACTGTCCAGGTGCGCACTGTCACGCTCAGCAGCATGGACCACTCCGGCCAAGACGCCGAGTGCTGCATGAATGTTGGCGCGACTCCCCTCCTCCAGATCCGCCTCGTCCACAAACTCCTGAACCAAAGTGGTCAGGTGATCCGTCAACGAGAGCTGCCCCATCAACTGATGAGACAGCGTCTGCCAGTGAGAAAGGCGAGCCTTTTTCACATAAGCTGACCAGACCGTACCCTGCTTCCGGGAAAGCAGGTGAAGGTTAGGGTCTTCGACCGGGACGGAAGTCTGATGTCCACCCTCGGACTCTACAGTCCGATAGGTGTCGATCGACTCAGGTCGAACACGGCTAGTCGGGAATGTCGACTCCGTACGAGCCACATCCTTCTTAGCCGTAACTCCCTTGTTGATCTTGTCGAAGGACTTGACCAACGCGGGAGCCACAGGGAGCCGGATCGGCCGACGAACTGGCGCCGACGCGAACCTACCGGTTCCCCGTGAGGGCCCTGGAGCATCGATCGGCAAGTCCATACGCCTTGCGACCGACTCCAAAGCCCACCGGAAGTTAGAACCCCCGGCCTGATCGGAAGTCTCATCCTCCGAGGAGGAGGACTCCTGATCAGCTTCCACTCGACCCCCCCGATCGTTGGACCTCACAGGTCCGATCGAAGACCTCGATGACCCCAAGGGTACATCAAAGGACGGGCGAGGGAATGCCTGCTCAGCGATCGCGCCCGTCCGGCGACTTACATCCGCGTACACAGGACTTGAGTGGTCCTGAGGAACGACCCCAGCACCACCCGCCCGATCGTGCCCTGATCGAGGACCAGGAGCACGACCGCCAAGTGAAGACTCCCGATCGCACGAACGATCGAGAGCCTCACCCCCAAACAAAGGGAACTCTTCCCCCTCGAACCTCGAGACCGAGGACCCGAATGAGCCATCCAAGATGCTCCGCCGATCGAAGCCCGAAGCCTGATCGTCGCCCACCGAGAGGTCGGACGAAGCCTGAGCCACATCGAAAATCGATGTGGTCTCAGCACCACGGCGCTTAGAGGAAGCACGCTTCCTCTTCTTGGAAGGCCCAGGGGAAGAGACGACGGACCCCTCCACCTCGATCGGCCCCGACTGAGGGACGACGAAGGTGGAGTGCGGTTCCTTGGCTGCTTTCGCCTTGGCAAGAACTGAAACCTTCTTCTTAGAAGATTTCGACTTCTTGCCAGCAGGGGGAGCAAGCTCTCCCTGCGACGAAGGGGCAGCCGAAGAACCGGCCGGGACTCCCTGTCCAAGCAGGGAAGAGAGACCCGGCAGGAGGGGACCCTGAAGGGACGATAACGACTGTGCAAAGAAGGATTGCACAGCCGCGTTGACCATGTCCTGTGTTAGCCCCAGGGGCTGGCTAACACCGGACGCAATCTGTGCCGTCACAGGCGGAGTCTCCACCTCCATGGGCGACTGGCGTACTTGCGGAGCCGAAGCTTCCGCAAGCCTCAAAGCATCCCGACGAGCCAACGAGGCTTCGGAATACTTTGCAGTCGCCTGCACGAAGGAAGAGGGACGCCAGAAACGGCACAGATCACACCTCAAATCCTCCATAGATACCGGGCCATGGTCTAAACAGTCGAAACACAAACTGTGTTTCTCCCCTCCTCGGAGGGTATTGACCAGACACTTCGGGCATGGACGTTCGTCCATGGCACCGGTACCAAGGGAGGATTGTGAAGTCATGATCACGAAAGGGAACTAACCACACACAGTAACAGGGCGGGCAAAATACGCAAACCTGAGACCGCGCTGAAAAAGAACCCTAAGAGGACTACGAATATATAAACTACAGTATACGTTTATAAAATATATACAGTAGAAAATTAACGTAGAACTATTGATAGATGTAAACAACAAGTACACTATCAAGTACGACGGATGGACGATAATAGGGTGAACTGGCTATACAAATCGCTGACGATCTAGCAAGTAACAAACTATCGACCAATACTTATCCAAATAGACACAAAACGATGTCTATGAACGTGGCAGGTGAAATTCCGTAAGAATATATCGCAAAAGTCTAGTTGGCAGACTAAATTCTACGAATTCACCGGGAACCAAAATCCAAAGCTGCCAAGCAAAAATGGCGGGGGACAGAAAAGTGAAGCTTCTGCGCAGCTGCGCGCGCATATGCGCGGCGGTTTTGGCGGCAAAAGGAGCGCTCGAGTCATGCAGGCAGACGATCGTGCCTTGCTTTCAGTACGCGAATTTCTATCCAGAACGATCCAAAGGATCGAAAAGGAGCATGTAGTAGTTTAGATTGGTGATGTATAAAATAAACTAACGAAAATACAGATAGATCAATCTTTTCACCTATTTATATTTCAACTCTGAATATTTTACAAACTTGTTAACTTATTTGATCACAGCCATAAAATCTCTACTGGACAAAGCCTTCACCTTGTTGAGCCCAATAATAAATATTTCTTGTCTTAACTATTTTCATTGTGGTCAATAATAGACTTAACATGTAAAAATAAAGTTAACTTATTCGGTTACACCCAGAAATTTCTACCGGACAAAATCTTAACCTTGTTGAACTCAATAATAATTGTTTCTCATCTTAACTATTTTTATTGAGGTCAATAATAGACTTAACTAGCAAAAAAAATGTTAACTTATTTGGTTACAGACATAAAATGTCTACTGGACAGAATCTTTACCTTGTTGAGCCCAATAATAAATATTTCTTGTCTTAACTATTTTTATTGTGGTCAATAATAGACTAAACTAGTAAAAATAATGTTAACTTATTCAGTACACCCATGAAATCTGTACTGGACATACTTTCACCTTGTTGAGCTTAATAATAAATATTTCTCATCTTAACTATTTTTATTGTGGTCAATAATAGACTTAACTATTTTTTATTGTGGTCAATAATAGACCTAACTAGTAACAAGTATAAGTCGCGCCCGCGACAATTGGGCGGGTTGCATCGAGGAGGGCTGTTAGTGGAAGGAATTGGCATTGTTCTCATGTATTATCAAGTTCGAAGTCCTGCCACGACCTGAAAAATAGGTCAAGGTCACCCATCATCGAACTTGTCCGAGATCTGCTCATGATGCACCTCTGGTATGATTTTGGCGGTATTTCGTTAAAAACTTTGTAAGTTATCGCGTTCACAAGGTACAAAGTCCTGTTTTCATGTATTGTCAAGTTCGAAGTCCTGCCACGACCTGAAAAATAGGTCAAGGTCACCCATCATCGAACTTGTCCGAGATCTGCTCATGATGCACCTCTGGTATGATTTTGGCGGTATTTCGTTAAAAACTTTGTAAGTTATCGCGTTCACAAGGTACAAAGTCCTGTTTTCATGTATTGTCAAGTTCGAAGTCCTGCCACGACCTGAAAAATAGGTCAAGGTCACCCATCATCGAACTTGTCCGAAATCTGCTCATGATGCACCTCTGGTATGATTTTGGCGGTATTTCGTTAAAAACTTTGTAAGTTATCGCGTTCACAAGAAATTGTTGACGGACGGACGGACGGACGGACGGACGGACGGGTGAACGGATGGGCGTTACGGGCGGACCCAATGTTAAATTTCCTATCTTAACTTTCCCCTTAAGTCCTGAAAAAATCCCCATAAGACCGCACTTTCGGCTTAAACTGTGGTTGTGAGGCGTTTTCAGCTTTATTCCCCCTAAGAAATCCCCATAACTCCGTTCCGTTTGCCCGGACGGACGGACGGACAGACAGTCTAATAGGCGGGTTGGTTGCACGCAACCCGCCCAAAAATAATGTTAACTTATTCGGTTACACCAATGAAATTTGTACTGGACAAAACATTTACCTTGTTGAGGTTAATAATAAATATTTGTCTTAACTATTTTTATTGTGGTCAATAATAGACTTAACTATTAAAAATAATGTTAACTTATTCAGTTACACCCATGAAATCTGTACTGGACAAAACCTTTACCTTGTTGAGCTTAATAATAAACGTTTCTCGTCTTAACTATTTTTATTGTGGACAATAATAGACTTAACTAGTAAAACTAATGTTAACTTATTCAGTAATATTGTCCTGTTTTCACTGAAAACTTCAGTTCTCCATTCTGAACAAGAAACCAGTGTCATTACCTTCCATTGTACAGGCTATTGGAATGATCGTACATGTCAAAATGGATATTTCAAAATTCTGTAATAAGTTAGGCTGTTAACATATTAATATTTACATGATCATTCTAAAAAACCACTGGTTTCGTGTGACAGCCCTTCCCAACAACACTTCCAAATATTATCGAGATTCGTCAAAAATTGCCATCTGTAGAGCGTTCACAAGCCATGTGTCTCAAACAGGCTGTTTTCAATGCAAAATGTGTCCCCAAACGACCAATTCAGTTGCCACGGCAACCAAAATCGATTGGTGTCGGGATCTTACCATAATATATGTGCCTGCAAAAAATAATGGTGATCGGGTGAGAATTGCGTCCTGTAGCGCGTTCACAAGCCATGTGTCTCAAACAGGCTGTTTTCAATGCAAAATGTGTCCCCAAACGACCAGTTCAGTTGCCACGGCAACCAAAATCGATTGGTGTCGGGATCTTACCATTATATATGTGCCTGCAAAAAATAATGGTGATCGGGTGAGAATTGCGGCCTGTAGCGCGTTCACAAGAAAATCTCTGCGGACGCGGACGACGAAGCCAAATCCATAGTATCCGCCGAACTTTGTTCGGGGGATACAATTAATCGTTAAATTTCTCCAGAAAACTTTTGGAATTTTCACCTAAGCATACTTAACTTTGGAGAGCACCCAATAAGCGAACAGTATGCCAAGTTTGGGTACAATAGCAATAGCACCTTCGGTGGAGAAGATTCTGAAAGATTTGGGTCAGGAAAACATGGGACGGACACGACAGACACCATGTCAATCCATCCCAATAGCTCTACGGCTTACAGCCAATGAGCTAAAAAACAAAACAAACAAGTTTAGTTACTATAGATGTTTCTAACATCATTACATTCATAGTTTTTAAGACCTTGTCAGCATTTGTAATCATTTTTCAGTGTCATGACTTATACAAGTGACCCTATGAAGAATGAAGCGCATAAATGCATCTGCATGTACATGTACAATTGTACATGTAAAACAGCCAGAAGACTGAGAAGAGACGGGTGAATGGGTAATCATAGCAACACTACACAATATTACACCACAGAGGAAATATCATAAACCAAATATAGGTAGACTCAAGAATTCTGAATATTTCTTTTTTCCTCTTTGCAGGAGCTTTACAGGGCGCTACGAAACATAATCAGACTCAATTCAAGGCCAACAAAAGCGTGTTAAATGGTTGCCCGTTTACCATTTATCTTAAACCACTGAAAGGGAATGAAAATATTCTCTAGGCAAATACAGAAAGTGCTTAAAAGATCACTGGCTGTAAAATCTCAAACCATATTAAAAGAAAAAAGAATCCACAGGAGGACATAGTCTATTCAGCTGAAAAGTTTGTCCAAACAGCCTCTTTCTATCACACAGTTGGCACAGGATGTGATTAAAAATGAAAAAAATATTAAAGGTAAAACTTTCACACAACTAGATGAATCGGTCGCTGACGACCGCATGGGTGTATAAATGTATCCCCCTGGGGCCCTATCATTCCTGTTGCCCAAAATATGTTAATTCAGACAAAATATCATACTGCCAGGCCAGTGTGTTTCATCAAAGTCAGTAATGAAAGTTCCCGACCTTAAATATTTTCATTCCATGCAGAAACACACAGAACAACTGAAAAATATTCTTTAACTTATTATTTCTTACCAAATATTTTCCAGAAGTTTTGTCGCAAGAATGGCTTATGAAACATTGCTCAATTCTCCAACATTATGGGTACAGTCATGAAATCTCTACTGTTTAAAACTTTCACCTTGTTGAGCCCAATAATAAATGTTTCTTATTTTAACTATTTTAACTAGTAAACATAGCACCAAGGGTGCTGTAGCTTACCGGCAATCATGAGAAATGCCGAGTACTGATTTTCCAACATATAAATTGTTACACTGGTCTTAAACTCTATTGTCAAAACATGTTCGTAAATGTTGCTGGAAACACATTTTCTGTATAAACTATAATACGGAATCCAATCACATCTTGAAAGATTTTTTTATTGTAAATGACATATATTCACAGACCATCGATTCAAAAACAAGAAAACTTCTACACATCACAAAGGTACACATCACAAAGGTAAAATCTTATACATTTTGAGGAAAATTGCCTGAATAGTTTTTAAGAAAATTTCCACCAAAGAAAAAAAAATTCATCGTTTTTTTGACAAAAAAGGTCGTTTCGACCTTCCAAATTCATTAAAGATCAAATTCAAGGTCACCATTCAAACCGCAATATATGATTTCCCATTTGAATGTGCCATTACTTAGGCTTTATCTTGAAGTGTTTTATGATTTTACTCTGCACAGCTCCCATTATGAGGGGAAAATTGGGTGAAATTTCCAAAAATGCGCTGTCAAAAAATCTAAATGGCCGCCCCACGCAGACCATCATTTCAAAGCCAACAAAACTCATACACATCACAAAGGTACATGAGGAGAATCTTATACATGATTTTGAGAAAAATTGTCTGAATAGATTTTCAGAACACGGCCACCAGAGAAAAAATTCATCGTTTTTTCGACAAAAAAGGTCGTTTTGACCTTCCAAGGTCATAGAAGGTCAAATTCAAGGTCACCACTCAAACCGCAATATATGATTTCCCATTTGAATGTGCCAATACTTAGGCTCTATCTTGAAGTGTTCTATGAAATTACTCTGCATAGCTCCCATTATGAAGGAAAAATTGGGTGAAATTTTCTGAGTCCCAAAAAATTTTCAATGGTCAAAAAAAAATTGTTTTTTTTTTTTTTTTCTGCTGGAAATGGCTCAAAACGAATAGTGACTTGATTTGGGACAAAAAAATTCTTTTTTGCCGAACTGTCAAAAAATCAAAATGGCCGCCACACGCAGACCGGCGATTCAAGGGCAACGAAACTTATACATGTCATAGAGGTACATGAGAGGAATGTTTTGAAACAAAAATCTCAAAACTTATCAGACAGTTTTTGAGAAAATGGCCACCAAAGTACAAAATTGGCAATTTTTCGTCAAAAATGGCCGCCAAATCGGCAAAAACGATTCAATCAAAAAAATTAAAAAAAAGTTTTTAGATATTGGTCTAAGGTATGTTCTGACAAATTTATGGGGAAATTCATCAGGCCATAAAAAAGTAGCGGTGCGATGGAGACAAATCCATAGTATTCGCGGAACTTTGTTTGGGGGATACAATAATATGTGTATACATAGTACCAACTAGTATGAATTCATAGTTTTATGGAGTCTCTCAATTCAATTCAGTTACGTGAACCTGGAATCTGGCATTTATATGTAGTTCGATACCTAGATACTTCATAACATTTTGTCTATGTTGTCCAAGAATTAATTATGTCAATAAAATATCCAAGTAATATTAAGGGTCTCAGTTATTATTGTTTTTTGATGTGCACATTGCTTCAGACACTAGCAAGGGTTTCTGACAAGGACCAACGAACACGAACAAGTCTCTATAGCTCTGCATTTATTCCCCAAACATTAACACTAACTGTGTAAACAGACTGTATGACATTCCTGGAAAGCGGACTGAGCCAGGGCGCAACCAAGAAATTAATTCATAAATCTAATAAACTGTGAACTTCAGCATAGACAACCTTGATGTGATTCAGGTTCAGGAAACCACAATTTTTGCTGTCTGCTTTACACATGTATTGTAGGAAGTACAGCCTGTTTAATACATATCTACCCAGTCTTTCATCAGGTTAACCTGACACATGTATTGTAGGAAGTACAGCTTGTTTAATACATATCTACCCAGTCTTTCATCAGGTTAACAATTTTATATTTCCGGGTCCGACATCTACAAATGTATTCATAAATGTTACACAAGTAAATAGACTTACACATTCTAGCATTATGTCTGAGAAATATAACAATTTTAATGCATTAAATTCATCCAAACACATCTATCTGCAGTTTTCATCCACCATGTCCACATGCATCTAACGAAATGTTCGTACATACTGTAATCACACTTATATTAGGCTCGATGAAACCGTTGCTGAAAAGCTAGTCATGATACCTATTATATAGGTCTTCATGTATAACTTATTGATTTTAGCTGGATTATAAAACAATTGCAATTATAGTGTTATTGCCTCATTGTCCTGCTAAAGCAACAAAATCATACACGTAGATCTATATCATACTTTTCAATTTACGAGTTGATTGATGGACGTATTGAATAGTGGTATTGAGACGAGTGTCATCAGTTTCCGATCGTGTAATAATAACTCTCTGTATTGTGAAAAATGACATACGGAATCCTAGGGAGAAATACATGGTGCTATATATACTTATTATTGATAGCATCAGATTGTGATGAGGACACTGGAAAATAAATATAATATGATCCATCAACTGATCAACACAATGTTTATTTACACATTCCAGGAGCCTACGCCAGCATATCATATCATAGATTTAACGATTAATTTGTCATGAATAATTAAAATTTGTTTTTGCTTACATACTGTTACAGAGATTATGACAGGTGTGTGTTACAAGATTTGGACTCAAAATGACACAAGTCCATGCTAGTGGATTATAATCGAAGTTCGAACACCAACCAAAGAAACAATATGCAGTCATTTGTCTGTGACTAATTCAACTAGCGCATCTCCCCTAAAAATACACGATCACGGTTCATTGCTTTTGGTCAGTGCCGACTGACGCAAACTTTGGGGTTGTTGATACAATCACCTCCTAGTCACCATCAATGATTGCAATCAATCAGAGGCAGAAACGGCTTCATGGTGACAGTAGGTAATAATCAAAATGAATACTATTTTGACATACGGCCGACCGTGACAGGTGTGAATGTGAGGGATTAATCGGTGGGTGAAAAATGACGTCATCATCGTGGATTTACGAATTTTTTCGGGGGGTCACATTCGCGAAAATAAAGCTTCGCGAAAATGTCCGAATGGGGCAATTCGCGAAAATAAGTGCACGCGAATTTAAGTGTAATTACAGTACACCAACATCATGGTTGACTGCAGAAAAAACCACCCAACCACAAAATTAGCTAAAACGTCTATCGAAGCTCATTATCATGATCATTAAAATATGGCTACACTCTGAGACGTGAAATGTAAAATTCCAGTTTACAGTATTGTCATAATTATTGGTTATAGTTTACGAAAACTTATGATTGATTGACAATTTATGTATGTTGTATGCATACATATACATTCCTTTATCATGTTTATTGCTCACAGGTCACAGAAGTGCTCAGATACAAAACCTGTTCAAATGATACTAACATGGAAACAAATACTTCTGATATTGCATACTCAGCTCAAATGAGCAATGTAGTAATTAAGATAGCACAACTTTACAACAGGTACATTTATAATGAGTTAGAGTATGTGAAGATAATGTACTAAACATTGATGAAGCCTTAACTCTTGTCACAATTCCAGAAATAATCACTTGTTCATCTGTCTATCCGTGGATGCACTATCCGAGTGTTCCATATAAGGCTTTCTACTTTAGAAAATGATAATATCAACAAATGGCCTTGCCGACCTATTTTCTACTTTAGAAAATGATAATATCAACAAATGGCCTTGCCGACATATTTTCTACTTTAGAAAAAGATAATATCAACAAATGGCCTTGCCGACCTATTTTCTACTTTAGGAAAAGATAATATCAACACATGGCCTTGCCTATGGATTTTCTACTTTAGAAAAAGATAATATCAACACATGGCCTTGTCAACGGATTTTCTACTTTAGAAAAAGATAATATCAACACATGGCCTTGCCGACCTATTTTCTACTTTAGAAAAAGATAATATCAACACATGGCCTTGCCTACGGAGATTCTACTTTAGAAAAACATAATATCAACACATGGCCTTGTCAACGGATTTTCTACTTTAGAAAAAGATAATATCAACACATGGCCTTGCCGACGGATTTTCTACTTTTGAAAAAAATAATATCAACACATGGCCTTGCCGATGGTTTTTCTACTTCAGAAAAAGATAATATCAACACATGGCCTTGTCGACGGATTTTCTACTTTAGAAAAAGATATTATCAACACATGGCCTTGCCGACAGAGTACAACTGTAGAAACATTATGAGATGTACATTGATTCAAACCAAAATGTGGGGTTTGCATAACGTTATTAATGATTGTTTTGGTTATTAAGAGTACTATGCATGAAATAATTAGTTAGAGTCTGGAACCTAGTCAACTCATATTACCGTATCATATTGGGATCATCGGTTTTTCTGTTTTGAAGGGTGATTTATCGTGAATCTAATAATTCGAACATTTCAAAATATAATTATTTTATGCTGATTGTACCAATTGATTAATTACAGTACTGTCACTGATGAAAACTAGACGTCAAGGCCTAAAGATGCCTTGGAGGCAATTCGGTGTTAAGACTAATTTATAATATTTATAACATGTTTATCATGGGCTCTACGACACACTGTTTCGAAGATATCGACGAAAACGAGAAAACGAGCTGTTTGTACCAATTGATTAATTACAGTGCTGTCACTGATGAAAACTAGACGTCAAGGCCTAAAGATGCCTTGGAGGCAATTCGGTGTTAAGACTAATTTATAATATTTATAACATGTTTATCATGGGCTCTACGACACACTGTTTCGAAGATATCGACGAAAACGAGAAAAGCCGACTCGGCAGAAAAATTCAAGGTCAAGGTCAAAGTTCATCCTTAATACCCATCAGACATATTTGTCTAGGGCAACGAGTCCGTAAATAACTTTAGTTTCCCTCTACGACGCACCGTTTCCAAGATATTGACGAAAACGAAAAATGCTGACTTGGCAGAAAAATTCAAGGTCAAGGTCAAAGGTCATCCTTAATATCCTTAAATACCCGTTAGACATGTTTGTCTAGGGCAAGGAATCCAAAAACTAGACGCTTCCGGTCGCCTACGACCGCTTGGGTGTATCCCCCGTGGCCCCATCATCCCTGTCGCCCCAAATACTACTGATAAGCGTGAAAAACTAGAGCAAGAGCAAAATTGATTGCCAGAGAAATGTAAAATCCTAACATGCTCAAGCCAAAACTGTTTTTTCCCACAAAAATTGCTGCATTGACCGTTCAAAGTCATTGAAGGTCAAATTCAAAGTCACCACTGAGATCAGTGCATATGAATTTCCATTTCAACATGTTCGATAAGACAACGAAATTACAGCCAGATCAAAGTTTTCATAAAAAGTTATATTTCAACTCGGAATATTTGACAAACTTGGTTTTAAGCTGAAAAACAAAGCAAAAGTTGATCAAAACTGCATTTCAAGATGACAAAATTTGAGCCAAATCAAACTTTTCACCGTAAGTTATATTTCAACTCATAATATGTGCAAAACTTTGTATCAAGTTTAAATTCAAAGTAAAAGTTGACCAAAACTGCATTTCAAGATGACGAAATTGAAGCCAGATCAAACTTTTCACCATGAGTTATATTTTAACTCATAATATGTGCCAAACTTGGTTTCGAGTTGAAATTCGAAGTAAAAGTTGACCAAAACTGCATTTCAAGATGACGAAATTGGAGCCAGATCGAACTTTTCACCATAAGCTATATTTTAATTCATAATATTTGATTTCAAGCTGAAATTCAAAGTAAAAGTTGACCAAAACTGCATTTCCAGATGACGAAATTGGAGCCAGATCGAACTTTTCATCATAAGTTGGATTTTAACTCATATTATGTGCCAAACTTGGTTCCAAACTGAAATTCAAAGTAAAAGTTGACCAAAAATGAATTTCAAAATGACGAAATTGGAGCCAGATCGAAGTTTTCTCCATCAGTTATATTTTAACTCATAATTTGTGTCGAACTTGGTTTCAAGTTGAAATTCAAAGTAAAATTTGACCAAAACTGTATTTCAAGATGACAAAATTGGAGCCAGATCGAACTTTCACCGCAAGTTATAATTTAACTCATAATATGTGCCCAGTTATAAATGTTCCTCACCTTAACTATTTTTATTGTGCTCAATAATAGACTTAACTAGCCAAATTAATTAATTATTCATTAATATCAATGATACTACACCATAAAATCACTACTGGACACAACCTTTTCTTCATTGATCCCAATAATAAATGTCCCTTACCTTAACTATTTTTATTGTGCTCAATAATAGACCTAACCATGTTAACTAGCAATACTAATGTTAACTGATTTACGAATATCAACGGTACTGCAGCCATAAAGTCAATACTGGACACAACCTTTACCTTGTTGAGCCCAATAATAAATGTTTCTTTGCCTAACTATTCTTATTGTGGCCAGTAATAAACTTAACTAGTAAAACTAAAGTTAAACTATTCAAATTTATGTTAACTTATTCAGTAAAAGTAATCTCTTCACACAAAACTATCAACTGTAAATTTGTACACATGTCCAGTGTGATTTGTTTGCAGATATCAATCAACTGGAATGATCAGAGATCTCAAACTGGATATTTCACATTGTTGTAGTAAGTTATCTCATGAACTTAATAATATTTATTCAATCTTTTCGAAAAACAATACGTTTCGTGTCTGAGCATTGCTGAACGAGCCTGTTCAATATTGTAGTGATTCCTGTAAAATTACAACTTCTAGAGCGTTCACAAGCCATGGGTGTTGAAATTGCTGATTTCGTCACAAAATGTGTCGCCAATCGGCCAATTTGGTTGCTATGGCAACCAAAATCGATAGGTGTCGTGATCTCACCATAAGACATGTCCATATAAAATATTATCAAAATCGGTTCAGATTTGCAAGCTGTAGCGCGTTCACAAGAAAGTGTCTGCGGACGCGGCGGCGGCGGAGCGACGATCGTAAATCCATAGTATCCTCCGAACTTTGTTCGGGGGATACAATAATGTCTGTTTCGCTCTTCAACACACTGTTTCAGAGATATCAACGAAAACGAAAAATGCCGACTCGGCGAAAAAATTTCAGGTCAAGGTCAAAGTTCATCCATAATACATCTCAGACAAGGTTGCCTTATGCCACGAGTCCAAAAAAAATGTACGACGCACTGTTTCCGAGATATCGACGAAAACGAAAAATGCCGACTCGGTGAAAAAATTTCAGGTCAAGGTCAAAGTTCATCCATTATACCCTTAAGGCATGTTTGTCTAGTGCCACGAGTCTGAAAATAACATCCATTTCGCTCTATGACACACCGTTCCTGAGATATCGACGAAAACGAAATATTCATACTCGGCAAAAAAATTTCAATTCGAGGTCAAAGTTCATCCATAATACCCCTAAGACATGTTTGTTTGGTGCCACAAGTGCGAAAATAACATCCGTTTCGCTCTACGACGCACCGTTTCCGAGATATCGACGAAAACAAAAAATGACGACTCGGCAGAAAAACTCAAGGTCAAGGTCAAAGGTCATCCTTAATACCCCTTAGACATATTTGTCCAGTGCGACAAGACCAAAAACAACGTCCGTTTCGCTCTACGACGCACCGTTTCCGAGATTTAGATGAAAACGAAAAACGCTGACTCGGCGGAAAAATTTCAGGTGAAGGTCAAAGTTCATCCATAATACCCCTTAGGCATGTTTGCCTAGGGCGACGAGTCCGAAAATAACATCCGTTTCGCTCTACGTTGCACCGTTTCCAAGATATGCAGGAAACCTCAAGGATGACTGGGCGAAAACTCTTCCGACCTCTAAGTCAAAGGTCGTTCGACGGATTGCTCTCAAAATCAATAGCGTTCTTCCCTGTTGATATATGAACCTCCATGCAAAGTTCTGCAGCCATTGCCTACATACTTTTTGAGTTATCGTGCAGAAACTAGAGATGGCATCGTGATTTTTTCTAATGTCGCGACGTCGGCAAGTTCAAATCGGGATCTACACATGTCGACATAACTGTGGACACTAAATATCTCGTACTCATATTCACTGGTATATAACACTACGTAAATGTATATCTTAGTATTAAATGTGATATAATGTCAATATAAGCCCTGAATTTTCTATAAACTGATAGAATTCTCTTGTGTCTGTTATTTTTTTCTGTTCCATCATGTGGGCAAACGAGCATGAACAGACGCATGCACAGTCACAATCAAATGATTTTAGGAAACATGACGTCACGCATGGGATACTCTCACCATCCAATCACAATATGTGTTACATACGACGGTCAGCATTAGGACATATCATGTATATTGACATCTGACATGCGTTGTATCTGACACACCGAGAATGTATGAAAATCTGGATGTCTAGCATTGACAAAATTGATTGAATTGTTCAAACTGACGATGCGATGTCGGGAAAATGCAGATCGTGACGTCGTCAAACTTCGAATATCACGATGCATGAAAGTCGCGACATTCGATACCATCTCTAGCGGAAACAAAGTGCAAAAAACAACATTGATTTCATCCTCATGGACCTCACGAACCTCGGATCCGGCTGAAAAACAATAGGGTTCTTCCACATAATATGTCTGACCAATGATGAAAATTTGGCAAAGATATATCAAGGCAAACTAAAGTTATCGGTCGGAAACCAAAACGGCGAAAAAAAAAGAAAAAAAAAATTCTGCTATAACCATAAAATGCCTTAATTACCAGTATGATTCATTGTATGCTGTTGGGAAATAAAAATTAGATTAAACTAGAAAAAGTTTCAAATCAAAGATAAATAAATTTCACTAAAATGCAACAAATATATATTTCAGTTCATGTCATGACATTAAATTACCAAAAAATATAAAATTACCTGTTGAATTGCCTGTCATCACAAAAGATATAAATATCTCTCCATTTTAAATCTCTCTTTCATGTAACCAGGTTAAGAATACCCCAAGTGAATACATCGCCTTTACATCAGTAAATTGAGAAGTCAAATTTTATATTTTTGCATTCCACCACAGTGACAGAACAACACTTGTTAATTCCATTCCACTAGATTAATTCCATGCTCAAACAATAATCAACAACTTTGTTAAATCAAGTTTATCACTAACAGGCAATGTTAGAAAGGAGGTCAACATTAATGGGCTGAAGAAATCAATTACGTCGAAAGTTCTACAATCACAATAGAGAGCAATGAAATATCTATATATATAACACGCTCACACACAAACACTACAAACCTTTCATTCTAGGCTCCTGAAAAAGGAAGCAAGTTCAATTCTGCAGTGATCAATAAACACTCGATAATTCAGCATGCAGCTTACAATCTACATGATCTTCAGGTATAAAGAGCACATTTGTTCAATCCCTCTCCATTGTAAATCATATATTGCAACACCCTAACAAGTTCTCACAAAAAGATCAATGATCAATAGTACATTGTAGTAGGGGTGGGACAATATACCGGAAAGTTGGAAACCGCGATTTTTTTTCAGTTTTCAGTCAATACCGCGGTTCACGGTTTTCTGGAGTGGATATTGACTTTTTTTCCTTGGCACAAATCAGCCACCATAGTTCATGTAGTTTGAATGACTGAATAGATTTACAGCCAATCAGCATGATCAGCGCACGTCTCTGCGACTTGCCCGGGGCTTCACAGCATCAAAGATGGCGATCAGCCGGCCAGCTCAATAGGTCGCAAGAAACTGTTGATAACACCAAATCAAAAGGCCAATTTATTATTTCGACTTCCCGGGAAAACAGGACCACACTGTGACGGTCTGCGTGCAAACAATGCGGGGCAGAATAAAATACGCGCCCGGCAACACTAACTAACATGAGGACTCAAGTGCAACGGCACCACCCAAAGCTGGTCTCCAATCGGGCAGATCACATTGAGAGTGAAATTGGAGCAAATGTAGGATAAAGTACCACTCTTAGGCGCGACCAATCAGCGCCATGCTATCTGCCCCACTTGACCAGTTTTGAACCAATCACAGTCTATGTCTCAGATTGCCCAAGTTACATGCAACCAGTAAAATTTTCCCAATAGCTATATACCTATTCTATATTAGAGATGGCATCGAATGTCGCGACATTCATGCATCGTGATATTTGAAGTTTGACGACGTCGCGATCTGCATTTTCCCGACATCGCATCGTCAGTTTTAACAATTCAATCAATCTTTTCAATGCTAGACGTCCAGATTTTCATACATTTTCGGTGTGTCAGATTCAACGCATGTCAGATGTCAATATCCATGATATAAGCTTATGCCGACATCGTATGTAACACGTATTGTGATTGGATGGTGAGAATATCCCATACGTGACGTCAGGTTTCCTAAAATCATTTGATTGTGACTGCGCATGCACCTGTTCATGCTCGCCCGCCCACATGATGGAAAGGAAAAAATAACAAACACAAGAGAATTGTATCAGTTTATCGAAAATTCAGGGCTTTTTCAGGCCATATATTGACATTATATCATATTTAATACTAAGATATGCACTCACGTAGTGTTATATACCATGAATACGAGTACGAGATAATCAGTGTCCACAGTTATGTCGACATGTGTAGATCGCGATTTGAACTTGCCGACGTCGCGACTTAAAAAAAAATCACGATGCCATCTCTATTCTATATGTATATAGCATTGGGACCACATTTTGGGACCACATCAAGGGACCACACTGAATTAAAGAGAGACCACTATAAGTAAGGATATCCCTTTGGTCTAATTTATTGCAATCTATAATCGCGTTCATTGGGACAACAGCCTGCAACAAAGCCAAATGGTCACCTAACTTGTCATACAACAAACAATGATGATGACTAGCCTACTTCCCTATAAACATGACACATGTGCACAGTAAAACTCCAATCCATGACCATAAATATCGTTTATGACGGAGAAGCGATTCATACCTGGTACTAACGGTTGTTTCATCGGTACAAACACAGGATAAGTGTCCTAACACCAGATTATCGTACTGTACTGACGGAAGTTTCGGCTTCCATTGCTCGCCGACTATTTTGTTTACATTAGCATTTGAATAGCTGCGCTCATTTGCCCTGAAATACCCCTATTATCGCCCGATAGTGATGATTTCAAACTGGTCATATGTAATAGTTACGTGCATGAGGGATGGGAAACATAGTTGTCATACTAGCATATGGGCCATATATTATAACGATATTGATGGCTATGGATAAATACATTGCAAAACATTTAGATTTACCCTTGATATCCAGTTCTAATGGTTTTGACAGGCTAGCGAACATAAACAGCACATATCTTCCGTAGGATATGAAGAGTTCCCCTAGGCGATGTGTCATGTGAAATGGAGGTCCCTGTGAAAATTGCCTGGGGCGCAGCCAAATCAAAGTTCTGCGCACTGACCGGATCAGGGGCGCCCACAGATTTTTCAAAAGTTGACACAGTCATGGAGAAAAGGTGTGGGAGTCCTAGCCGATAGGCGTGGGGTCTGGGGCCCGCCTAGGGCCGCAGAAGCTGAAGGGGTCTAGATGCTACAGTTTGTGGTTGATTCTGAGCGTTTTTAGTGTACCTAGAACAGTCTACAGATCCAAGGGTTTATGTAATTTCTACTCACGAATACATTACATTCCGTTATGGTTATGGATGATCAGCAGCGATGCATCAGGCAAATCCTAGCGCCTTATTGGCGTATTGACTTTAGTTTATATTGGTAGGCTATATTATTGGTAGGCTGTATATGCCACCGAAGATTTCACGATGGATTGAACAGAGAGCAATCAGTCCGATATATAGCAGAATTCATGCCCTGGTGATTTTTGACGTTTTTCGTTCTTTGAGGTTCATGAAAATTGGCCTAAAATTCTTTGCTTTCAGTACCTAAAATGGCTAGAGAATGTCTGCATTTGTGATCATGTCTCTCCTGTGCGGTGTGCATATTACGATGTGGTATAGAAAGTTAATCGACTGGATACAGTGTTTGAGGCCCTCTGTCGTGTCTGTGTCGCGGACGCAAGCTCGTACCTGTTACCGCACAAACAGGACCCTGGGACTCAAACACTGTATCCAGTCGATTTCCTATAATATATATAGATCCCTATACCTGTATCCCTGTATCTAGGTAACTGTTAGTTTATATTATTGTAAACCTAGACTCTATCACGGGCCACAGCCTGGCAAAGAGAATCAAATAAGAGATACCCAAGTAACACAATATTCGATATGTGGATGTTTCATTACGATGTTGAGAATATTGTGGCGATTTTGCCCATAGATCGCGGCAGGAGTTTTTGCAAAACACTAACCAGTTTTACGGTCTATTTTTGGACGCTTCAGTTCGAAGCATGCGTTGCTCTGGCAACGCTCTCTAATCCTCTCTCGCCCAGTAAACTATAACAATGGTTTGACCTAGTTTCCCTTCGTGCCTCGTGTATCGGGGTTTATATATGTAGCGTTGTGACGTGGTGTGCGCGAGTAGTGACACCACGATTATGATGCTGCAGTGTGGACGGGTTTATAAGACATTCGGCGACACTCCAGTAATGGGGTATACCTCTTTATTGTGGGGTCGCCGAAGTTTACATTGGTGCCTGACCTTTCGAACCACATGGGTTCTCTCGGCGTCGCTCCCGGGTCGGCCCCTGCTGTTGACTCGCATCACCGCCATGTGTTGTATATGATCAATACACGGCCTGTGATGTGCTCAACAGTGGGATATAGCCGACCTCGGGGACGAGGTCTCTCCGAAAGGGGAAAGCACTGTAGCGTTGTGACGTGGTGTGCACGAGTAGTGACACCACGATTATTGTGGCGATTTTGCCCTAAGCACGCGGCAGGTGATTGTAAACATAAATGCCATTTATGTGGCCTTTTCGTACTTGGCCTTGTTTTGACACGCTCCGTTCGAGCGTGCATTGCCACGGTGACGCATTGTAATTTACGCTCCAGTAAACTATAACAATGGATCGATTAGACCTCGCGTGCACCCTACAGTTTCTGGTGTATTATATATACACTGGAAGCGACTCGATCGAGGAGATTGTCCGAGAGATCGAGACTAGGACGCACACGAGGCTCGCCATGAGCTTTGTGTTCCCTGGGTCTGAGTAGTGGGCTCCTAGAGCCCTGGGGACGATTTCCATGGGGAGGCCCGGGCTGGGAGAGACAAGTTGCTGACTCGGGGGCGTACGCCCTGTGGATCGCCAGTTCTCTCCCTTCCCGGGACGTGTGACAGAGGCTCTGGCCAGCATGTCGGACTGTACGGGGTTCCGTCCCCGAGGCAGACCGCGGCTCGCCAGGCCCCGCCAGTTAACACCGTAGGGATGAACTAGTTTCTGAACGGTGTCCGTAGGCCTGGGAGTGTCGGGTGGGCTGTTACCTGGTTACCGTTAATGCTGAAGTAGTTACTCCTCAAGGATAACTCGAAAATGATGAAGGAAAGAGATAAAGCCAAAAATAAGGCTGATCAACCCAAGGGGGGGGAAACGGGTGGTAACGTCGCGGACAACACCCGGTCCAGCGACGGCCGCCGTGAGAATTCTTCGGATGACTCCGGCGGTAGGAAGGAACGCGCGGAGACCTCCGTGGACAAGACCCCGTCCGCGGAGTCGACTCCGGCGTCCCTGGCTCCGTCTCCGGACGACGAGTCGCGCCCTGAGGGGCAGCAACAGAGATTGCTATCAGGGCCTGGCCCTGATCCGGTAGGCGCGGTAGGTGGAGCTGGCAACGGCGCTACCCCGCGCCCGCCTAAGTCCGGATGGCAGTCGTGGCAGGTGACGCTCTTTCAGGGGACATCTCCGGATGTCCGGGATCGAGTGGTAGCCGGCCCGAGTACCTCCGGGCAAGCGGACCAGCAGTACTGGATGCCACATCCAGCCGGAAGAGCTCCTGCAAGGGCTCCCGGCCGTGAATCCAGGCAGTCCGCGTCAGGCGGGATGGACCAGCTCACCCACACTCTGAGTGAGCTGGCTCCTCTAGGGCGCTATGACCATGCCCGGTCGCCCCATCAGGGACGACCAGACCGGCGGAACCGCTCCCCCTCTCCGCTGTCACAAGGCAACTCGGGGCCTTTGACGGAGAGGGAGAGGTGGCTGATATCCGAGGCGCTTGTACTGTTCAAGCGGAATCAGCCGCCTCCGAGCGTTGACCCGTCGGCCATCCTTAGTCCGGGGATGTCTGGGCCAGTAGCCCCTCCCCAAGTCCTGCCGAGTCCGCAGGCGCCAGTGGCCCCCGCAATGGGACCCGCGCCTGCTCCGCGGCTCGGAGGCACCACGTTGGCGACCGCGTCCACCGTTCCGACGGTTGGAGCGCAAGCCGCGTGGCTGACTTACCCTGGCACGTACAGTGTGTCGGACGGGCAGTGGCAACAGGCGGCTTCGGCCCCAAGCTTTGCCGCCCCTTCTGGAGCCTACCCAGTAGGTTCGATGGGAGCCCCGCCCGCACCTAGCCAGAGTGGGTTTTTAGCGGGAATGACCCCGGCGGCAAACGTGAGCTTCCCTGCTCCTATGTCCGCGGCGTCGATGTTTGCTCCGGCAGACTCCGCCGCAGGCGCGGGCAGCTCGCGGAACTTGCCGCTGTACACGGACGACCCCGGAGCCGGGACCGCACGTCGGGCGCGTAGCAAACGCGATGACGGGCCCGACCACTCTTCGTGGCGGAAACGGTTCAACGGGGATAACGCCGACTTGGAGGACTACTTGCTCCAGGTATGGCGTACCGCCGTGTACGAAGGATGGTCCCAGCATGAAGCTGGACACGTCCTCGTGGGGAGCTTGGAAGGAAAAGCTCTCCGCGTGATGCCGTGTCTGCCGGTGGGAACAGTGACGTTCGGCGAGGTTGCTCGTCAACTTCGCCTGCTGTTCACGCCGACGACCAATCGGCGGCAGTCTGAACGAGAGTTCAAGGCACGTACCCGCCAGCCGACTGAGTCCGTGACAGACTATGCGTTCAACCTACGCATACTCGGCCGGAGAGCTTTTCCGGACATGGACTCCAGACGGTTTGAGACGATGCTGATCGATCAGTTCATCGATGGCCAGCATTAGCACCTAGCGTACGGGCTGGCCACCCATGAAAAGCGATCGATGGAGGAGGCAATAGACTCCGCGCTTGCGCTTGAGGTGGCTGTCCGCCCTAGACAGTTGCCTCCAGCCCCGGCTCCGGCCTCGGCTGTACCCGCGCAGGTGGCGACTCCTCCTCCGGTCAAGGCATCGCAGGTAACCCCGTGGCAGGACCCGGTCGTCCGGGAACCCGCCAGGGAACCTACCCCGCAGTGGGTAAGTGCGCCGGCACCTTCTACAGGGGCGCCCGCACATGCGGCACCAGTCGCCGCGCCGTGCTCGTCCTCGGACGAGTGCGACATCGAGGAATACGACCTCGGCGCCGCGCAGATGATTGCGCACTGCGCCGGGATCGAAGCTCCGGGACCCGCAGAATGTTGCGCGTTCACCTCCGGACCAGCTCAGAACCGTCCCTGCTACTTCTGCGGAAAGCAGGGACACTTTTGGCTGAAGTGTCCGGAGTTGTTGGAACGCCTGCGGTCGCGCGGATACCAGGGGGCCCTCCCTGGCCCGCAATGGAGGAGTTCCTTCCGGTCTGGTCCTCAGGGACAGCAGAGCCGGAACCCGCGGCAGGGAAACTAGATCCGGACGTGGTGGCGACCAACACTACGTCCGGGGATAGTTGTTCGGTGGCAAACGATGCCGCCCCACCCGCTGATGAGCAGGACGAACCCCAAGTAGATATGACTTCTCCGGAAGTAGTCCTTGGAGATCAGTCTAGCTCCTCCGCGGCTGAGGCGGATGGCGAGGACTCCGTAGATGAGCCCAGCGCGTGTGAAAGGTATCGCCCTACCCTGGTGAGGGACCCTTGCTGGTACCTGCCCCTGTCCTTTGGACGGGAGCCGGTCCGGTTCCTCGTGGACTCAGGCTTGGAGGTGACCCTCGTGGCCGCCGGAACGTTTAGGAAGGATCCCGCGCTCCGCAACCTCGAGTTGCGGGATCCCGGACCGTACAAGCTCTACGGAGCGGGAGACAACCGCATCCGTATCCACGGCATCATCGATCTGCCTATTACCCTTGGGGACAAGGTGTATCTGACAGAGGCGATCGTGGCGGATATCGGAGCGGCCGGGATTATTGGGATGAATTTTCTACGGGTCCACCGGGTGACCGCCAACTTTAGTGCTGGCGAATTCCGGATGGGAGAGGACACACACTTCCTCTTCCGCTCGGGCCCGATGCATTCATTCCAAATGCGGGCATCGCGCACTGTAGTAGTGCCACCGATGAGTGAGATGATCATTGAGGCGAGGCCGCGTCGTCCCCGCATGCCCCTCGATGGTCGACCGTGTATAGTGCAACCCGTGAGCAGTTTCGCCGCAGGAACTGGGCTCGTGCTGGGTGGGGCCCTGGTCATGTCCAACCCCCGCGCGATGCCCATCCTCGTGGTGAATCTTCGGAGTTGAGGTCCGCGGAGACTTTCATGTCGTAACGCCGCCGCTCCGCATCCGCCCTCCTGTAGTTTCCAGCGCCAGGGACGTGCGGATGGCCTGTCCGCACATTGTGGACGGCTGTCCGGCGTAATCCGCACAACGGTTACGCTGGCCGGACGAATTTACTGATCCGGCCGGACGCCCCTGGTCCCGGGACAACCTCTTATATGGCCAGACTGAGGTTGGGATTTACGTCCGCTACGGGAGAAGCGCCTTTCCACGGATTTGGGGAGCTGGCTCTGGACGCGGGGATAGTGTCCGCACGTTAGAACTGACGTCCACGGTTCGTCCGCGTGACTCGTCCGGCGTCCGCGGCCCTTTAAGATGACGCACTTCAGTGTAGTTATCCCCCGTGAGCCATTACTATAATTGCGGTTATAGTAATTAAGGTTTCTTACGGCAGGAAACCGACTATCCATTATGATAATGGAGCGGTTGTTAAGTCCGCGTGTGCGGACCAGCCGCGGCAGCGGGTGACGCTCGTTCTCGTCCGGATCGTACCTTACAATATGCGGTCCGGTCGGAATGACCGGAACCCCGGCCTCCTTCTAAGAAGGGGGTCGTATATTACATGCGCAACACTTGTGGTGGCTTTTAATTCCAATTTCATATTCATTGGATAAGGGCAATACGCCGTACTATGGTAGGCGTCTGGCCTGGACTCCGTCCGCGGGCAGCTCCGGACGTCCGCCGGCTATTGCTTTCACCATCTTTGGGCGCCTCTAGATTGGGCGCCGGTATGAAGGGTTCGCCCCCTTACCATTGAGGTTATGGACCATGCCGGCTCCGCGTCTAATCTATTGGCTCTGCGCTCCGGTAGTCATTTGAGGAGGCTCTGGGCTGGACCGGACACCGCTCCGCGGCCGGGCAGTACGTCGAGGTTGCTAGTGGATGCTTTGCAAACGCCCATAGGGCGCCCGATTGTCTGTCCGGACGTCATGGGTATGTCCGATCGCCCTGTAAGCGTGCCAGCGGCTATGGGGAGTGATTTTGTTTATTTTCCATCTCATTTATTATTTATGGGAGGATTATAAGCCACAAGTGTGTGCGTGTTCCCGTGGAAATGCTATTCTTACTCATTTATCCAATATATGAGAAAGTTTAGTGATACATCTCTTGTCCTTGGTGCAATAGAGAGTAAGAAATTGGGAGATTTCTGCTTTCGCAAGAGGGGTGTAGGAGATTGTGTACATTGTATCAAAGGCTGTATGCCGTGATCTATGAAAAGCATGCAAGCGGTGGTGGATTTATTTTCATTGCTGCTTGAGCGGTGTTAAATTTTTATTTATCGCTGCTGATAGGGTGACATAACACCCACAAGTAGTTTGGCTTTTTGATACATTGTGTACAATCTTTAACCTGCGAGGGTGATTAACTTCACGTCATTGATCGCCAGTGCGAAGGCTATTGCTAATGACTGCTGTTAATTACTGTAGTATTTTAGCGGGTTCCCCCGGGATGGCTTGTGTATACAAGCCACCCGTATACATGGCACGATAGGAGTCATCGGGGGGAGATGCGTGTATGTGAATGCGGTAGTGTAAAACGTCCTTTTGTCTGTCGATCGGGTAGATGCAGTGAACAGACGTTTCCACGGGAACGCGTCATACGATGCGTGTGCAGTATAACTGCCAACACTTGATGCCTATAATCGATGTAACTCGACACTTACTGGTCATTCAAGCGCTCGGCACTGGTGGAGACGGATCTGCGGATCTGACTCCCAGTGTTTACAGCGATTAGAGCGCTTGATGTCAGAAAGTAGTGACGGCTGGGGTGATGATGTGGGAAGGGAGGAGGGGTCTCTAGAGCGCACTAGTGTGTACTCGAGACCCCTAGCTAGGCCTGAGGATGTAGACAATGAACATGTCTCCGAAGGCGAAGATATGGGTTCTGCGGAATCCAGCTCCGGCTCTGGTTCTTACACAGGAACCGAGTCCGAGAGCGAGGTCGCGGAGGACCGCCCCGCAGAGAGTGACTTGGCCACGCCAGGCGCCGAGCAGCTCTTGGATCCGTCGCCTTTTCCACGTATGGAAGAGGTGATGGACTGCGGTGGTGCGGGACTCGCTGGTGTGGATATTGAGTTGCATCCGCACCCGGAGATGCTTGCGTCTTTGGGTCCGGATGAGAGTACTCGTGCGGAAACCCGTCCGGATGGCCGTAGCCGTCCGGACACCGGTTCCGCCGAGAACTCCTCGGTGTCCGCACCTGCGGAGTCTGGTCCGCACGACCAGAAGGCCTCTGGGACTTGGGCGGAGCAGGTTGACGCGGCTGAGGAAGCCGCATCCCAAGCTCCGCCTCAGGAACAGGAGTCTGGCTCGAAGGAGACCGAGAACCGAGATGACGGGTTTACATCGCCCGTCTCTAGGCGTACTCGCCGTCGAGCCCGGGAGATTGCTCCGAAGCAGTGGAGAGCCCAGCAAGCGCTGGAAGCCTCTAACCGCGGGCAATCTGAGGCCGGATCCGACCCGGACCCGGCCTCCTCGCCTCCGACGAAGAAGAAGAAGAAGCGGACCCACCGGAAAAAGAAGTCCGGCGGTCCCCCGCCTCAAACCGGATCGAAGTCCGGAGGACCTCAGCCATTGGCGCCTAAGCCGGGCGGCCAGAAAGGGTCCTCCGCCAAACCCGGAGACGCCAAGACGCCTGATCCCTCGGGATCTGGTGCGGGCGGCGCCTCCGCGGGATCCGGCCCGGGCGCGGGAGGTTCCAGTAAGCGGGTGCCTATCCAGGCACCGAAAGGAGCCTCCTCTTCTTCTTCCTCCGGTACCAAGAAGCCTACTGGAGCTGCGGAGGTGGGGTCGAGTCCAGTGGATCGAGGGCGTCCCGTGCCGAAGGAGGGAGATCTTCGCTTAGCAAGACGGGGTCCACCTGTCTGACGCCGCACTGGAAGCGGGACGGCGGTCCTTCGTTGCGCAGCAACAGAGGGCCGCGCCCCCACGCGGGAAGAGTGTGCCCCAACAAACCAGGTCGGAGAAGCGTTCGGGGACGACCAAAAAGAAGAAACGGTTGTCCTCGGAGCAGCCCTCTATCCAGAGGCTGCGGGCCGAGATGGGCCCCGTACTCCCTGGAGTCCGTCAGGGACACCTGTTCCTTCCGACACCTGTAGACCTCAGCAACGATATTTCGCCAGTTTGGAGGCCCTGAATAAACACCGCTCGGGTGCACACCGCGGTGAGGGACTTCACACCGTTGGTGATGAAGTGGGGCCTGTATTCAATTTTGGATACATTCCACCTAGGGTGGCGTCGTTCATGACCACGTCAGGAACGATGAGAAACCGGTTCTTTCACTGGGGTCCATGGCGCTTTGCACAGCGCATCATGGACGATGCCTGGAAGGAGTCTGGCGTTGTGTCCGCGGGCTCGAGCTACACCGCTCGCCTGACGGCGTCAATGGGCCAGACCCCGGCGGAGTACCAGGCGGCGGAAGCCGCCCGGACAGCAGCAGAGGCTGTCCGTCAACCGCCGGCGACCCAGGCAGGTGAAGAACGGCACCGGGTGACCATGGTCGTGTCGGAGATGCCGCAGATCGCGGCCAAGACACGAGTGGCTTCTCCTAAGCCGCGCCCCCAGCCAAAGACTCAGGGGAAGAGTTCGTCCGCCGGAAAGACTCCGGCCGGGACGACGCCCCTGCAGTCTCCGGGTGCGCTGACTCAGGAGGATTACCCGGGCTTGCTCGAGGTGACGGTACCCGCGGGTCCGTCTGAGGGACGGGTGGTGGCAGACACCTCCGCCTCCTCGAGTACCGCGTCGGTGGTCCAGCCAAGGACCTCGCGCGTGACTCCCTCGGTTGCGAGCAGTAGCGGACGTGCGGTACCTCTCTCGAGGTCGACGTCCGCGTCCTCGTTGGTAGTTGAGGGGACGTCCGCGGGATGGCAAAGCACCGCCTCCCTGGACTTGGACCCCCTCGACGCCACGGCGGACATACGCCGGAGGCTCGGTCCCACGACCGCCAGCGTCTACGAGACTTTTCGCGAGTCTGTAGGCCAGGCGGTCGGCCATCGTCGCGATGGTATGGACCGGATCCCCGGTGACCCGGCGTTGGTGAACCTGCCGGTGCCCCGAGCCATTCGTGACTTGGGGTCCGCAGGTGTAGCCGCGTTGGTCCGCGCTCGGGAGGAGCACCCCTGGGATCACCCCCAGCGTGGTCGACTCACCCGAGCGGCGGAGTACCTTGTGGCGGAGATGGACAGCTCTCTGGATCGGTTCAGCCGGTGCCGCACCGAGGCCTCCCGTGTCGCATGCGATCTCGCATACGACCAGGGCCTCATGGAAGGCACCCGGCGGAGCCTAGAGAGCTACCGGGCTTTGTCGGCCGTCATTGAGCGGCGCGCGTTCGACCAGGGTCGGACCGCCGCTCTTGCCGAGCAGTCCGGGGCGTCCGCCCCCGCCCCAGAGGTAGCCCCTAGGATAGAGCACCTGGAGGCTGAGAATGAGCAGCTACGGCGTCGTCTTGAAGAAGCCGAGGCCGCTCGGACTCGCCTACTCCAGGGCGTCGATGACTCCGAGTCGTCCGCCCTGAACCAGGCAACTCTCCGGCGCGCGGATGCCGCTTTGGAGCTGGCCATCTACCCATACCTAGTCCAGGTGTGGGGAGAACGGACGGCCGGTCCACAGCGCACCCGCGATACGGTCGAGGTGTTCCGCGCTATTGCAGATCTCGACGCGACATCTCTACCGGCCTCCGTCGTGATGGCTCCGTCAGGACCCGGATTGCAGGGCTCACCGCAAAAGCCCCTGCAAGCGCCGCCGGGCCTGCCTCATCCGCCCGTGCAGCCGGCTTTCTCTATGCCGGCTCCGCTGCTTCCGCGGCGTAGGGACTCGTCACCGCCGCCAGACCCCAAGACAGGCGGCACGGATGAGGAGCCCATGACGATGGAGGAAGGCTAGGGCACTAGCCTCGTCGCTGCACTTGTGCGGCGTCGTGCCGGAGTCGCTCCCGCGGCTCCGCCCTGCCTCAGACCCGTTCTGCGGATCTGAGGAGCCGGCCGGCAGGGCGGTCGGCAACATATTTAGAGGTACTATCACTTTTGATCACTCGGTGTGTCGTTTTACAAAATTTCTAAATTTAAAGTTTAATCTTAAAGATATTCCAAAGACTCGACACACCGTCCTTTTATAACGGATGACCTTTCAAGGTCATCACACGGTTTTGGACCACCTCGGTCAAAATTTTAGCTTGTTTATGAGGGTTTATTCAAAATTGCAAAGCGCATTATAGTTTACTCCGTAAGTCCGGGGGTAGTTCCCCATTCTTCCAAAAGGGACTCTTAAAGTCCTAGTGTTTGCGCCGTGACTTCCGGGTGTTGCCATCTTGCCTTCTTCCGGACCCCGCCATGCTAAGCCTTCGTCGGGTTTTGGCAGTTTTGGGCGCGGGCGGAACATGTTGGGGACCAACATTGTAAGAAGGGGGTAATGTGGCGATTTTGCCCTAAGCACGCGGCAGGTGATTGTAAACATAAATGCCATTTATGTGGCCTTTTCGTACTTGGCCTTGTTTTGACACGCTCCGTTCGAGCGTGCGTTGCCACGGCGACGCATTGTAATTTACGCTCCAGTAAACTATAACAATGGATCGATTAAACCTCGCGTGCGCCCTACAGTTTCTGGTGTATTATATATACACTGGAAGCGACTCGATCGAGGAGATTGTCCGAGAGATCGAGACTAGGACGCACACGAGGCTCGCCATGAGCTTTGTGTTCCCTGGGTCTGAGTAGTGGGCTCCTAGAGCCCTGGGGACGATTTCCATGGGGAGGCCCGGGCTGGGAGAGACAAGTTGCTGACTCGGGGGCGTACGCCCTGTGGATCGCCAGTTCTCTCCCTTCCCGGGACGTGTGACAGAGGCTCTGGCCAGCATGTTGGACTGTACGGGGTTCCGTCCCCGAGGCAGACCGCGGCTCGCCAGGCCCCGCCAGTTAACACCGTAGGGATGAACTAGTTTCTGAACGGTGTCCGTAGGCCTGGGAGTGTCGGGTGGGCTGTTACCTGGTTACCGTTAATGCTGAAGTAGTTACCGTGTCCGCAGCGACCTCCGGTGAGCGGCCCTGCCGCAAGGATCCGGAATAGCGGATGCGCGTCCGCAAGGACTCGGATGAGAGAGGACTATCCTCGAGGATCCTGAAGAGCGGACGTTAGTCAATAACTTTACATTATGATGCTGCAATGTGGACGGGTTTATAAGACATTCGGCGACACTCCAGTAATGGGGTATACCTCTTTATCGTGGGGTCGCTGAACTTTACATATACTCTGGTACCGTTTTGATCTGTGAATTGTCTCAGAGCAAGGCGAGAGGGACGACGGGGAGCTCAGCAATGAGCTCTACGTCCTCCATCCGCGGCTAAGGCCCTCGCGGGCCCTGGGGACGACTTCAATGGGGAGCCCGTGCTGGGGTAGACCTTGATGACTCGGGGGTGCATGCCCTCTGGATCACCGGTCTTCTCCACCCGGAATGGTGCGACACAGGCTCTGGCAGACTGTCGGGCTGTCCGGGGTTCCATCCCCGAGGCGGACCACGGCGAGCCAAGCCTCACAAGCTAACACCACGGTGATGATCCTGTATCTGAGGGGTGCCCGTACGTTGGGCTCGTTGGGCGGGCTGCTACCTGGTTAAAGTTCTGATGTTAGAGTAATGACTGTGCCTGCGGTGACCCTCGGTGAGCGGACTTCCGCGAGGATCCGGGGATAGTGGGTGCGCGTCCGCGATGACCTGTGGTGAGAGGACTATCCTCGAGGATCCCGGATAGCAGACGACGTTAAAACTTTTCATTAATTTGAGAAAAGTCCCCCCCCCCCTTGAAAAAAAGTTGACGTAAGTGCGTCAATTGCGTCCGCCTAGCTCACGGTCGCCCCATGGTCACCGGATAGCTTGAAAGGTCCTGAGTTAGTTCTATTTGTTACGGCTGCGGAATTAGTCGTGAGTACTGCACTATAGCCTATATATTGCAAGGATTTAAGCATGATGATAATGATTGTGGCGATTTTTCCCAAAGATCGCGGCAGGTGTCTTTGTTAAACACTAGTTTTACGGCTTTTGTTTTGGACGCTTCTGTTTGAAGCACGTGCTGATTAGCAATGCTCTCCAACTCTCTCGCTCCAGTAAGCTAGAACAATGGTTTTACGTAATCTCCTTCGTTTCTCGTGCTCTGGTGTATTATATATACTCTGGAGGCGTTTTGTTCAGGGAAGTTGTCTCAGAGCAAGGCGAGAGAGACGACGGAGAGCTTGGCCATGAGCTCTACGTCCTTGATCCGTGTCTAAGGCCCTCACGGGCCCCTGGGGACGACTTCAATAGGGGGCCCAGGCTGGGGTAGACCTTGATGACTCGGGGGCGCACGCCCTCTGGATCACCGGTCTTCCCCACCCGGGATGGTGTGACACAGGCTCTGGCAGACTGTCGGGCTGTCCGGGGTTCCATCCCTGAGGTGGACCGCGGCGAGCCAAGCCTAACAGTTAACACCACCGTGATGATCGTGTATCTGAGTGGTGTGTGCATGTCTGGGCTCGCTGGGCGGGCTGCTACCTGGTTAACGTTCTGATGATAGAGTAATTACTGCGCCTGCAGTGACCCTCGGTGAGCGGACTATCCGCGAGGATCTGAGGATAGCGGGTGCGCGTCCACGATGACCTGTGGTGAGAGGACTATCCTCGAGGATCCGGGATAGCGGACGACGTTAAAACTTTACATGATAATGAATAATCATGACAGCGAACTCAGGTTTAATTCCTACTTGCCAGTCTTGCCCACAGTGGTAAAAACATCTATCTTTGAAGATTGAGAAAGCCCTTAAACCAGATCGCTTTGTTCTAAACACTAGGGTCTGTGTACGAAACTGCCATTGTTTTTTTTTGTTTTAAAACGGAAAACAAATGTAGCTATTTTGCCCAAAGGTTGCGATAGGAGTTTGTTAACACTATTCTTGTTTTGGCCGCTTCTGTGGCGACGCACCGTCCTTCTCTCAATCCACTGTACTGAAACAATGGTCCGACGTCACGCCCTTGTCCATCGTGCGCTTGCAGTAGCCCTATTTATACTGCCAGCCCGTCTTTCTTCCTCGGAGTTGTCTCTGAAAGTCAATGTGAGAGGACGATGGCGAGCAGTGCTGCACGACCATGTACTCTATGCCCCCTTTCTCTGGCTAAGTGGGCTCACTAGGGCCCCGGGGGCAATTTCCAATTGGGGGCCCAGGAGGAGGCTACTTCGATCCAGGGGTGCACGCTCCCTGGAATGGTAGTCTCTCACCCTGGAATGGTGCGACACAGCCTCTGGCAGACCATCAAGATGCCCAGGGTTATATCCCTGCAGCAGTGCCGTCCGCGAGGCCGGCCAGCAACACGCCCACGTGCGCGAGTTGCGGGCGCCACGCCCATGGCGTACCAGGCTCGTCACAACGGGCTACATTACCATGATAATGCAATGTCTGAATGATGTATGATGGCCGGACTTGTTCACGGACTGTTTACCTGGTTATAGTTCTAAAGTAATTACCTAGGCCTACGCCCGCCGTGATTCCACAGAGAGTGGCTTATCCACAAGGACCTTGGATAGCGGGCGTCAAACTTTACGCAATAAAACAAATCAAAAGCCACTTTTCTGTTTCTTTGTTTCAGTTGTAAATACCGTAAATATATTGTAAATACCAAAATATCGTTAGATCTATTTCATTTTTTTTTCGTTTTCAACAAGCAAAATAATAATGAAAAGAACAAATCGAAATTTTGTTGCTTCATCTCGAGTTCTATGTATAGGACTAAAAAAATCGCCATTCGTTTTATCGATAAAAAACGGAATAATGATTCAAAAATTGATTATTTCAAATTTTTGTTTAAATGGATATGAAAAATTAGCTAAAAAGGCTAATTCGAGTCAGACATTTGGCCCTCAAGGTCATCTGAGGTCAAGTTCAAGGTCATCATTAGTTGTGTCATATATATCTTCCTATATGTTCATCTTGCAAACATAAGCTCTATCTGCAAGCATTTCATCTATAGAGGCAAATATGGGCATTTTATGGACACCAAAATGACTGTTTTGACCTTTCAAGGTCATCTAAGGTCAAGTTCAAGGTCACCACACAAATCGCCACATATGACTTTCCATTTGAAAGTGCCAATATCCATGCTCTATCTTCAAGTGTTCTATTAGTACAGTCTTGGCAGTTCCCATTATGAAGGAAAAAAGTGCCGAAAATTTTCGAAGTCTAAAATTTTTTCCAAAGAGTGAAAAATTTGTTTTTGCCTAGAAATGACCCAAAATGGATAGTAACACGATTTGGGGCAAAAAAAATTTTTTTCACCGATCCGTCAAAAATTCAAGATGGTCCAAGGTCAAATTCAAGGTCACCACATAAATCGCCATATATGACTTCCCACTTGAAAGTGCCAATTTCTAAGCTCTATCTTCAGGCGTTCTATGAGTGAAATTCTGGCAGCTCCCATTATGAAGGGAAAAAGTCCAAAATTTTTTTTCAAAGGGTGAAAAATTTTTTTTTTGCCTAGAAATGGCCCAAAATCGATAGTAATCCGATTTGGGCCGGAAAAAAAAATTGTCGGTCCGTCAAAAATTCAAAATGGTCGCCAAAGCAGATCGGCGATTCAAGGGCATCCAAACTTATATACATCACAAAGGTACATCGGGGGAATCTTTTGAAACAAAAATCTCAAAACTGCTAGAACAGGTTTTGAGAAAATGGCCGTCAAAGTCCAAAATTTAGCATTTCCATTTAGCATTTCCTGGGAATGTTTTTAGCTATTTTTGTGCGAAATTTCAGAAAGATTTGACCGTAAACTTTAAAGATAAAAATGTGGACGGATGATGGACGGACGGGCAGACGGACATAATCCAATGGTTCGGTAACCTAAAAACTATAATCAAGTAAAAATCTCATTATTTTTTTTTCAATAGCAAAAACAAAATAACAATAAACAAATCAAATTTCTGTTGCTCCATTTCCAATCCAAATTGAGAAGAGAAAATATTTATTTTCCACGTACTTTCAATTTATTGAATAGAGAGGGCTGTAACTTGTAGGTCAATGACACACAGCGTGCTCGGGAGTTGGGACATAGGCCTACACGCCCGTTCCTACCACATGGCTTTGGAAAATTATGAAAGTGAGAGGCGACATGCGAACTATAAGCTATAAACTATGGAAGAGAAACAAAAATTAGCTCGTGTAGGTCTATATGACGCACCGTGATAAACCATGGTACAAAAAAATGTGGGCCTATAGCCTATAGGCCTACCAAATATTGAAGTTGGATTTTGTTGCACACAGGTTGCAGTTTGAAACGTTAGCTTGCAGCTCGCTTTTTTAACACGCTGGTCGCAATTTATAGGTCGCATGTCGCATCTTGTAGCTCGCAGGTCGTATGTCCATATCAGTACACATGGGCGGATCCAGGAAATTTGATTGACGGGGGGGGGGGGGGGGGGGGGCTACAAGCCTGGGGGAGCCTCACACGTTGAGGAGAAACAAAAATTAGCTCGTGTAGGTCTATATGACGCACCGTGATAAACCATGGTACAAAAAAATGTGGGCCTATAGCCTATAGGCCTACCAAATATTGAAGTTGGATTTTGTTGCACACAGGTTGCAGTTTGAAACGTTAGCTTGCAGCTCGCTTTTTTAACACGCTGGTCGCAATTTATAGGTCGCATGTCGCATCTTGTAGCTCGCAGGTCGTATGTCCATATCAGTACACACATGGGCGGATCCAGGAAATTTGATTGACGGGGGGGGGGGGGGGCTACAAGCCTGGGGGAGCCTCACACGTTGAGGATTTCGTTTTAAGTGACGTCATGTCGTCAGATGTATGGTTGCCTAGGGAGACCACGCGCAGCGATATTCATCCACGTGCTGGTTTATTTTGCGCATATGTAAGTCTGGTTTTGAGAAGAACAAAAATTTCGATGGTATTCCCCGGGATTTGGAGTAAAGAAAGGTTTTGCTGTATTTATGCTAGGTCGGCAATTGTGATCTGAAAACAAGCTAAATTGACAGAGGTCCTGTTGAGGGTCGTTTTATGAAAAACTGGTACTATCATGCTCTATAGTGACGAAGATTTTTTCAAAGGATTATAGTTATACTGTCATACCACATCAACCGCTAAGCTCTAATGTTTTTGGGAAATGTGAAATGCCCATCCAAATCTGCTCAATTTAACATTGATTTTAATGCAACAATTAATTGGGCTTATCAACCCGGATGCGCAAACCACATAAATGGAGACTGGGATTTTGGGGGCGCCATGCTTTCTGGTTACTTTTCTGGATCTATAGGATCATGAGCGGATTTAAGGGGGGGGGGAGGCCTCAACCTCCCCTCCCCCCATATAATTCCTTAACAAAAATAGGTGATATCATGACCTAGGTCGAAGTTTTCTTCAGGGATATATTTTTGTGTGACATGTGAATGTGCATACGAATATGCTATACGAATTTTATATAATGTATTTCGTATTCATATATATATATATATATATGGCACAGTAATATGATTGTAAAACCAATATAACATTTATATTGAAAGTTTTAGCTTCATCCGCTATCCGGGATACTCAGGTATAGTCTGCTCACCGAGGGTCACTGCAGGCGCAGTGTCTATTTATCATCAGAACGTTAACCAGGTAGCAGCCCGCCCAGCGATCCCAGACATGTGGACACCACTCAGATAACAGGATCATCACTGTGGTGTTAACTGTAAGGCCGGCTCACCAAGGTCCACCGCGGGGGATGGAACCCCGGACAGCCTGACTGTCCGCCAGAGCCTGTGTCACACCATCCCAGGTGGGAGACCGGTGATCCAGAGGGCGTACGTCCCCGAGTCATCAAGGTCCTCCCCACCTGGGCCCCCTATTGAAATTGTCCCCAGGGGCCCACGAGGGCCTTAGCCAGAGAGCGAGGGCGTAGAGCTCATGGTCGAGCCCTTCGTCGCTCTCTCCCCTTGCTCAGTTCTGAGACAACTTCACTGAACAAAACGGCTCCAGAGTATTTATAGTCCCTGAAGCACGAGAAACGAGGGAAGTGACGTAAGACCATTGTTACAGCATACTGGGCGAGAGAGTTGGAAGGCGTTGCCAAGCAGCGTGTGCTTCGAACAGAAGCGTCCAAAACAAAGGCCAGAAACAAGAGTATTTAGAAAGAATCACCTGCCACGATCTTTGGGCAAAATCGCCACAATACCTCCTTCTTACAATGTTGGTATCCCAACTTGCTCCGCCTGCGCGCAAAACTGTAAAACTCGACGAGGGCATCACATGGCGGAACCAGAAGGAAGCAAGGTTAGTGGTACCCGGAAGTCACGGCGCAGAAGACTCAGACCTTAAGAGTCCGTTTTGTAAGAATGGGGAACGACCCCTGAACTTACGGAATAACTGTAACGCACTCTAGAATTTTGAATGAACCCTAATAAACAAGCTAAAATTTTGACCGAGGTATTCCAAAAAGGATGATGACTTTAGAAAATCATCTGCCAAAAGTGACGGTGTGTCGAGTCTTTGGAATATCATTAAGGATTGATTGCAAGTGATCGTCATGAACCTGGCAGTGACCAACTGTCCATTCACTTATAATGTAGATATAAAGGTAACAAATTCATGAATTTACACACTTCCAACCAACGTGAAACTTTGCCTTTCTGATTGTTAGCCATCAAGGATTACTAACCGAGACTCTGTTTCTTACTAAGCAATGTTAAATTTGTTAAATTCATCGTTTTCATATGTCATTTTCCGACCTATTTCTCAGTCTACAAAATACACTCACAACAATGCGAGCGAAAGGATTATGCTGTGCTGCAAATATCTAGTTAGGCCAGTAAAACTCACAGGTGATATGCACACGGGTGCACCGAGGTGTTTGGGATTATGAATGTTCAGCTCATTGTATTCATCTCACAGAAAGTATAGCCCTAGATATTCTCATTATTTTGATGACAACAAGGAATAAATATATGCAACAGCCAGTGCTTGTCAAGCAGAACACTCGAATCTTCGTTTTGTTGAAACGTATGTAAAGTTCGGCGGGCGCCCGCTACAGGGCGTCCGGCACTACTCTACGGAATATTTCTACCAGGTACACTTCTACCAGGTACAGTCAGCCCGGAACGAGTCCGGCCGTCATACACTACGACATAACACATGCATCTCACCAACTCCTTAACTACAACATGCATATTACATAGTTATAGTAATGTAGCCGTGTGTAGAGCCCGAGATGCCATGGGAGTGGCACCATGGAACCCGTACACGTGGGCATGTTGCTGGCCGGCCTCGCCGAAAGCACTGTCGCAGAGATAGAACTCTGAGCCAGCCCGACGGTCTGCCAGAGCCTGTGTCACACCACCCCGGGTGTAGAAGAGAACTGGCGATCCACAGGGCTTGCGCCCCCGAGTCAGCAACTGTCTCTACCCCAACCCGGGCCCCCAATGGAAATCGTCCCCAGGGCCCGTGAGGGCCTTACTCAAGACACAGGGACGTAAAGCTCATGGCGAGCCTCTCGTTCTGCCTCTCCCCCTTCTTACAATGTTGGTCCCCAACATGTTCCGCCTGCGCCTAAAACTGCCAAAACCCGACGAAGGCTTCGCATGGCGGGGTCCAGAAGAAGGCAAGATGGCAACACCCAGAAGTCACGGTGTAAAAGATTAGGACCTTAAGGGTCCCTTTTGGGAGAGTGGGGAACGACCCCCGGACTTACGGAGTAAACTATAACGCGCTTTACAATTTTGAATAAACCCTAATAAACAAGCTAAAATTTTGACCGAGGTGGTCCAGAAGGGTGTGATGGCCTTGGAAGGTCATCTGTTATAAAAGGACGGTGTGTCGAGTCTTTGGAATATCTTTTATGTGAACAGGCTCGACTCGGCTGAGTTTTTAAATTGTTTATTAACAACAAACCTATAAAATGTATAAAAATAGTGCAAATATACAGCAACAGAATATACACAAAGTTAATAACAAAATATGAATTGAATCCCACGTTCGGACTTGGGACATCCGTTACTGCAATAATATTTCAATGATGCGGTATTTAATAAATTCCAATCATTAATACATTAAATGGTTACCATAATTCACCTAAATCACAATAATTCACATACTCCGTGAGTACTTCCACTTTTAGTAGAAATAAACATGTCCCGGCGTATACTGCCGTGAAACCAGGCTACCTGACCGGTCCCTGTCTGTCCGTCTGTCTGCGTGGACAGCTGAGATGAGACTAACCACTAGTCCGGTCCATATCATAGTGTTGAGGCCCGCCACAGATAGTTAAATCTGATTGGACGGTTACAGTCCGCGTCGATTCGTGATTGGTCAGCAATGATATGAAGTCATGGTGATAATGATAAACAGGTTATTATTACAATTACTTATTACTACATGAGAATATTAGCAGGGAATATTATGTAGAAATTATCGGAATAATAATCGGAACAATTCGACGATTGAACGCAGCGCAAAAGTATAATCACGCATGAACGATATAAGCCATACTCGCAATATTAATCGAACCTTTGTAGCGCATAATGATAATCGAATATATAGACAAGTCATAGCGTTCTCGCATAACGCTCTATTATATTTGAGGTTAACCTTTAAATTTGGAAATTTGGTAAAACGACACACCAAGTGATCAAAAGTGATAGTACCTCAAAAAGTGTTGCCGGCCGCCCTGCCGGCGGTGGAGGGTCCCTACGCTGCGGAAGCAGCGGAGCCGGCAAAGTGTATTCCGGCTGCACGGGCGGATGAGACAGGCCTGGTGGCGGTTGCAGGGGTTTCACTGGGGAACCCCGCATACCAGGTCCTGTAGGTCCTCTAGGGTGGTAGAGCCGTCGCGCCGAGGTGAGCCACGGCGCTGAACATGTCTACCATATCGCGGGTGCGCTGGGCGCCGGCCGTACGCTCTCCCCATATCCTAACTAGGATAGGGTAGATAGCCAGCTCCAAAGCAGCATCCGTGCGCCGGAGAGCGGACTGGTCCATGGCGGATGATGAAAGGTCATCAACGCCCTGGATCAGGCGAGTCCTAGCGCCCTCGGCTTCGTCCAGACGACGCCGTAGCTGCTGATTCTCAGCCTCCAGTTGCTCCATCCGTGCGGTCATCTCGGGGGAGACGGAGGTCCTTTCGGACTGTTCGGCGCGGGCGGCGGCTTGCCCTTGGGCAAAAGCACGCCGTTCACAGTCGGCCGACAAAGTCCGGAAGCTCTCAAGGCTCTGCCGGGTGCCTTCCATGACGCCTTGGTCATGTGCAAGGTTGCACTTGACACGAGAGGCCTCCACACGGTACCGGCTAAGCCGTTCCAGAGAGCGGTCAATCTCCGCAACGAGGTACTCCGCGGTCTGAGTGAGCCTGCCACGCTGGGGGTGGTCCCAGGGGTACTCTGCTCTCGCACGGGTCAGCGCGGTTACACCTGCGGATCCCTAGTTGCCAATGGCACGAGGGACCGGCAGGTTTGCCAGTGCTGGATCCGACGGTATCCGATTCAAACCATCACGGCGATGGCCGGCCGCCTGACCTACAGACTCGCGGAGAGTCGCGTAGGCGCTGGCAGCCTCAGATCCGAACTGTCGGAGCACATCTTCTGCCGGATCGAGGGTGTCCATGCTGAGGGAGGCTAAACTTTGCCACCCCGCAGACGTTCCTGCAATCGGAACAGAAGACGCGGACGTGGACCTCGAGAGAGGTACGCCACATCCGGAACCACTTGCGGTGGAAAGAGTTTCATGTTGGGTCTTAGACTTGACCTCCAACATGGAACTCGAGGAGGCGGTGGTGTTGGCTTAGGCGCCAGCGGCTGAGGTCCTCCGGACTTAGGTCCGGACTGGGGCGGGGCACCACCGGACTTGCGTTTCCGGTGGTTCCGCTTTCTTTTCTTCCTCGGCGGAGGATCGGCCGAGTCCTTTCCCTCGGGATCGGACTCGGGTTGCCCACGGTTAGAGGCCTCCAATTTCTGTTGAGCCTCCCACTGTTTCCGGGCAACTTCTTTAGCTCGGGCCCGCGTACGCTTGGAGACGGGCGTAACAAACCCATCATCCTTCTTTGCGGGATCTTCCGAGCCGGCTCCCTGCTCCGAGGCCGGAACTTGGGACGCAGCTTGCTCAGCCGCATCAACCTGTTCGGCCCAGGTCGCAGGTGTGCCCTGATCCTGCGGACCAGGCTCCGGAGGTGCGGACACCGAGGAGTTCCCGCCGGAACCGGTGTCCGGACGGCCGCGGCCATCCGGACGGGTATCCGGATGAGTACTCTCATCCGTCGCAAGAGGATCATTCAACTCCGCGGGCGGATGCAACTCAATATCCACACCACTGGGCCCAGCATCGCTGTAGTCCATCTCTGACTCCTCGCGTAGGAGCGGAGACGGATCAATGAGCTTCTCGGCTTGTATAGCAGCCAAGTTGCTCTCTACAACGCGGTCGGCAGTGACCACACTCTCGGCGTCAGTGCCGGAGTCGGATTCTTCAGAACCCGTACGCGAGTCGCGGGTGTCAGTCGTGCGACCGTCATCCTCGGACTCGCTTCGTCCCGAGTATGTGTTACCGCGCTCAAGAGACTCATCCCTGGACTGGATCTCGCGATCACTGTCCAGGGGCACCTTCCCTCCCGTGCCTTCCCCATCACTTGCCTCAGACATGGCAAATCCGAGCGCTCTAAGCGTAAACACTGGGAGTCAGATCCGCAGATCTGTCTCCACCAGTGCCGAGTGCTCGAATGACCAGTGTACACAAAATACACAGATTAAGTAGGCATCAAGTGGTAGCAGCTATTCTACACGTGCGGCAGTGCAGCATGTCGCCGTGGAAACGTCTATTTATAGCATCAATCAATACGGACTGACAAACGAATAACGTTTTGTATCAATAGGCTCACGCATATACACGCATCTCCCCCCGGTGTCTCCTATCACTCCATGTATACGGGTGGCAAAAAGTACTGGCCATCCCGGGGGATCCCGCAATTAAAATAAAGTAATAAAATCAGTCATTAGCTTATGCTACCGCACTGGCGGTGAATGACGTGAAGTTAATCACAACAGCAGGATAGTGATTGTATACAATGTATCAGAAGTCGATCTACTTGTGGTTGGAACGAGTATGTCCAACTTACAACAATGTAAATAAATCTACACCGTTCGAACCAGCGATGAAAACAAATCCATCACCGTTCGCCTGCTTTTTCATAGATCACAGCACAACAAGCTTCTGATACAAACAACACAATCTCTTAAACCCCTCTTAAGCACCAGGAAAAAGATATATCACTAAACTTATCTCAATGCACGATTGAATAAATAAGAATAGCGTTTCCACGGCATGCACGTTTACTTGTGGCTTATATAATCCACTCAAGAAATTATAACATGAGATGGAAAATAAACAAAATCACTCCCCATAGTCGCTGTTATGCTTACAAGAGACTGCAGGGGCGGCGTCCGGACCGGAGCGGTTCCGGCGGATGAGCCTTTCCCCTGAGTCTTTGACTGGGGCCAACGATTGGGGGACGCCACGCGTGTTTTCGCCATGATCTACGGCATCTCCGACACGACTACGGTAACCCGGTTCCGTTCTTCCACTACCTACGATGCCGGCGGTTGACGAACAGCCTCTGCTGCTGTCCGGGCGGCTTCCGCCGCCTGGTATTCCGCCGGAGTCTGGTCCATCGAGGCCGTCAGGCGAGCTGTGTAGCTCGTGCCCGCGGACACGATGCCAGACTCTTTCCATGCATCGTTTATGAGGCGCTGTGCAAAGCGCCATAGACCGTAGTGGAAAATACGGTGTCTCGCTGTCCCTAACGTAGTCATGGACGTCGCCACCCGAGGTGGAATGTATCCAAAATTGAATACAGGCCCGACTTCCTCCTCGCCAGTTTGCATACCCTCACCGTAGTGAGCGCCGGCGCGGTGGCTGTTCAAGGCCTCTAAACTGGGGAAGTATCTCTCCTCAGGGCTACGGGAGTAGCACCGTCGACAGACAAACATCTTCACCCAGGGGTAGTGGTACCCTGCAATGTGTCGGCTCAGGTGGTCGTAGGTAGGATACCTACGGTCCCGGTTGAGCGCACGGTGCGGGTCCTTATACCCGTCCAGGGACTCCGGGCAGAGAGGGCAAAATACTCCTCTCTCCGTCACGGGGGGTAACCCGGCGAGCTCCTCGTCCGTCAGTGGACGAGGCCTTGTGAAAGATGCATCAGCCATCATACCCGCTCCCGACGAACGTCGGTTGTAGGCGTCCCTGCCATACCGCACGAGAAAAGCATGCCCTTGATGCACACCAGGGAGCTCGGGGCCCATACCAGCCCGCAGCCTCTGAATAGGAGGCTGCTCCGAAGACGATCGCTTTTGTTTGGACGTCCCCGAACGACCGCTCCACCTGGGTTGTCGAGGCTCACTCTCCGCGCGTTGCTGAGCGGCGACTCGCTGCTGTTCCTCACAGTAAGCCCTCCACCCCGCATCCAGTGCGGCGTCGGACAGGTCCTTCTCCCCGTCCTTTACCGCTTGCCGGCGAAGGAGCTCCAACCGGAGATCTCCCTTCTGTGGCAAGGGCCGTCCTTTATCCACTGGACTAGAGCCGGTCTCCGCCTCTCCGGACGGCTTGGATTGTCCGGAGGTTTTGCCGGAGGAGGTTCTTTTTGGTGCCCCGGAGGGCGCCTTCTTACTGGAACCTCCCGGACCCCGGTCGGACTTTGCGGAGGTACCGTCTGGGCCGCTTCCCGAAGGATTTGGCACATTGGCACCTCCGGACTTGGCGGAGGACCCTGACTTGCCGTCCGGCTTAGGCGCCAGCAGCTTAGGTCCTCTGGACTTAGGTCCGGACTGGGGCGGGGCACCACCGGACTTGCGTTTCCGGTGGTTCCACTTTCTTTTCTTTCTCGGCGGAGGATCGGCCGAGTCCTTTCCCACGGGATCGGACTCGGGTTGCCCACGGTTAGAGGCCTCCAATTTCTGTTGAGCCTCTCACTGTTCCCGGGCAACTTCTTTAGCTCGGGCCCGCGTACGCTTGGAGACGGGCGTAACAAACCCATCATCCTTCTTTGCGGGATCTTCCGAGCCGGCTCCCTGCTCCGAGGCCGGAACTTGGGACGCAGCTTGCTCAGCCGCATCAACCTGTTCGGCCCAGGTCGCAGGTGTGCCCTGATCCTGCGGACCAGGCTCCGGAGGTGCGGACACCGAGGAGTTCCCGCCGGAACCGGTGTCCGGACGGCCGCGGCCATCCGGACGGGTATCCGGATGAGTACTCTCATCCGTCGCAAGAGGATCATTCAACTCCGCGGGCGGATGCAACTCAATATCCACACCACTGGGCCCAGCATCGCTGTAGTCCATCTCTGACTCCTCGCGTAGGAGCGGAGACGGATCAATGAGCTTCTCGGCTTGTATAGCAGCCAAGTTGCTCTCTACAACGCGGTCGGCAGTGACCACACTCTCGGCGTCAGTGCCGGAGTCGGATTCTTCAGAACCCGTACGCGAGTCGCGGGTGTCAGTCGTGCGACCGTCATCCTCGGACTCGCTTCGTCCCGAGTATGTGTTACCGCGCTCAAGAGACTCATCCCTGGACTGGATCTCGCGATCACTGTCCAGGGGCACCTTCCCTCCCGTGCCTTCCCCATCACTTGCCTCAGACATGGCAAATCCGAGCGCTCTAAGCGTAAACACTGGGAGTCAGATCCGCAGATCTGTCTCCACCAGTGCCGAGTGCTCGAATGACCAGTGTACACAAAATACACAGATTAAGTAGGCATCAAGTGGTAGCAGCTATTCTACACGTGCGGCAGTGCAGCGCGTCGCCGTGGAAACGTCTATTTATAGCATCAATCAATACGAACTGACAAACGAATAACGTTTTGTAACAATAGGCTCACGCATATACACGCATCTCCCCCCGGTGTCTCCTATCACTCCATGTATACGGGTGGCAAAAAGTACTGGCCATCCCGGGGGATCCGGCAATTAAAATAAAGTAATTAAAATCAGTCATTAGCTTATGCTACCGCACTGGCGGTGAATGACGTGAAGTTAATCACAACAGCAGGATAAAGATTGTATACAATGTATCAGAAGTCGATCTACTTGTGGTTGGAACGAGTATGTCCAACTTACAACAATGTAAATAAATCTACACCGTTCGAACCAGCGATGAAAACAAATCCATCACCGTTCGCCTGCTTTTCCATAGATCACAGCACAACAAGCTTCTGATACAAACAACACAATCTCTTAAACCCCTCTTAAGCACCAGGAAAAAGATATATCACTAAACTTATCTCAATGCACGATTGAATAAATAAGAATAGCGTTTCCACGGCATGCACGTTTACTTGTGGCTTATATAATCCACTCAAGAAATTATAACATGAGATGGAAAATAAACAAAATCACTCCCCATAGCCGCTGTTACGCTTACAAGGCGATCGGACATGCCCAGGGCAGCCGGACGGACAGTTGGGCGCCCTATGAGCGTTTGCAACGCGCCCACTAGCAACCCCAACGTCCAGCCTGACCGCGGAGCGGTGTCCGGTCAAACCCAGAGCCAAAGCAAACGACTACCGGAGCGCGGAACCAATAGATTAGACGCGGGGCCGGCATGGGCCATAATCTCAATGGTTAGGGGGCGAACTCTTCATGCCGGCGCCCAATCTAGAGGATCCCAAACATGGTGAAATCAATAGCCGGCGGTCGTCCGGAGCTGCCCGCGAATGGAGTCCAGGCCGGACGATTACCAAAGGAGGCATATTGACCTTATCCAATGATATGAATCCGGATTAAAAGCCACAAAGCATGTAAAATACGACCCCCTTCTCGGAAGGAGGCCGGGGTTTCGGTCACTCCGGCCGGACCGCGTATTATAAGGTATGATCCGGACGAAAATGAGCGTCTCCCACTGCCGCGGCTGGTCCGCACACGCAGGCTTAACAGCCGGTCCATTATAAAATAATGGTAAGCGGTTTCCTGTCATAAGAAACCTTAATCTACTATAGCTATCTACAGTAGTGGCTCACGGGGGATAACACACCGAAATGCGGTGCCGGACGAGTCCTGCGGACGAACCGCGGACATCAGTCCTCACATCCGGATACTAACCCCGCGTCCAGAGCCAGTTCCCCAAATCCGTGGGAACGCGCTTCTCCCGTAGCGGACGTAAATCCCAACCTCAGTCTGACCATATAAGAGGCTGTTCCGGGACCAGGGGCGTCCGGCAGATCCACAAAAGTCGTCCGGCCAGCGTAGCCGCTGTGTTAACTACGCCGGACAGCAGGCAAACTGATGCGGATAGGGTTGCCGCACATCCCTAGCGCTGAAAACAACGGGAGGGCGGATGCGGAGTGGCGGCGTTACGACGCAAAGATATCCGTGGACCTCAACTCCGGAGATAGCCACAAAGTAGCTGCTCACAGAGGAAAGTCGTGCGGATCCTCACGGAACGACCTGAAATCCATCCCTGGTGTGATAGATGGATACCGCATACGCATCCGCATGGGCGGAACGTTAGTCCCACCCATAATGGAACGGCGCACGGGGCTTCCGGCGTGGTCGCTCGTCATCCGCAGGTGGTGGAGGGAGCGTGGGTACCTGCGGATCGCCAAGATATGGTGGTTCTACATCCGGATCGTCATCTGACGGGTCAGACAGGTCCGGGAGACCCACCATCTGGCGCACACACTCGTCCGGAGTCCGCGGATGCTGACCGGACGGATCCCCTAAGGGAGCGTCATCCGGTTTCGCATCTTGAACCAGCGGATCCATGACAAGCGGGCCCTCTAACTTCTTCAGGTTATCTATGTGAACCACCAGAACCCTATTCGGGTCGGAATCCCTCCGGATCCGGTAGTACACGTCTGTAACCTGCTTAAGTACCGTAAACGGGCCTATCCACGGCTTAGCAAACTTGTTACCTTGCTTCAGCGGTGGATAATAAAAACGCACCTTGTCTCCTACCGCAAACGCGGGCCTAGCCTTGGCATGGGCATCATAGGCACGCTTCTGCCGGATAGCAGACTTGTCCAGGCGCGCTCGGGCGAAATCATGGGCGTTCGCCAGGGAGCGGCAAACCCACTCGACGTACTCCGGACCACACTGGGGTACCGCACCGGTCTCCGCCGCAGTTGGATACATAATATCCACGGGCAGATTGAGTTCCCGGCCGTACAACAACGCGTGCGGAGTAACTCCGGTCGAAGAGTGGACCGACGACCTGTACGCCATTAAGACATACGGGAGGTGGTCATCCCAATCATTCACACAATCATTCACAAAGGCCGCCAGCATGTTCAGGACAGACCTGTTAAAGCGTTCAACCTGTCCGTCCGACTGGGGCCTGTAAGGGGTGGTACGCACCTTGGTACTTCCTAGCATCTGTGCTAGGCTCCGGAACAGGTTGCTTTCAAATTGCGTGCCCTGATCCGAATGTACCTGCTTAGGTACACCATGGTACACCACCCCCCTATTCACCAGCAACCGAGCTACCTCGTCCGCAGTCTGGCGGCGCAGTGGGTACGCGTCGGTATATTTGGTAAAATAGTCGGATATGACCAGAATGTACCGGAAACCACGTGGGTTGACCCGATGGGTATCCAGTATATCTAGCGCTATCCGGTCGAACAAGGCGCCAGCCTTAACCGTGGTTAAGGGGTGGCGTACAGGAGCCAGAACTCCTTTACGAGCTTGACACCGAGGGCAGGCTGCGCACCATCGTTGCACGTCCAAACAGCTACCAGGCCAGTGAAAGCGCTGTTGTAGCCTATGGACGGTCCTCCGGATTCCCGAGTGACCGGTCACCTGGAGGTCATGCAACTGATGGAGCACTTCTTTCCGCAGCTCCACTGGAAGCACCAACTGCCACACCGGTGGCAGTGGTCTCGGTGGCTCATAGCGCCGGTACAAGAGGCCATCCTTCAAGGAGAGTCTTTCCCACTGGGAGATAAGAGACTGGGTCCGGATCCGGCCTTCGGAACTTACCGGCACAGTGCTCAATTTTCATGTCATACTCTTGGAGTTTGACGAGCCACCGCGCCACCAAGCCATCGGCCTCACTATAGTTGAGGAGCCATCTCAGCGAACAGTGATCAGTCCGCAACCGGAAATGGCGTCCCAACAAGTAATGCCGGAACCGCTTGGTCTTTGTATCCACCGCGAGCAGCTCACGATGAGTGGTACAGTAGTTCATTGACTCAAAGCCACACTCGCATAAGATACTACCCGCTCTTGCCCGTCCACGATCTGCGAGAGGACACCGCCGAGTGCAAAGTTACTCGCGTCAGTGTCCAGGATGAACTCGCAATCCGGACGAGGGTGCCGCAGCACCGGCGCACTGCCAAAGCATGCCGGAGCACCGAGAAGGCAATTCTGCTCAGCCGACCAGACGAATTCGGCGCCCTTTTCCGTGAGGATAGTAAGGGGGCGCGCGATCTCCGCAAAGCCTCGCACAAACCGGCGGTGGTAACCTCCGAGCCAGAGTCTACGAGGAACCGGACCGGCTCCCGTCCAAAAGACAGGTGCAGGTACCAGCAGGGTTCCCTCACCAGTGCACACACCGGACGATCGGAATCATCCGGAACACTGGGCTCAGCTATGGAGTCCTCGTTGTCCGCCTCAGCTGCGGAGGAGCTGCCGCAGTACAAGGGTGAAAGTAGGATTTACCACAAGGATGGGCATCGCGTGGGCGTTGGACTTGACCAGAACCCCACCCAACACGAGTCCGGTTCCCTGGGCAAAACTGCTCACCGGCTGTACTATACACGGACAACCATCGAGGGGCATGCGGGGACGACGCGGCCTCGCCTCAATGATCATCTCGCTCATAGGCGGCACTATCGTAGTACGCGCCGCCCGGAGTTGAAATGACTTGCTCGGACCTGAGCGGAAGAGAAAATGAGTGTCTTCTCCCATCCAGAGCTCGCCAGAACAGAAGTTAGCGATTACCCGGTGGATCCGCAGAAAGTTCATTCCAATAATCCCAGGCGCTCCGATATCCGCGACAATCGCCTTTGTTATATACATCTTGTCCCCAAGAGTAATAGGCAGATCGACTATACCGTGGATACGGATGCTATTGTTACCCGCTCCGTGGAGCGTGTAACGCCCGGGATCCCACGACACCGTGTCGCGGAGCGCTGGCTCACGCTTGAAAGTTCCAGTGGCTACGATGGTAACCTCCGAGCCAGAGTCTACGAGGAACCGGACCGGCTCCCGTCCAAAAGACAGGGGCAGGTACCAGCAGGGGTCCCTCACCAGTGCGCACACCGGACGATCATCCGGAACACTGGGCTCAGCTACGGAGTCCTCGTTGTCCGCCTCAGCTGCGGAGGAGCTAGACTGATCCTCAAGGACCACTTCCGGAGAAGTTATATCTACTTGAGGGTCGTCTGGCTCATCAGCGGGTGAGGAGGCGTCCGGCGCCACTGAACTACTGTCCTCGGACGCGGTGTTGGTCACCACCATGTCCGATTTCAGTTTCCCTTCTGAGAGGGGCGGCCTTGCTGTCTTTGCGAACCAGGCCGAGGATAATTACTCCGGCGCGGATTGGGAAGATTCCCCTGATATCCGCGTGCCCGCAAGCGCTCCAGCAGGTCCGGACACTTCAGCCAAAAGTGTCCCTGTTTCCCGCAGAAATAGCAGGGACGGTTCTGAGCTGGTCCGGAGGCGAACGCACAACACTCGGCGGGGCCCGGAGAGTCGATTTCAGCACAGTACGCAATCATCTGCGCGGTGCCAAAATCATACTCCTCATAGTCACACTCGTCCGAAGACGGGCATGACGTGACAGCTGGTGCCGCTTGAACGGCTATTAGTATTCGGCGGACGCGGGCATGGGCGCGGGTATGGAAACGACGGCGGGCACAGGCACGGTAAAACGGGGCAGCGAGCGGCCGTGTCGTTTTCCCAAATCATAGTCAATGCGAATCACGTACAAATGGATTGCTCGCTACCTGGGTCGCACTAGAAGTTGCTAGTTTTAGCATCTGGATGCAGGCTGAGTGGCTGCGGTAGCAAAACAAAGCCGACTGGGTTCGACCAGCATGTGTGTGTGTGCGTATGTGTATGTATATCAAAATCACAAATTTGGGTTCGACCAGCATGTGTGTGTGTGCGTATGTGTATGTATATCAAAATCGCAAATTTGGGTAAAAAAAAATGTTTTGACTAGATTAATTTTTCAAGGAATCTCCAAGATGATACCATGGATACATTATCTTTTATAAATGTATATTATTATTGTACTTATAGTATATCATTAGACATTGGTTACAATTCACGGTATGAAAACTACTGAAATTTGGCTAAGATCATTAAGATCTACTGAATTTTGTTGAGATCATTCACTGCATTTCATTTCTGAATGTTTCGCACAACTATATAGGACTGTAAATATACTAATGAAGTACGTCAACATCAACAATCTCTACACAGTAGAAGGTCATACCCGCCATACCCGCGCCTGTTGCTGCCGAGTTAACATCCCTGCCATACCCGCGCCCGTGCCCGCGTCCGCGCCCGCGCCCGCCGATTACTAATAGCCGCTTGAACAGGCATCCCTTGCTGGGGTGCCGGTGAACCAACCCACGGAGGGTTGGACTCCACAGGGGTCGCCCGCGGAGCCGGGCCCACCCATGGGGTCACCTGCGATGCTGCAGCCGGAGACGGAGCCGCCGCTTGCGCCGGTACAGCCGGGGCCGGAGCCCGGGCCGGAGGCATCTGTCTGGGACAGACAGCTACCTCTAACGCAATGGCGCAGTTGACCGCCTCCTCAATCGACCGTTTTTCATGGGTGGCCAGCCCGTACGAAATATGGTATGGCTGGCCATCGATGAACTGATCGATCAGCATCGGCTCAAACCGACTGGCATCCATGTCCGGATAAGCCCTCCGGCCGAGTATGCGCAAATTGAAGGCATAATCGGTGACGGATTCAGTCGGTAGGCGGATCCGCGCTTTGAACTCTTGTTCAAACTGCCGCCTATTTGTCGTCGGCGTGAACAGTAGGCGCAGTTGTCGAACAACCTCGCCGAAAGTCACTGCTCTCACCAGCAGACACTGCATAACCCAGAGAGCTTTACCCTCTAAGCTCCCCGAGAGGATATGCCCAGCCTCAAGCTGGGTCCATCCTTCGTACACTGCCGTCCGCCAGATCTGGAGTAGGTAATCCTCCAAATCGGCATTGTCCCCGTTGAACCGTTTCCGTCACGAGGACTGGTCGGGCGCTTTGTCACGAGGGGAGTGCACACGACCGGCGTAACCGGCTCCGGGGTCGGCAGTGTAAGCCGGCAAGGCTCGAGTACTGCTTGCTCCCACGGTGGAGTCCGCTGGGGCAGACATCGACGCCGCTGGCATGGGAGCAGTGTAGCTGGCACTTGCCGTCGGGTACATACCCGCCATAACACTACCCTGGCTTGGTGCAACCGGGACTCCCGTCGAACCTACTGGGTAGGCTCCAGACGGGGCGGCATAACTGGCGTAGCTCACGGCCGGAGCCGCCGGTTGCCACTGCATGCCTGGTGCATCCTGACTGCCGGGGTAGCCAGACCACGCGGCACTAACTCCGGCCGCCGGAACGGTCGGAGCTGCAGCCGGCGTGGTGCCCCCAAGTCGCTGTGCAGGCACGGATCCCATTGCGGGGACCACCGGCGCCTGCGGACTTGCGAGGACTGGGGGAGGAGCCGTAGGCCCAGTCATCCCCGTAGCATGGGTGACCGTCGGGTCAACGTTCTGTGCGGCTTGATTAAGCTTGAACTGTTCAAGCGCTGTAGAAATCAGCCACATCTCCCTCTCCGCCAAAGACCCTAAAGGGTTCCTGGACTGCGGAGAAGGTGAGCGGTCCCTTCGGTCAGGTCGTTCCTGATGGGGCGACCGGGCACGGTCGTAGCGCCCCAGCGGAGCCAACTCACCTACAGTGTTAGTGAGTTGGTCCACTGCACCCGGTGCGGACCGTCCGGCATCCGGACGAGGGACTCTGGTAGGAGCCCACCCGGCCGGACTTGGCATCCGGAACTGCTGGTCCACTTGTCCGGAGGTGCTCGCACCAGTGTTCACTTGATCCCGAACATCCGGAGATGCCCCCATGGAGAGTGTCACCGGCCGCGGCCCGCTTCCGGACGTAGGCACGCGCTGCGTGAAGTCGATCCCGGCTCCACCAACCACGCCCATCTCGCCGGGGCTAAGCTCCAGCAGCAACCGCTGTTGCGGCCCCGCAGGGCTCAACTCAACGTCCTGAGATGGAGTCAAGAATGCCGGGGTCAACTCTGCCGGTTGGACCGTGTCCGAAGACGGGGTCCAGTTGGCGGAGGGCTCCGCACTCCGTTCTTTCTCGCCGGAGCCGCTCGAGGGCTGCTCATGGCTGTCGCACGACCAGGTGTTGTCCGCGACACTACTACCACCTTTTCCCTTCCCTTTAGACTTCGTCATTTCTTTATTTTAATCCTGGAGGAACGGACGGTCCCCAAGGACGAAGGGGCTAAGGAACTGTGACGGTAGGCTACAACGGAACACCGTCTGGCTGATCCTGGTCACTCAGCACCACTGTAAAGTTCGGCGCCCGCTACAGGGCTTCCGGCACTACTCTACGGAATACTTCTACCAGTACAGTCAGCCCGGAACGAGTCCGGCCGTCATACACTACGACATAACACATGCATCTCACCAACTCCTTAACTACAACATGCATATTACATAGTTATGGTAATGTAGCCGTGTGTAGAGCCCGAGATGCCATGGGAGCGGCACCACGGAACCCGTACACGTGGGCATGTTGCTGGCCGGCCTCGCCAAAGGCACTGTCGCAGAGATAGAATTCTGAGCCAGCCCGACGGTCTGCCAGAGCATGTGTCACACCACTCTGGGTGGAGAAGAGAACTGGCGATCCACAGGGCTTGCGCCCCCGAGTCAGCAACTGTCTCTACCCCAACCCGGGCCCCCAATGGAAATCGTCCCCAGGGCCCGTGAGGGCCTCACTCAAGACACAGGGACGTAAAGCTCATGGCGAGCCTCTCGTCCTGCCTCTTGGCTTGCTCTGGGACAATCTCACAGACCAAGCAAATGCTCGCGTATATATCGAAGCGAGAGGCGAGAGGAGAAACTAGGTCACCACTTGTTATAGTTTACTGGGCTCGATTAGGTACAGTGCGTTGCTAGGCAGCGCACGCTCGGAACTCGAGCGGTCTAAAGATAGGCCACAATACTTGCTAGTGTTTTGCAAAGACTCCTGCCGTGTGCTTTGGGCAAAATCACCACACGTATAAAATGATTTATCTAATCATCAAATTGCACAGCTTTCGTGAAACCATGTCTCGGTTCATCATCCATGCGTATTTGTGTGTGTGCTATCCAAGTTTTAGGTCAGGGGATTGTATTGTTTTGTTGATTTTGTTACCTTTACTTTTACATTATAAGTCAATGGAAAAGTGCCTCAGTGCAGTCACCGGTAAGTTGCGTGCAATCACACCTTAAGGTTAACCTTCAAATTAAATTTTGTAAAACGACACACCGAGTGACCAAAAGTGGAAGTACCTCTAAAAAGTGCTGGCCGAGTGGCTCCTCAGACCCACGAAGTGAGTCCGAGACAGAGCGGAGCCGCGGGAAGCGACTCCTGCACGCCGCCGCGTCTCCACAGCGACGCGGCTACATCAGCCTTCCTCTTCCTCCATTGGCTGCTCGTGCCGCCCTTCTTGGGTGTGGGCGGCCGGTCCCTACGCTCTGGGGCAGGTCGCTCCACGAGCAGAGCCTGGAATCAAAACTTCGGCTGCACGGGCGGACGAGGCAGGCTGGGTGGCGGTTGCAGGGATTTTGAGGGAGAACCCTGCATACCAGGCACTGACGGAGCCAACAGAAAAGAGGTCGGTAGACTTGTCGCGCCGAGATCAGCCACGGCTGCGTACATCTCTACCGTAAAGCGGGTGCGCTGTGGACGGGTCGTGCGCTCTCCCAATTTCTGGACGAGAATGGGGTAGAGGGCCAGCTCCAGAGCTGCATCCACCCGCTGCGCAATAGACTGCGCCAAGGCGGTCGACATCGGGTCGTCAAAACCCTGGTGCAGGCGAGCTCGAGCGGCCTCGGCTTCATCTAAACGACGCCGAAGCCTCTCATTCTTAGCCACGAGCCTAAAAACACTTTTTAGGCAATGCTTTACCAACCTGCGGACGTTCCTTCAATCACCAAAGAGGACGCGGACGTCGACCTCGAGAGAGGTGGCACACTTTCGGATCCACTCGCCTTGGAGGGAGCCTCACGAGGGGTCTTAGGCTTGATCATCGCCGTGGAGCTTGAGGAGGCGATGATGTCTGCCACCACATGTCCCTCTGACGAACCCCCAGGGAGCCTCACGAGGGGTCTTAGGCTTGATCATCGCCGTGGAGCTTGAGGAGGCGATGATGTCTGCCACCACATGTCCCTCTGACGAACCCCCAGGGACCGTCACCTCCAGTGAGGTGAATACTCCATGTCCGAGAGCGCGTCCGGTGACTGAAGAGGTGCCACTGTCACTGGAGTTGATCTGGAGAACAGGCTCTTCCCCTTAGCCGCTGGCGGGGCATGCCGCTTGGGCAAGGCCACCAAACTGGGGAAGTATCTCCCCTGAGGGCCACGAGGGTAGCACCACCGATAGAGAAACAGCTTCACCCAGAGGTAATGGTAACCCGCCATGTGCCAGCTCAAGTGATCATAGGAGGGATACCAGCGATCACGATTGAGGGCGTCATGAGGGTCCTCATACCCGACCAGGGACTACGGACAGAAAGGACACTCATCCCCATGGTCTGTCACGGGCGGCAGTCAGTGGACGAGGCCTAGTAAAAGGTGTTTCAGCGGTCGCACCCGCCTCCGCCGAGCTGCGAGAGTAGGAAACCCTGCACTAAAGCAGAAGAAACAACACACCTTGCCACACAACAGAGAGTTCTGGGCCCATTTCGACCCGCAGCCTCTTAAGGGGAGGCTGCTCCGAGGAAGACCGCTGTTATTTTCTCCCTGGACCGGACTTCGACCTGGTTCGGCCAGGTGCACTCTTCGCGTGTTTGGCTCCTAGTTTCTGCTGTCTATTGCAGAAACTCTGCCAACTGGCTGCCAACGCAGCTTGGGACATATCTCCATCTCCGTCCGCCTCAGGCTGCTTCTGGAGAAGCTCCAACCGGAGATCTCCCTTCTGTGGCAGGCGAGGAGCCACGTCTCCTGGCGAGGATCTGCATTCGGCAGCTCCGGACGGCTTGGATTTGCCGGAGGACTTGCTGAAGGAGGCCCTCTTTTGGTGCCCGGATGGGCGACCTATTACCGGGACATCCCTTACTTCGGCCGGACCCTGCGGAGGTACTGTCTGCACCGCCTACCGAAGATGTTTGTGCCTTAAAACCTCCAGACTTGGCGGAAGATCCTCCGGCGCCACCCTGCGAAGGTGCCAGCGCCTTGGATCCTCCAGACTGTGGTCCGGACCCAGGTGGAAGGGCACGGTTGCACGAGTCCGAGATCCTCGAGCACTTCCGGTGCTTCCTCTTATTTTTCTTTGCGGATCTGTCCATACCCGCACCGGGTACGGACTGAGATTGCCCACGATTAGAGGCCTCCAATTGCTGTTGGGCCTCCCACTGCTTCTCGTCAATCTTCCGGGCTCAGGCACGCGTGTGCTTGGAGATGGGCGATGTAAACCCATCATCCGAGTCCGCGTTTTTCTCCTGACTCTGGACCAACCTGGGATGTGGCCATTTCCACATCTACCTGGTCTGACCAGCTCGCAGACTTACCCTTGACAAGCGGACCTGACTCCGCAGGTGTGGACCCCGTAGGGTTCTCGCCGGGTACGGTGTCCGGACGACCGCGGTCATCCGGATGGGTTTCCGGCAGAGAATCCTCATCCGCACCAAGATATGCAAGCATCTCTGCGCGTGGATGGAGCATGATATCCACCCCAGTAGAGCCCTGTTCGCTGTAGTCCATCAACTCATCCAAGTTTGGAAGAGAAGATGGGTCTAGGAGCTTCTCGGCACAAGCAGTAGCCAAGCAGTTCTCTACAGCAAGGTCTCACCTGTCAACAACACTCTCGGCATCGCTGCCGGAGTCGGATCACTCAGAACCCGTACTTTGGCCTTCGGAGACAGCCTTTCGGCCATCATCCTCAGCGTCAGATCATCCCGAAAGCGAGTTATCGCTCTCAAGGGACGCAATCACTGTCTGGAGGCTCCTTCCCTCCCTTGTCTTTCCCGCCTGACTTCTCGAGCATATCCGAGCGCTCTGAAGCATAAAACACTGGGAGTCAGACCCGGAGATCTGTCTCTACCAGTGCCGAGTGCTCGAATGACCAGCAACGCTGGTTACAAAGTTTTTACAGCATTGAAGCTGGCAGTTATTTTGCACGCGCAGCAGTTAAACCGACTCTGTGGAAATGTCTACTTTTAGCATCGATCGATACAGGCCAACAAACGAATTACGTTTTCACTATAGGCTCATGCATACACACGCATCTCCCCCTGGTGACTCCTTATCATGCCATGTATACGGGTGGCCTAAATACAGACCATCCCGGGGGATCCCGCAATCACATACAGTAATTAAAATCAGTTATTAGCTGTCACTGCCGCACTGGCGGTTACTGACGTGAATTTAATCACCCCAGCAGGATAAAGATCTGAAGACCATAAATAGGGAGGGTGTATAGAATTCTTGGTTCCATGGTGTGAGTAGCGTTGATCGACAATATAATCAACTATACACGCCCGCCAGCAGAAATAAGAGATTTCTGCCCCCAGTGTGCGGTCATTCAGTTTCATAGTAGTATGCGCAGCCGCCAAAGCTAAATATCTGAGCCGATCCGTGATTGTGGTTAGTCAAAAGTTAAATTAAATTAAATAACAGCCATAGGACTGCACCTAAATCAACATTTTATTTAGCCTTTTATTTAGCTCTTTACTCTAGATAATACTTCCATATTATCTAGATATCATAATATATTTTCCCCTCTTTCTCTTTCTCTCTCTCTTATTCTTTTTTCTCTCATTTTAGGGGGAAGGGGGGGTGTGGGTGAGGGGTGGCTCAGAACGGGTGAGCCTCACCCCCTCCCCCCCCACCGCCCTGGATCCGCCACTGTAAATATTTATATATATTGAAGCGAATTTTTATATATCAAATATATAATAGCATGGTCAAATATGTATCAGAAGTACAGTAAATAAACCGGAGCGCAAAAACAAAAAAAGAGACTAAATCAAACGGGCAATATTATAAGGTTGAGGACTGTCTATGAAATTGATTTTATACTTTGACGAAGTCGACAATCTTCACGAGTTGGGCCTGAACAGGAGTATAGTTACCATGATATCAAAATTTTTGACAGATTCGTGGGTTATTTGCATTATATACTTGATTACAAGTATAAAACACGTGACTAATAATGTACTTACAATCAGAGTAATAAAAAATCTAATTAAATGAAACCCAATCGATGACGTCACGCATAACTAATGAATTGCCTCGAGGACTCCTAGAGGAGCAAAAAAAACATGGTCATAACTTTATAACAAATCAAGATATTTACCCTCGCCCCGATAGGGGCAGAGGGTATTGCAATTGGGTCTGTCCGTTTGTATGTCTGTTTGTTTGTTTGTCTGTCTGTCTGTCCGCGCGCATATCTCAAAGGAGAATGGTCCGATCAACAGGGATGAAGCGGTATCTCAGTGGCTCGGTCCTCCTCAAATCTGGTCAAAATCGGACAAAAACTGTTGCCATGGCAACGGAAAATGTAAAAATCAATAATTGACCATAACTCCGGTTCTATTCAAGATAAATTTTTCTAACTAATTTTGTATTTTTCTACGGCCAATTCCTGATCATCTGATATATGGCCCGTGGTCGTACGACCAAAACTCTCCATTATCGCCCGATGTCGAAAAATTGGGGGTCACGGTTTCAATTTTTTTGGCCAGCGACGTTTCAGTGCAAATGTCTGCGCTCATAACTCAAAGGCAAACGGCCCGATCGATTTGAAATTTATAGGGCAAGAGTGCTATGGTGCTGGCTCATTCCCTTCAGAATTTTTTTTCCCAAAATCGGATGAAAACGGTTGCCATGGCAACTAAAAAAAGAAAGTCACATAATTGGCTTTAACTCCGGTTCTACTCGATATTAATTTTTCCAACTATTTTTGTATTTTTCCTTGGCCATTTCCCGATCGTATGGTGTACGACCGATGGTCGTACGACCAAAACTCTCCATTATCGCCCGATGTCGAAAAATTGGGGGTCACGATTTCAGTTATTTTTGGCCAGCGACGTTTCAGTGCAAATGTCTGTGCTCATAACTCAAAGGTAAACGGTGCGATTGATTTGAAATTTATAGAACTAGAGTGCTATGATGGTGGCTCAGACCCTTCAAAATTTTGCCAAAATCGGATGAAAACGGTTGCCATGGCAACGGAAAAAAAGAAAATCACATAATTGGCTCTAACTCCGGTTCTATTTGATATTAATTTTTCCAACTATTTTCGATTATTTCTTTGGCCAATTCCCGATCGTTTGGTGTACGACCGATGGTCATAGGACGAAAACTCTCTATTATCGCCGGATGTCGAAAAATTGGGGGTCACGATTTCGGTTATTTTTGGCCAGCGACGTTTCAGTGCAAATGTCTGCGCTCATAACTCAAAGGCAAACGGTTCGATAGATTGGAAATTTATAGGGCTGGAGTGCTATGGTAATGGCTCAGTCCCTTTCAAATTTTGCCAAAATCGGGTGAAAACGGTTGCCATGGCAACTGAAAAAATAAAATCACATAATTGACTATAACTCCGGTTCTAATCAATATTAAATGTTCAACCTATTTTTGTATTTTTCTTTGGCCAATTCCCCGATGGTCTTAAGACCAAAACTCTCAATTATCGCCTAATTTTAGTGACTAAATCTGAAGGGCGAGGGTCTGCAATCTCTGATTGTCTCGTTTGGTTCTGTAAGAAGCATCGGAGTCCTTGAAAACAGATCTTTCATACTGTCAAAAAATTTTTTTTTGCTTCGCTTCCCCTTCAAAATGACTTTCCATGACGACATACATTATGAGTAGATTGTTTTATATAGCTACTTTTAGAACTTTTTCCGAACTACCTGGACAGAGTATTGCTGAATAATGCGAAATGAAGCATGATGATAGAAAATATATCATACTCATATTCATACTATACCATACTCATACTCATGTATCTGGTCACCATGGCAACCATACTCTACTCACGGCCCATAGCAAACTACAGTTGATTCGATTATGGTTGCTATGGGTTTCAGTTTCATTTTTCCCCAACTCAATATGATCATTGGGCTCCTAGCAACAATGATTACTATGGGATATGTCTCATTCAAGAGTATTTACCTTGGAAACCAATTCTAGTAATTGAACACTGGAAACACCTCATGCTAGCAATGTACATGCTAAAGTGCATGTTGGAATTACATATGTGTGGCGATTTTGCCCTAAGATCGCGGCAGGTGATTGTAAAACTACATGCCATTTATGTGGCCTTTTCTGTCTTGGCCTTGTTTTGACACGCTCCGTTCGAGCGGGCGTTGCTACAGCAACGCATTGTAATTTGCGTTATCCAGTAAACTATAACAATGGTTTGATTACGCTTCGCGTGCAGCCTCTAGTTTCTGGTGTATTATATATACACTGGAAGCGACTCGGTCGAGGAGATTGTCCAAGGTCGGGTGACAGGCTGCACTCGAAGCTCGCCATGAGCTTCGAGTTCCCTGGTCGCGAGTAGTGGGCTCTTAGAGCCCTGGGGACGATTTCCATAGGGGGGCCCGGGCTGGGAGAGACAAGTTGCTGACTCGGGGGCGCAAGCCCTGTGGATCGCCAGTTCTCTCCCTTCCCGGGACGGTGTGACACAGGCTCTGGCCAGTTCGTCGGACTGTACGGGGTTCCGTCCCCGAGGCAGACCGTGGCTCGCCAGGCCCCTCCAGCTAACACCGTGGTGATGAACCAGCTTCTGAACGCCGTCCGGAGGCCTGGGCGTGTCGGGTGGGCTGTTACCTGGTTACCGTAAATGCTAGAGTGGTTACCGTGTCCGCAGTGACCTCCGTAAGCGGCGCCGCCGCAACGATCCGGAATAGCGGATGTGCGTCCGCAAGGACTCGCGGTGAGAGGACTATCCTCGAGGATCCCGAAGAGCGGACGATAGTCAATAACTTTACATTGGTGCCGTGACCAGGATCAGTCCGACAGCGTTCCATTGCAGCCTAAGGTCACAATGTTGTAGCCTCTTTCGTCCCTGGGGATCGCCCGCTCCTCAAGGACAACTCAATCGGAAGATGACAAAGGAGAGAGATAAGAAAGAGAAAAACAATGAACCCAAGGGGAGGGAAATGAGTGGTAACGTCGCAGACCGCACCCGGTCGAGCGACGACCGCCGTGAGACATCTTCGGGTGACTCCGGCGGTAGTAAGGTACGCACGGAGACCTCCGTAGACAGAACCCGGTCTGCGGAGTCGACTCCGGCGTCCCTGACTCCGTCTCCGGACGTAGAGTCATGCCTCGCGGGGCCGCAACCGATGTTGCCATCAGGGCCTAGCCCTGATCCGTTAGGCGCGGTAGGTGGAGCTGGCAACGGCTTTACACCGCGCCCGCCTAAGTCCGGGCGGGGGTTGTGGCAGGCGACACTCTTTCATGGGACATCTCCGGATGTCCAGGATCGAGTGGACGCTGGCGCGAGCACCTCCGGACAAGCAGACCAACGGTACTGGATGCCATCTCCGGCCGGAGGAGCTCTTGCGAGGGCTCCCGGCGGGGATTCAAGGCGGTCCGCATCAGGCGGAATGGACCAGCTCACTAATACCCTAAGTGCGCTGGCTCCTTTAGGGCGCTATGACCGTGCTCGGTCGCCCCATCAGGGATGATCAGACCGGCAGAACCGTTCACCCTCTCTGCCGTCACAAGGCAACTCGGGGCCTTTGATGGAGAGGGAGAAGTGGCTGATATCCGAGGCGCTTGTACAGTTCAAGCAGAATCAGCCACCTCCGAGCGTCGATCCATCGGCCGTTTTTAGTCCGGGGATGACTGGGCCCATGGCTCCTCCCCAAGTCCTACCGAGCCTGCAGGCGCCAGTGGCCCCCGCAACGGGATCCGCGCCTGCTCCGCGGCTCGGTGGCACCACGTTGGCAACCGCGTCGACCGTCCCAACGGTTGGAGCGCAAGCCGCGTGGTCGGCTTACCCTGGCGCGCAAAGTGTGTCGGACGGACAGTGGCAACAGGTGGCTTCGGCCCCGAGCTATGCTAGGTTTGCCGCCCCATCTGGAGCCTACCCAGTAGGTTCGATGGGGGCCCCGCCCGCACCCAGCCAGGGTGGGTTTTTAGCGGGAATGAACCCGGCGGTGAGCATGAGCTTTCTTGCTCCTATGTCCGCGGCGTCGATATTTGCTCCGACAGACTCCGCCGCAGGCGCCGGTGGCTCACGGACCTTGCCGTCTTACACGGACGACCCAGGAGCCGGATCTGCACGTCGGGCGCACAGCAAGCGCGATGACGGACCCGACCACTCTTCGTGGCGGAAACGGTTTAACGGGGATAACGCCGACTTGGAGGACTACTTACTCCAAGTGTGGCGGACCGCCGTGTACGAAGGATGGACCCAGCAGGCAGCTGGGCATGTCCTCGCGGGGAGCTTGGAAGGAAAAGCTCTCCGCGTTATGCAGTGATTGCCGGTGGGAACAGTAACCTTCGGCGAGGTTGCCCGTCAACTTCGCTTGCTGTTCACGCTGACGACCAACAGGCGGCAGTTTGAACGGGAGTTCAAAGCGCGAACCCGCCTACCGACTGAGTCCGTGACAGACTATGCGTTTAACCTGCGCATACTCGGCCAGAGAGCTTATCCGGACATGGACGCCAGGCGGTTTGAGACGATGCTGATCGATCAGTTCATCGATGGCCAGCCTTACCACTTATCATATGGGCTGGCCACCCATGAAAAGCGATCGATGGAGGAGGCGATTGATTCTGCACTCGCATTAGAGGTGGCTGTCCACCCTAGACAGTTGCCTCCGGCCCCGGCTCCGGCCTCGGCTGTTCCCGCGCAGGCGGCGACCCCTCCTCCGGCCAAGGCATCGCAGGTAACCCCGTGGCAGGACCCGGTCGTCCGGGAACCCGCCAGGGAACCTACCCCGCAGTGGGTTAGTGCGCCAGCACCCTCCACAGGGATGCCCGCACATGCGGCACCAGTCGCCGCGCCGTGCTCGTCCTCGGACGAGTGCGACATGGAGGAATACGATTTCGGCGCCGCGCAGATGATTGCTCACTGCGCCGGGATCGAAGCTCCGGGACCCGCAGAATGTTGCGCGTTCACCTCCGGACCAGCCCAGAACCATCACTGTTACTTCTGCGGAAAGCAGGGACACTTTTGGCTGAAGTGTCCAGAGTTGTTGGAGTGCCTGCGGTCGCGCGGATACCAGGGAGCCCTCCCTGGCCCGCAACGGAGAAATTCCTTCCGGTCTGGTCCTCCGGGACAGCAAGGTCGGAACCCGCGGCAGGGAAACTAGATCCGGACGTGGTGGCGACCAACACTACGTCCTCTCGCAGATCGTGGATGGGCAAGAGCGGGTAGTAGCTTATGCAAGTGTGGCCTTGAGCCGCTCTCAAATGAATTACTGCACCACTCACCGCGAGTTGCTCGCGGTGGTTACGATGACCAAGCGGTTCCAGCCTTACTTGTTGGGACGGAATTTCCGCTTGCGGACTGATCACAGTTCGCTGAGATGGCTCCTCAACTATAGTGAGGCCGATGGCTTGGTGGCGCGGTGGCTGGTCAAACTCCAGGAGTATGACATGCAAATAGAGCACCGCGCTGGCATGTCTCGTTGTCATAAGTGCAAGAATCCTGGCTGTGCAGGGATGGCTCCATTCCAGCAAGCCGCGGATTCGTCCTCAGACTCGGAATTGGACGTTCCGGGGAGACCGCAGGCCGAGCGTCTAGGGCTCATCTCCGCGCGCGGACCCGCCGATATCGGCGAGGGCGTCCCGCATATGAACCGGAGGTGCGGCTCAGCTCCAGCGAGTCCTCCTCGAGTCCAGCGGTGTACTCCTCGTGGGTACCTTCGTCCTCTGGCGAGTCTGAGTATGAGCGGTCCTTGCCCCCTGTGGTAATGGCCGCTGCGGCGCAGCCGGACACGAATGAGGAGCCAAATTACTTGGGTGGCTACTCTCCGGCGCAGATAGCTGCGAAGCAGAGAGCTGACAGTGCTCTGGCACCGGTAATCACAGCTCTTGAGGCCGGCCAGAAACCCTCTAAGGATGAGCGGAAAACCTACAGGGAGGAGACTTTGTCTCTACTATCCCAGTGGGAAAGACTCTCCTTGAGGGATGGCCTCTTGTACCGGCGCTATGAGCCACCGACCCCACTGCCTCCAATATGGCAGTTGGTGCTTCAGGCAAAGCTGCGGAAAGAAGTACTCCACCAGTTGCATGACCTCCGGGTGACCGGTCACTTGGGAATCCGGAGGACCGTCCATAGGCTACAACAGCGCTTTCATTGGCCTGGTAGCAGCTTGGACGTGCAACGGTGGTGCACAGCCTGCCCTCGGTGTCAAGCTTGTAAAGGAGTTCCGGCTCCTGGCTGCCACCCCTTAACCACGGTTAAGGCGGGCGCGCCGTTCGATCGGATAGCTTTGGATATACTGGATACCCATCGGGTCACCCCGCGCGGTTTCCGGTACATCCTGGTGATTTCCGACTATTTCACCAAATACACCGATGCCTACCCACTGCGCCGCCAGACTGCAGACGAGGTAGCTCGGTTGCTGGTGAATAGATGGGTGGTGTACCATGGGGTACCTAAGCAGGTACATTCGGATCAGGGCACGCAATTTGAAAGCAACCTGTTCCGGAACCTAGCACAGATGCTAGGCAGTACCAAGGTGCGGACCACCCCCTACAGGCCCCAGTCTGATGGCCAGGTCGAACGCTTCAATCGATCGGTCCTCAATATGCTGGCGGCCTTTGTGAACGATCGTGCGAATGATTGGGATGACCACCTCTCGTATGTCTTAATGGCGTACAGGTCGTCAGTCCACTCTTCGACCGGAGTTACTCCGCACGTGATGTTGTATGGCCGAGAGCTAAATCTGCCTGTGGATATCATGTATCCAACTGCGGCAGAGACCAGCGCAGTACCCCAGTGCGGTCCGGAGTACGTGGAGTGGGTTCGCCGCGCCCTGGCGAACGCCCATGATTTTGCGCGCGCGTGCCTGGACAAGTCTGCTATCCGGCAGAAGCAAGGCTATGACGACCATGCTAAGGGTAGGCCCGCTTTTGCGGAAGGAGACAAGGTGCGCTAATATTATCCGCCGCTTAAGCAAGGCAATAAATTTGCTAAGCCGTGGATAGGCCCGTTTACAGTGCTTAAACAGGTTACGGACGTGGACTACCGGATCCGGAGGGACTCCCACCCGGATCAGGTTCTGGTGGTTCACATTGATAACCTGAAGAATTACGAGGGCCTGCTTGTCATGGATCCGCTCGTTCAAGATGCGGAACCGGATGATGCTCCTTTACTGGATCCGTCCGGTCAGCATCCACGGACTCCGGACGAGCGTGTGCGCCGTATGGTGGGCCTCCCGGACCTCTCTGACCCGTCAGATGATGGACTGGGTGGCTATCAGCCAGATGACGGCGATCCGCAGGTACCCCCACTCCCTCCAGTACCTGCGGATGACGGGCGGCCACGCCGGAAACCACGTGCGCCGTCCCGGTATGGGTGGGAATAACATTCCGCCCATGCAAATGCGTCTGCGGTACCCGTCTATCACACCAAGGACGGGTTTTAGGTCGTTCCGTGAGAGTCCGCACGACTTACCTCCGCAGGTGGCTACTTTGTGGCTATCTCCGGAGTTGAGGTCCGCGGATACTTTCATGTCGTAACGCCGCCGCTCCGCATCCGCCCTCCCGTAGTTTTCAGCACTAAGGACGTGCGGCAACCCTTTCTGCATCAGTTCGCCTGTAGTCCGGCGTAGTTAACGCAGCGGCTACGCTGGCCGGACGACTTTTGTGAATCTGCCGGATGCCCCTGGTCCCAGAACAACCTCTTATGTGGCCAGACTGAGGTTGGGATTTACGTCCGCTACGGGAGAAGCGCCTTCCCACGGATTTGGGGAACTGATTTTGGACGCGGGGATAGTGTCCGCACGTGAGGAATGACGTCCGCGGTTCGTCCGCGACGCTTTAAGATGACGCACTTCGGTGTAGTTATCCCCCGTGCGCCATTACTATAATTAAGGTTATAGTAAGTGTGGCGATTTTGCCCTAAGCACGCGGCAGGTGATTGTAAACATACATGCCATTTATGTGGCCTTTTCGTACTTGGCCTTGTTTTGACACGCTCCGTTCGAGCGTGCGTTGAAACGGCGACACATTGTAATTTACGCTCCAGTAAACTATAACAATGGATCGATTAGACCTCGCGTGCGTCCTACAGCTTGTGGTGTATTATATATACACTGGAAGCGACTCGATCGAGGAGATTGTCCGAGAGAGAGTAACTGGGACGCACACGAGGCTCGCCATGAGCTTTGTGTTCCCTAGTTGTGAGTAGTGGGCTCCTAGAGCCCTGGGGACGATTTCCATGGGGAGGCCCGGGCTGGGAGAGACAAGTTGTTGACTCGGGGGCGTAAGCCCTGTGGATCGCCAGTTCTCTCCCTTCCCGGGACGTGTGACATAGGCTCTGGCTAGCATGTTGGACTGTACGGGGTTCCGTCCCCGAGGCAGACCGCGGCTCGCCAGGCCCCGCCAGTTAACACCGTGGTGATGAACCAGTTTCTGAACGGTGTCCGTAGGCCTGGGAGTGTCGGGTGGGCTGTTACCTGGTTACCGTTAATGCTGAAGTAGTTACCGTGTCCGCAGTGACCTCCGGTGAGCGGCGCCGCCGCAAGGATCCGGAATAGCGGATGCGCGTCCGCAAGGACTCGCGGTGAGAGGACTATCCTCGAGGATCCCGAAGAGCGGACGATAGTCAATAACTTTACATAAGTTAGGTTTCTAACGGCAGGAAACCGACTTTCCATTACGATAATGGAGCGGTTGTTAAATCCGCGTGTGCGGACCAGCCGCGGCGGCGGGTGACGCTCATTCTCGTCCGGATCGTACCTTATACTACGCGGTCCGGCCGGAATGACCGGAACCCCGGCCTCCTTCTAAGAAGGGGGTCGTATATTACATGCGCAACACTTGTGGTGGCTTTTAATTCCAATATCATATTCATTGGATAAGGGCAATACGCCATTCTATGGTAGGCGTCCGGCTTGGACTCCGTCCGCGGGCAGCTCCAGACGTCCGCCGGCTATTGCTTTCACCATCTTTGGGCGCCTCTAGATTGGGCGCCGGCATGAAGGGTTCGCCCCCTAACCATTGAGGTTATGGCCCATGCCGGCTCCGCGTCTAATCTATTGGCTCCGCGCTCCGGTAGTCGTTTGTGGAGGCTCTGGGTTGGACCGGGCACCGCTCCGCGGCCGGGCTGTACGTCGGGGTTGCTAGTGGGCATCTAGCTAACGCCCATAGCGCGGCAGATTGTCAGTCCGGACGTCATGGGTATGTCCCATCGCCCTGTAAGCGTGCCAGCGGCTATGGGGAGTGATTTTGTTTATTTTCCATCTCATGTATTATTTATGGGAGGATTATAAGCCACAAGTGTGCAGCATGTCTCTGGAGAATTCTGTTCTTGCTCATTTAATAATACAAAGTGAGACAAGTATGTGAAATTTCCTTTCCGGTGCAGTAGAGGGGTGTAAGGAGTTGCGCTAATTTTGACAGTGACGGATTGCTGTGATATTTGAAAAGACTGGAGAACAGCAATTGATTGTCGTTTTCGTCTGACATATTCGTACAAGCCACAAGTTAGTGGTTACTGTCAATTTTATGCCCAATTTCTACCTTGCTTTGGTGATTAATTTTACGTCATTTACCGCCGGTGTGGACGCAAAAGCGAATGACTAATATTAATTACTGTAGGATATTTGCAAGGTCCCCCGGGATAGAAATTCATTTTCTACCCGTATACATGGTTTGATTTGGAGTCACCGGAGGGAAATGACTGCCTCCGCATGAGTTTTATGGTGTTTGTATGTTGGTCCGGCAGTGTGTCATTGTGACCGGGGACAGAGTTTTGCAGCGACACCGCGTGCATTGCTGCACGTGTAGTATAGCTGTCATCATTTGTTACATGTATATATATGTAAAAATGTCGTTCTCGGATTTTTATTAATCTCCAGATGTCAGGCGCATGTGTTTTGTGCCACTCGCGTTTCGTCCGCTGCTGCGGCGCTGGATCCCGCGGGATCCGCGTGGCCAGTGTTCGAGATGCGGGTGATTTTTGCCAGTTGTAAATTCCCCATGCGGGTGGTGCTGGAGATATGCGGGCGGCTGCATGTAAGTGCAGACGTCCGTCCATCTACGTGTCTTTACACTGGCCTGTGCGGGTTGTAGTATACAGATACTGGCAGTCGATGCGGCTTGCCGCGTTGGCTTTGATAGCTGTCTGCGACAGCTGTCCGCAGGTGTATGTATGTCTGTCAGATGTACATACATGTATGTCATGCGGGCGTGCCGGAGTCGCTCCCGCGGCTCCGTCCTGCCTCGGATCCGATCTGCGGACCTGAGGCGCCGGCCGGCAGGGTGGCCGGCAACACTTTTTAGAGGTACTACTACTACTTTTGATCACCCGGTGTGTCGTTTTACAAAATTTCTAAATTTAAAGTTTAACCTTAAAGATATTCCAAAGACTCGACACACCGTCTTTTTCGGCGGGTGACCTTCCAAGGTCACCACACGGTTTTGGACCACCTCGGTCAAAATTTTAGCTTGTTTATGAGCGTTTATTCAAAATTACAAAGCGCGTTATAGTTTACTCCGTAAGTCCGGGGGTAGTTCCCCATTCTTCCAAAAGGGACTCTTAAAGTCCTAGTGTTTTGCGTCGTGACTTCCGGGCGTTGCCATCTTGCCTTCTTCCGGCCCCTGCCATGCGAAGCCTTCGTCGGGTTTCTGGCATTTTGGGCGCGGGCGAAACATGTTGGGGACCAACATTGTAAGAAGGGGGTAATGTGGCGATTTTGCCCTAAGATCGCGGCAGGTGATTGTAAAACTACATGCCATTTATGTGGCCTTTTCTGTCTTGGCCTTGTTTTGACACGCTCCGTTCGAGCGGGCGTTGCTACGGCGACACATTGTAATTTACGTTATCCAGTAAACTATTACAATGGTTTGATTATGCTTCGCGTGCAACCTCTAGTTTCTGGTGTATTATATATACACTGGAAGCGACTCGGTCGAGGAGATTGTCCAAGGTCGGGTGACAGGCTGCACTCGAAGCTCGCCATGAGGAGAGACAAGTTGCTGACTCGGGGGCGCAAGCCCTGTGGATCGCCAGTTCTCTCCCTTCCCGGGACGGTGTGACATAGGCTCTGGCCAGTTCGTCGGACTGTACGGGGTTCCGTCCTTGAGGCAGACCGCGGCTCGCCAGGCCCCTCCAGCTAACACCGTGGTGATGAACCAGTTTCTGAACGATGTCCGTAGGCCTGGGCGTGTCGGGTGGGCTCTTACCTGGTTACCGTAAATGCTAGAGTGGTTACCGTGTCCGCAGTGACGTCCGGTGAGCGGCGCTGCCGCAAGGATCCGGAATAGTGGATGAGCGTCCGCAAGGACTCGTGGTGAGAGGACTATCCTCGAGGATCCCGAAGAGCGGACGATAGTCAATAACTTTACATATGGTTAAAAATATGGTTGAAAAATAACTTGTTCTACCCTCGTGATGTCATGAGCACTCGTAATGTTAATTGAGTAGGCTATTAGAACTGTAAAATATAATCGTTATATTTAATATTATATGCTGTAAAAACTATCCATAACATTTACCCCTCCATTTGTCAAAAATAAGTTTTTTTAGCTGTACTTTGAACCTAAACAGACACGTTGCTTATTCACAATTGCATTGAAAAGGTTGATACAGATTTACTGATGACATCGAAAATGTCCATTGTGGTTGCTATGGGAACAACAATATATTTACAATTAATGCTAAATTATCGTATATATGCCAATCAATTATTAATTATGAGGATATTTGCAGCTTTCTTGTGAGGTAGACGGACTAGAAGACTGGTTCCATGTACGGATGATAATTGAAACAAAGTTAAGACATTTGTCATACAACAGCTGGTTACCATGGTAACATGTAATAGATTTAACTTTTATTGCAATAATTATCATTTAATGTAATGATATTATCTTTCAACTTGAATATCAACTTGAATTGATTAATGAAAGCCATTGATGAGGACAATTCCATGCACATTTTGTGGTGGGAATTCTGCAGAAGTTCATGTGGGTTCCATTTGCTAATCGTTACCATGGTAACTACATACACGATATCACACACCGCAAGAGCATAATTGCAAATGCATGTAATGTTGTTTAGCTTCATTTTATATAAGTTCATGGAGCACAAGGGGAAATATTTGGAATAATTCAAACCGGAATCGTACATTTTGTGTATACGCGCTCTAAAAAAAGACATAAAAAAACTCAAATTCTATGAAACATACACATGTTACTTAAACCCGAATTTCTCGAATTGCCATTGAAGTTGAAAAGTATTTCAGACATTTCCGGAAACTAGAGACTTTCCTGGTCATTTTGGTATATGACTCGTCCTGTTACTCTTTCGGTTGATGTATCTTCATTTCTAAGCCTCTTTTGGGTCTCCGTTTGCAGGTCCAAGTCCGGATAGGCCCTCTGGCAAAGTACGCGCAGATTAAAGGCTCCTCGGTCACGGATTCTGTCGGCAGGCAGAGTCGAACCTTGAACTCACTCTCGAACATCTGCCTGTTCGTCGTCGGCGTGAACAGCAACCGAAGTTGCTGCGCAACCTCGCCAAACGTGGCCTGGTAACTCGGAGAGCCTTCCCTTCTAGACTCCCCGAGAGGATATGTCCAGCTTCCTCTTGGGTCCATCCTTCATATAGGAAAACCGTATGCCAAACCTGGAGTAAGTAGTCCTCCAGATCAGCGTTATCCCTGTTGAACTTCTTCTGCCAGAAAGATCGCCTCCTCCATCGATCGCTTTTCATGAGTGGCAAGATGTGGCCGTACCCACCGGCAGACTCTGCATAACTCGGAGAGCCTTTCCTTCCAGACTCCCTGAGAGGATATGTCCAGCTTCCTTCTGGGTCCATCCTTCATACACCGCTGTCCGCCGAACCTGGAGTAAGTAGTCCTCCAGATCAGCGTTATCCCCGTTGAACTTCTTCCGCCAGAAAGAATGGTCCGGCCGTCGGTCGCGTCGAGAGCATGCCCAGTTGGCGGACCCAGCTCCGGGGTCGCCAGTATAAGACGGCAAAGTCCGTAAGCTATCCCCTCCCGCGGCAGAGTCCGCAAGTGCGGGCCCGTATGCCACGGTTGTGCGTGAAGGGAAGCTAACACTTGCCGCCGGGTACAAACCCGCAGATAACCCACCCTGACTTGGTGCGGCCGGGACTCCTGTCGATCCTAACAGATAGGTTCCAGCTAGTTTCTGGAGCACCGTAGTTGCCAGGATAGGCTGACCACGCGGCAGCGACTCGGGCAGTAGGAATGGTAGGAACCCGCAGATAACCCACCCTGACTTGGTGCGGCCGGGACTCCCATCGATCCTATCAGATATGATCCAGCTAGTTTCTGGAGCGCCGTAGATGCCAGGATAGGCTGACCATGCGGCAGCGACTCCGGCGGTAGGAACAGCCGAAGCAGTCACCAGCACGGCTCAATGACGGGTGGTAACAGCCCACCCGACACTCCCAGGCCTATGGACACCGTTCAGAAACTGGTTCATCACCACGGTGTTAACTGGAGGGGCCTGGCGAGCCGCGGTCTGCCTCGGGGACGGAACCCCGTACAGTCCGACATGCTGGCCAGAGCCTATGTCACGCGTCCCGGGAAGGGAGAGAACTGGCGATCCACAGGGCTTGCGCCCCCGAGTCAGCAACTTGTCTCTCCCAGCCCGGGCCTCCCCATGGAAATCGTCCCCAGGGATCTAAGAGCCCACTACTCGCCACCAGGGAACACAAAGCTCATGGTGAGCCTTGCGTGTGTCCTAGTCACTCTCTCTCGGACAATCTCCTCGATCGAGTAGCTTCCAGTGTATATATAATACACCACAAGCTGTAGGACCCACGCGAGGCATAATCAAACCATTGTTATAGTTTACTGGAGCGTAAATTACAATGCGTTGCCGTGGCAACGCACGCTCGAACGGAGCGTGTCAAAACAAGGCCAAGAACGAAAAGGCCACATAAATGGCATGTATGTTTACAATCACCTGCCGCGTGCTTAGGGCAAAATCGCCACATTACCCCCTTCTTACAATGTTGGTCCCCAACATGTTCCGCCTGCACCCAAAACTGCCAAAACCCGACGAAGGCTTCGCATGGCGGGGTCCGGAAGAAGGCAAAATGGCAACACCCGGAAGTCACGGAGCAATACACTAGGACTTTAAGAGTCCCTTTTGGAAGAATGGGGAACTACCCCCGGACTTACGGAGTAAACTATAATGCGCTTTGTAATTTTGACTAAACCCTCATAAACAAGCTAAAATTTTGACCGAGGTGGTCCAAAACCGTGTGATGACCTTGGAAGGTCATCCGTTATAAAAGGACGGTGTGTTGAGTCTTTGGATTTAAGGTTAAACTTTAAATTTAGAAATTTTGTAAAACGACACACCGAGTGATCAAAAGTGATATTACCTCTAAAAAGTGTTGCCGACCGCCCTGCCGGCCGGCTCCTCAGATCCGCAGAACGGGTCTGAGGCAGGGCGGAGCCACGAGGGCACTCTAGCCTTCCTCCGCCGTCATCGGCTCCTCATCCGTGCCACATGTCCTGGGGTTTGGCGGCGGTGACGGGTCCCTACGCTGCGGAAGCAGCGGAGCCGGCAGTGGGAAAGCCGGCTGCACGGGCGGATGAGGCAGGCCCGGTGGCGCTTGCAGGGGCTTATGCGGTGAGCCCTGCCTTCCATGAGGCCTTGGTCGTATGCAAGGTCGCATGTGACATGGGAGGCCTCGGCGCGGCACCGGCTGAACCGGTCCAGAGAGCTGTCCATCTCCGCCACGAGGTACTCCGCCGCTTGAGTGAGTCGACCGCGCTGGGGGTGATCCCAGGGGTGCTCTTCTCTAGCGCGGACCAGCGCGGCCACACCTGTGGACCCCAAGTCACGAATGGCTCGGGGCACTGGCAGGTTCACCAACGCTGGGTCACCGGGGATCCGGTCCAAACCATCGCGACGATGGCCGACCGCCTGGCCTACAGACTCGCGGAAAGTCTCGTAGGCACTGGCGGTCGTGGGACCAAACCTCCGGCGTACGTCCACCATGGCGTCGAGGGGATCCAAGTCCAGGGAGGCGGTGCTTTGCCATCCCGCGGATGTCCCCTCAACTCCCGCGGAGGTACCGCACGTCCGCAGCTGCTCGCGACCGAGGGAGTCACACGTGGGGTCCTTGGCCGGACTGCCGACGTGGTACTCGAGGAGGCGGAGGTGTCTGCCACCACCCGTCCCTAAGACGAACCCGCGGGTACTGTCACCTCGAGCAAGCCCGGGTAATTCTCCTGAGTCAGCGCACCCGGGGACTGCAGGGGCGTCGTCCCGGCCGGAGTTGTTCCAGCGGACGAACCTTTCCCCTGAGTCCTTGGCGGGGGCGCAGCTTAGGAGAAGCCACTCGTGTCTTGGCCGCGATCTGCGGCATCTCTGACACGACCATGGTGACCCGGTGCCGTTCTTCCACTGCCTGGGTTGCCGGCGGTTGACGGACAGCCTCTGCTGCTGTCCGGGCGGCTTCCGCCGCCTGATACTCCGCCGCAGTCTGGCCCATCGAAGCCGTCAGGCGAGCTGTGTAGCTTGAGCCCGCGGACACGACGCCAGACTCTTTCCAAGCATCGTCCATGACGCGCTGTGCGAAGCGCCACGGACCCCAGTGGAAAAATCGGTTCTTCACCGTTCCTGACGTAGTCATGAACGATGCCACCCGTGGTGGAATGTATCCAAAATTGAATACAGGCCCCGCTTCATCACCAACGGTGTGAAGTCCCTCACTGCGGTGAGTGTTCAGGGCCTCCAAACTGGGGAAATATCGTTGTTCCAGTTTACGTGCGTAACACCTCTTGCAAACGAACATTCTCACCCAGGGGTAGTAGTACCCCGCAACATGTCGACTCAGATAGTCGTAGGAAGGATACCTACGATCCCGGTTGAGCGCATGGTGCGGGTCCGCATACCCGTCCAGGGATTTCGGACAGAGGAGGCATGTTACCCCGTCCTCTGTCTCGGGCGGCAGCCCGACACGCTCCTCGTCCGTGAGTGGACGAGGCTGTGTGAAAGGCGTGTCGGCCGCCGCACCGGCATCCGCTGTGCGGCGCCCCTGCGGATGCTTGCCATAACGCGGGAAGAACATGTGTCCCTGACGTACCCCAGGGAGTTTGGGGCGCATCTCGGCCCGCAGCCTCTCGATAGAGGGCTGCTCCGAGGACGACCGCTTTTTTCTTGGCCGCCCCCGAACGATTCTCTGACCTGGGTTGTCGGGGCACACTCTCCGCGCGTTGGGTCACGGCTCTTTGTTGCGACGCAACGAAAGCCTGACGCCCGATTCCAGTGCAGCGTCAGACAGGTTAACCCCGTCTTGCTCCGCGCGCTTCCGGAGGAGTTCTAAGCGAAGATCTCCTTCCTTCGGCACGGGCCGCCCACGGTCCACTGGACTCGACCCCACCTCCGCAGCTCCGGTAGGCTTCTTTTTACCGGAGGAAGAAGAAGAGGAGGTTCCTTTCGGTGCCTGGATGGGCACCCGTTTACTGGAACCTCCTGCGCCCTGGCCGGATCCTTCGGAGGCGCCGCCCGCACCAGATCCCGAGGGATTAGGCGCCTTGGCGTCTCCGGGTTTGGCGGAGGACCCTGACTGGCCGCCCGGCTTAGGCGCCAGCGGCTTAGGTCCTCCGGACTGTGATCCGGGTTTAGGCGGGGTACCGCCGGACTTCTTTTTCCGGTGGGTCCGCTTCTTCTTCTTCTTCAGAGGCGGGGAGACCGGGTCCTGGTTGGATCCAGTCTCAAATCGCCCGCGGTTGGCGGCCTCTAGCTCCTGCTGGGCCCTCCACTGCTTCTGGGCGATCTCTCAGGCTCGACGGCGAGTACGCTTGGAGACTGGCGATGTAAACCCGTCATCCTGGTTCTCGGTCTCCTTCGAGCCAGACTCCTGTTCCTGGGCCGGAGGTTGGGATGCGGCTTCCTCAGCCGCGTCAACCTGCTCCGCCCAAGTCCCAGGTGTCTTCCGGAGGAGTTCTAAGCCAAGATCTCCTTCCTTCGGCACGGGCCGCCCACGGTCCACTGGACTCGACCCCACCTCCGCAGCTCCGGTAGGCTTCTTTTTACCGGAGGAAGAAGAAGAGGAGGTTCCTTTCGGTGCCTGGATGGGCACCCGCTTACTGGAACCTCCTGCGCCCTGGCCGGATCCTTCGGAGGCGCCGCCCGCACCAGATCCCGAGGGATTAGGCGCCTTGGCGTCTCCGGGTTTGGCGGAGGACCCTGACTGGCCGCCCGGCTTAGGCGCCAGCGGCTTAGGTCCTCCGGACTGTGATCCGGGTTTAGGCGGGGCACCGCCGGACTTCTTTTTCTGGTGGGTCCGCTTCTTCTTCTTCTTCAGAGGCGGGGAGACCGGGTCCTAGTCGGATCCGGTCTCAGATCGCCCGCGGTTGGCGGCCTCTAGCTCCTGCTGGGCCCTCCACTGCTTCTGGGTGATCTCTCAGGCTCGACGACGAGTACGCTTGGAGACGGGCGATGTAAACCCGTCATCCTGGTTCTCGGTCTCCTTCGAGCCAGACTCCTGTTCCTGGGCCGGAGGTTGGGATGCGGCTTCCTCAGCCGCGTCAACCCGCTCCGCCCAAGTCCCAGGTGTCTTCCGGTCGTGCGGACCAGATTCCGCAGGTGCGGACACCGTGGAGTTCTCGGCGGAACCGGTGTCCGGACGGCTACAGCCGTCCGGACAGGTTTCCGCACGAGTACTCTCATCCGGCCCCAGAGACGCAAGCATATCCGGGGACGGATGTAACACAATATCTACACCAGCGGGTCCTACCTCACCGCAGTCCATCAACTCTTCCACGCGGGGAAAAGGAGACGGATTTAAGAGCTGCTCGGCGCCTAACGTAGCCGAGTCACTCTCTGCGGGGCGGTCCGCCGCGACCTCAATCTCGGACTCGGTTCCTGTACCAGAACCAGAGCCGTAGTTGGATTCCGCAGAATCCACATCAGCGCCTTCGGAGACGTCCTCGCGGTCATCCGCACATCTGTCTCCACCAGTGCCGAACGCTCGAATGACCAGTATGTCTCGAGTTACATCGATTAAAGGCATCAAGTGTTGGCAGTTATACTGCACGCGCATCGTACGACACGTTCCCGTGGAAACGTCTGTCCACTGCATCCACCAGATCGACAGACAAAAGAACGTTTTACACTATCTCATTCACATACACGCATCTCCCCCCGGTGACTCCTATCGCTCCATGTATATGGGTGGCTTATGTACACAAGCCATCCCGGGGGAACCCGCTAAAATACTTCAGTAATTAACAGCAGTCATTAGCAATAGCTTTCGCACTGGCGATCAATGACGTGAAGTTAATCACCCTCGCAGGTTAAAGATTGTATACAATGTATCAAAAGCCAAACTACTTGTGGGTGTTACGATTATGTCACCCTATCAGCAGCGATAAATAAAAATTTAACACCGCCCAAGCAGCAATGGAAATAAATCCACCACCACTTGCATGCTTTTCATAGATCACGGCATACAGCCTTTGATACAATGTACACAATCTCCTACACCCCTCCCGATTTCTTACTCTCTATTGCACCAGGGAAAAGAGATATATCACTAAAATTTATCATATATTTGGTAAATGAGTAGGAATAGCATTTCCACGGGAACACGCGCACACTTGTGGCTTATAATCCTCCCATAAATAATAGATGAGATGGAAAATAAACAAAATCACTCCCCATAGCCGCTGGTATGCTTACAAGGCGATCGGACATACCCATGACGTCCGGACCGACAATCGGGCGCCCTATGGGCGTTAGCTAGATGCCCACTAGCAACCCCGATGTACAGCTCGGCCGCGGAGCGGTGCCCGGTCCAGCCCAGAGCCTCCTCAAACGACTACCGGAGCGCGGAGCCAATAGATTAGATGCGGAGCCGGCATGGGCCATAACCTCAATGGTTAGGGGGCGAACCCTTCATACCGGCGCCCAATCTAGAGGCGCCCAAAGATGGTGAAAGCAATAGCCGGCGGACGCCCGGAGCTGCTCGCGGACGGAGTCCAGGCCGGACGCCTACCTTAGAATGGCGTATTGCCCTTATCTAATGTATATGAAATTGGAATTAAAAGCCACCACAAGTGTTGCGCATGTACTATACGACCCCCTTCTTAGAAGGAGGCCGGGGTTCCGGTCATTCCGGCCGGACCGCGTATTGTAAGGTACGATCCGGACGAGAATGAGCGTCACCCGCCACCGCGGCTGGTCCGCACACGCGGACTTAACAACCGCTCCATTATCATAATGGATAGTCGGTTTCCTGCCGTAAGAAACCTTAATTACTATAACCTTAATTATAGCAATGGCGCATGGGGGATAACTACACCGAAGTGCGTCATCTTAAAGCGTCGCGGACGCTTAAAGCGTCAGTCCTCACGTGCGGACACTATCCCTGCGTCCAGAGCCAGTTCCCCAAATCCGTGGGAAGGCGCTTCTCCCGTAGCGGACGAAAATCCCAACCTCAGTCTGGCCACTTAAGAGGCTGTTCCGGGACCAGGGGCGTCCGGCAAATCCACAAAAGTCGTCCGGCCAGCGTAGCCTCTGTGTTAACTACGCCGGACTACAGGCGAACTGATGCGGATAAGGTTGCCGCACGTCCCTAGCGCTGAAAACTACGGGAGGGCGGATGCGGAGCGGGCAGCGTTATGACATGAAAGTCTCCGCGGACCTCAACTCCGAAGATAGCCACAAAGTAGCCACCCTTGGAAGTAAGTCGTGCGGACTCTCACGGAACGACCTAAAACCCGTCCTTGGTGTGATAGACGGGTACCGCAGATGCATCCGCATGGGCGGAATGTTATTCCCACCCATATCGGGCTGGCGCACGTGGTTTCCGGCGTGGCCGCCCGTCATCCGCAGGTACTGGAGGGAGTGGGGGTACCTGCGGATCGCCGTCATCTGGCTGATAGCCACCCAGTCCATCATCTGACGGGTCAGAGAGGTCCGGGAGGCCCACCATACGGCGCACACGCTCGTTCGGAGTCCGCGGATGCTGACCAGATGGATCCCATACGGGAGCATCATCCGGTTCCGCATCTTGAACGAGCGGATCCATGACAAGCGGGCCCTCGTACTTCTTCAGATTATCGATATGAACAACCAGAACCCTGTCCGGATCGGAATCCCTCCGGATCCGGTAGTCCACATCTGTCACCTGTTTCAGTACCGTAAACGGGCCTATCCACGGCTTAGCAAATTTGTTACCTTGCTTAAGCGGCGGATAATAATAGCGCACCTTGTCGCCTTCCGCAAAAGCTGGCCTACCCTTAGCATGGGCGTCATAGCCTCACTTCTGCCAGGTGGCGGACTTGTCCAGGCGCGCGCGCGCGCGAAATCATGGGTGTTCGCCAGGGCGCGGCGAATCCACTCCACGTACTCGGGACCGCACTGGGGTACTGAGCCGGTGTCTGCCGCAGTTGGATACATAATATCCACAGGCAAATTTAGCTCCCGGCCGTACAACATCGCGTGCGGAGTAACTCCGGTCGAAGAGTGGACCAACGACCTGTACGCCATTAAGACATACGGGAGGTGGTCATCCCAATCATTCGCACGATCATTCACAAAGGCCGCCAGCATATTGAGGACGGATCGATTAAAGCGTTCGACCTGGCCATCAGACTGGGGCCTGTAGGGGGTGGTCCGCACCTTGGTACTGCCTAGCATCTGTGCTAAGTTCCGGAACAGGTTGCTCTCAATTTGCGTGCCCTGATCCGAATGTACCTGTTTAGGTACCCCATGGTACACCACCCATCTATTTACCAGCAACCGAGCTACCTCGTCCGCAGTCTGGCGGCGCAGTGGGTAGGCATCGGTATATTTGGTAAAATAGTCGGAAATCACCAGGATGTACCGGAAACCGCGCGGGGTGACCCGGTGGGTATCCAGTATATCAAAGGCTATCCGGTCAAACGGCGCGCCTGCCTTAACCGTGGTTAAGGGGTGGCGGCCAGGAGTCGGAACTCCTTTGCGAGCTTGACACCGAGGGCAGGCTCCGCACCACCGTAGCACGTCCAAGCTGCTACCAGGCCAATGAAAGCGCTGTTGTAGCCTATGGATGGTCCTCCGGATTCCCAAGTGACCGGTCACCCGGTGGTCATGCAACTGGTGGAGTACTTCTTTCCGCAGCTCCGCCGGAAGCACCAACTGCCATATTGGAGGCAGTGGAGTCGGTGGCTCATAGCGCCGGTATAAGAGGCCATCCCTCAAGAAGAGTCTTTCCCACTGGGATACTAGAGACAAAGTCTCCTCCCTGTAGGTCTTCCGCTCATCCTTAGAGGGTTTCTGGCCGGCCTCAAGGACTGTTATTACCGGTGCCAGAGCACTGTCAGCTCTCTGCTTCGCAGCTATCTGCGCCGGAGAGTAGCCACCCAAGTAATTAGGCTCCTCATCCGTCGCGTCCGGCTGCGCCGCAGCGGTCATTACCACAGAGGGCAAGGACCGCTCATACTCAGACTCTCTAGAGGACGAGGGTACCCACGAGGAGTACACCGCCGGACTCGAGGAGGACTCGCTGGAGCTGAGCCGCACCTCCGCTGCATATGCGGGACGCCCTCGCCGATATCGGCGAGTCCGCGCACGGAGATGAGCCCTAGACGCTCTGGCCGCCGTGTTGTTAGAGGGGGCGGCAGCCTGTGGTCTCCCTGGAACGTCCAATTCCGAGTCTGAGGACGAATCCGCGGCTTGCTGGAATGGAGCCATTCATGCACAGCCAGGATTCTTGCACTTATGACAACGAGACAGGCCGTCCGCGTTGCCGTGCAATTTACCAGCGCGATGCTCTATCTGCATGTCATACTCCTGGAGTTTGACGAGCCACCGCGCCACCAAGCCATCGGCCTCACTATAGTTGAGGAGCCATCTCAGCGAACTGTGATCAGTCCGCAAGCGGAAATGGCGTCCCAACAAGTAATGCCGGAACCGCTTGGTCATCGTAACCACCGCGAGCAACTCGCAATGAGTGGTACAGTAGTTCATTTGAGAGCGGCTCAAGGCCACACTCGCATAAGCTACTACCCGCTCTTGCCCGTCCACGATCTGCGAGAGGACACCGCAGAGTGCAAAGTTACTCGCGTCAGTGTCCAGGATGAACTCGCAGTCCGGACGAGGGTGCCACAGCACCGGGGCCACCACAAGGCCTGCCAGAGTCCCGAGAAGGCGTCAGCCTGCTCGGCGGACCAAACAAAATCGGCGCCCTTTTCCATGAGGATGGTGAGGGGACGCGCGATCTTCGCAAAGCCGCGAATAAACCTGCGGTGGTAGCTCGCGAAGCCCAAGAAGGACCTCATGTCCGCCACGTTACATGGCGGAGGCCATTTCTGTATGGCCGCCACCTTTGCGGGGTCTGGTCTCACTCCGGTGCCCGTTACCATGAAGGCCAAGTACAGGATTTCTTGCGCGAATAGTTCGCACTTACTTGGCTTCAATTTAAGCCCTGCTCCACGGATGCGATGGAGCAAAATCTGGAGATTGGTGAGGGTTTCCTCGAACGACCGGCCATACACGACGACATCGTCGATGTATACCATACATCGCTTCCAGAGGAACCCTTTAAGTACCATCTCCATGAGGCGCTCGAGCGTCGCTGGTGCGTTACAGAGCCCGAACGGCATTACCTTGAATTGGTAGAGCCCGTTCTTGGTAACGAAGGCAGTCTTCGCCCGATCACTCTCCTCCATCTCCACCTGCCAATACCCGGAGGCCAGATCCAAAGCACAGAAATAGTGTGACCCGGCCAGGGCATCGAAGGTATCTTCAATGTGCGGGAGAGGATATGAGTCCTTCCGCGTGGCATCGTTGAGTTTCCGATAGTCCACGCAGAACCTCCACGAGCCGTCCTTCTTCTTCACCATAACCACAGGACTGGCCCAAGGGCTGTCATTGGGTTCGATGATGTCCAAGTCGAGCATCTTTTGCACCTCCTGGTCTATGACCTCTTGGTGCACTATCGCTGCCCGACGAAGACGCTGCTTGAGAGGACGCTCGTCCACGAGGTCGATGCGGTGTTTGGCGACATCAGTCTTGCCAACCGCACCATCAGGACCCATGAACACATCCGCATACTGCCGCAGCAGTTTGCGGAGCGCTTGGCGCTGCTCTTCATCCAACCGGTCCTTTGGAACCCGAGACTCCAAATGGTCCGGCAGGGTGAACGGGTCATCTCCGGCGGCCGCCGCCGCGCACGCAGCGCGGCAGACAGGATCGTCGGGGAGGACACGACTCGAGGACGCGGGAGTAGCAGTAGCTGCTATGCATCCGCGCCGCAGTACAATCGGAGCATCCGTAGGATTCACCACAAGGATGGGCATCGCACGGGGGTTGGACATGACCAGGGCCCCACCCAGCACAAGTCCGGTTCCTTCGGCGAAACTGCTCACGGGTTGCACTATACACGGTCGACCATCGAGGGGCATGCGGGGATGACGCGGCCTCGCCTCAATGATCATCTCACTCATTGGCGGCACTACTACAGTGCGCGCCGCCCGCATTTGAAATGAATGCATCGGGCCCGAGCGGAAGAGAAAGTGTATGTCCTCTCCCATCCGGAATTCGCCAGCACTAAAGTTGGCGGTCACCCGGTGGACCCGTAGAAAATTCATTCCAATAATCCCGGCCGCTCCGATATCTGCAACGATTGCCTCTGTCAGATACACCTTGTCCCCAAGGCTAATAGGCAGATCGATGATGCCGTGGATACGGATGCGATTGTCTCCCGCTCCGTAGAGCTTGTATGGTCCGGGATCCTGCAACTCAAGGTTGCGGAGCGCGGGCTCCTTCCTGAACGTTCCTGCGGCAACGAGGGTCACCTCCGAGCCAGAGTCCACGAGGAACCGGACCGGCTCCCGTCCGAAGGACAGGGGCAGGTGCCAGCAGGGGTCCCTCACCAGCGCGCAGGTAGGGCGATACCGTTCGCACGCGCTGGGCTCATCTACGGAGTCCTCACCATCCGGCTCAGCCGCGGAAGAGCCAGACTGATCCCCAAGGACTACTTCCGGAGAAGTCATATCAACTTGAGGTTCGTCCTGCTCATCAGCGGGTGGGACGGCATCTTTTGCCACGGAACAACTATCCCCGGATGTAGTGTTGGTCGCCACCACGTCCGGATCTAGTTTCCCTGCCGCGGGTTCCGACCTTGCTGTCCCGGAGGACCAGACCGGAAGGAATTCCTCCGTTGCGGGCCAGGAAGGGCTCCCTGGTATCCGCGCGACCGCAGGCGTTCCAACAACTTCGGACACTTCAGCCAAAAGTGTCCCTGCTTTCCGCAGAAGTAACAGGGATGGTTCTGGGCTGGTCCGGAGGTGAACGCGCAACATTCTGCGGGTCCCGGAGCTTCGATCCCGGCGCAGTGCGCAATCATCTGCGCAGCGCCGAAATCGTATTCCTCCATGTCGCACTCATCCAAGGACGAGCACAGCGCGGCGACTGGTGCCGCATGTGCGGGCGTCCCTGTGGAGGGTGCTGGCGCACTAACCCACTGTGGGGTAGGTTCCCTGGCGGGTTCCCGGACGACCGGGTCCTGCCACGGGGTTACCTGTGACGCTTTGGCCGGAGGAGGGGTCGCTGCCTGCGCGGGAACAGCCGAGGCCGGAGCCGGGGTCGGAGGCAACTGTCTAGGGCGGACAGCTACCTCGAGCGCAAGCGCGGAGTCTATCGCCTCCTCCATCGATCGCTTTTCATGGGTGGCCAGCCCGTATGCTAAGTGGTGAGGCTGGCCATCGATGAACTGATCGATCAGCATCGTTTCAAACCGTCTGGAGTCCATGTCCGGATAAGCTCTCCGGCCGAGTATGCGCAGGTTAAACGCAAAGTCTGTCACGGACTCAATCGGTTGGCGGGTACGCGCCTTGAACTCTCGTTCAGACTGCCGCCGATTGTTCGTCGGCGTGAACAGCAGGCGAAGTTGACGGGCAACCTCGCCGAAGGTCACTGTTTCCACCGGCAGACACGGCATCACGCGGAGAGCTTTTCCTTCCAAGCTCCCTGCGAGGACATGTCCAGCTTCATGCTGGGACCATCCTTTGTACACGGCGGTACGCCACACTTGGAGTAAGTAGTCTTCCAAGTCGGCGTTATCCCCGTTGAACCGTTTCCGCCACGAAGAGTGGTCGGGCCCGTCATCGCGTTTGTTATGCGCCCGACGTGCGGTCCCGGCTTCGGGGTTGTCCGTGTACAGCGGCAAGGTCCGCGAGCTACCCGCGCCTGCGGCGGAGTCTGCCGGAGCAAACATCGACGCCGCGGACATGGGAGCAGGAAAGCTCACGTTTGCCGACGAGGTCATTCCCCCTGAAAACCCACTCTGGCTAGGTGCGGGCGGGGCTCCCATCGAACCTACTGGGTAGGCTCCAGATGGGGCGGCAAAGCTTGGGGCCGAAGCCGCCTGTTGCCACTGCCCGTCCGACACACTGTACGCGCCAGGGTAAGTAGACCACGCGGCTTGCGCTCCAACCGTCGGAACGGTCGACGCAGTCGCCAACGCGGTGCCTCCGAGCCGCGGAGCAGGCGCGGGTCCCATTGCAGGGGCCACTGGCGTCTGCGGAATTGGCAGGACTTGGGGAGGGGCCATGATGCCAGTCATCCACGGACTAAATGCGGCCGACGGATCGACGCTCGAAGGCGGCTGATTCTGCTTGAACTGTACAAGCGCCTCGGATATCAGCCACCTCTCCCTCTCCGTCAAAGGCCCCGAGTTGCCTTGTGACAGCGGAGAGGGGGAACGGTTCCGCCGGTCTGATCGTCCCTGGTGGGGCGACCGGGCGCGGTTATAGCGCCCTAGAGGAGCCAGCTCACTAAGAGTGTTAGTGAGCTGGTCCATTCCGCCTGACGCGGACCGCCTGGAGTCCCCGCCGGGAGCCCTCGCAAGAGCTCCTCCGGCTGGAGGTGGCATCCAGTACCGCTGGTCCGCTTGCCCGGAGGTACTCGCGCCGGCGTCCACTCGATGCCGGACATCCGGAGATGTCCCCTGAAAGAGCGTCGCCTGCCACGACTGCCGCCCGGACTTAGGCGGGCGCAGGGTAGCACCGTTGCCAGCTCCACCTACCGCGCCTGACGGATCAGGGCCAGGCCCTGATCGCAACCTCGATTGCGGCGATCCACAGGGCTTGCGCCCCCGAGTCAGCAACTTGTCTCTCCCAGCCCGGGCCTCCCCATGGAAATCGTCCCCAGGGCTCTAAGAGCCCACTACTCGCGACCAGGGAACACAAAGCTCATGGTGAGCCTTGCGTGTGTCCTAGTCACTCTCTCTCGGACAATCTCCTCGATCGAGTAGCTTCCAGTGTATATATAATACACCACAAGCTGTAGGACCCACGCGAGGTATAATCAAACCATTGTTATAGTTTACTGGAGCGTAAATTACAATGCGTTGCCGTGGCAACGCACGCTCGAACGGAGCGTGTCAAAACAAGGCCAAGAACGAAAAGGCCACATAAATGGCATATATGTTTACAATCACCTGCCGCGTGCTTAGGGCAAAATCGCCACATCTGTACACATCAATTTATGTCAATTGGTACTTTATTTCACGTTTAACATTTAAATAACATAGATTGGAATTAATAAAGAGAAGATCGTTAGGGAATCTTCACATGTTCGTTAGGGAATCTTTGATTTTACAAAAACAATCGTTAGGGAATTTTTCGGTTTTTTTTTTCATGCTCAAACCAATATAAATCGCTATGTATTTGCAACGAAGGTTTGTGTCGTGTGCATAAGAATCAACAGGTGTATGTGTGCATCGCTCTCAATCGTAATTAACGGGAAAATGAAGAAAATTAAAATGAACCACGAGTGCTGTTCGCCATTGAGGAATGCATTAACGATCGTTAGTGCATCCAGTCTCGCCACAGTGACAGAGTATCAGAAGTCGTTTGCTTCTGGAGGCCCTAGGTGGGCACTAGACTCCATGCCTGTTTATTTTATCAATGCAGCGAAAATAAATGCTTCTGTCCTTCAATCTGTGAAGTCTATATTCAAGTCGAAGAAATACATCATGTAGAATATTTATGACAGTTATCGGCCCGAAACCCCTCCCTTACACATTATCCCACTCGCCATACATGACACAGACTCATCACATGACTTCATACTTACCTTACGTCACCAGCACACACCGTCCTAGCACCGCACCTCATGTAAACAACTCTACTCACGATGACACACCCCTCATTTCCTCCAATCACCACATTTCCAGACACTTAACCACGCCCACCCAGACATTACATCACATTCAACGAATCACATGAACTCCTGTCTCACGACGCGGGAAAATTACAGACACTAATCACATGGCCCGCGCTTTCCCGGACTCTGAGAGTTGGTTAGAAGATTTTATATGATGAAGATGTGTAATGAAGAATGAAGATGTTCTAATTGAGAGGTACAAAACGAAGAATATTGTGGAATAAGAAGTTATATAAAAGACAGTGTCTTTATATCGTACTATATATTGGGATTACGTGTGAGTGAGTGGCCACGATCTACAACGGACTAAAGCATCCTAATAAACTCTGATTATTGTTGAAAGATAAGTCGGACTCCTGTCTTGTGTTAACGCACGACATGCATCGTATTATACGATCCTGTCGGCGTAATAGTCGCCGGGAGACACGCTATTCCATCACATTGGTGCCGTGACCTGGATAGCGAAGGCCAGTTCTCAGCTTACGAACTATCCCAAAGTACGAACTTGATGAACACCCAATCTACGATCGGGAACCCGATCGGACCAAGCTCGGAAGATGAGATGACGATGAATCCGGTCCTGCCAAACCAGCGACCTTCACGACCAAGGTCAGTAGCGATGAGCGATACTGTTACGCTATCTCAAGTACAACCGCCAAACGAATTATACGAACTATCATCAACGGCATCCGAAGAGTGCACACCGGACTGGATGCGAGCTGATAGTTACATCGAAGAACTGGTGGACGGTGATCTGCTGATGCCGTCCCGCACAGTGACAGAGATCCTCGACGCCCATGCGCGGTCGTACCACGCGACTCCAGCCGGAAAGAACAAGGTCGCAACCAAGCGACAGAAGTGAAATGGACTATACGCGCTTCCCGCGTCAGCCTGATACCGACCCGCTACCTAAGTCAGTTAGTGTATGGCCTACGAAATATAACACGTCAATGTTATACCCGCCAAGTCGGTCGCGTATCCAACAATGGGCGCACGACTCAGATAATCAAACCGAACTGCATCTGCAACACGACGTTGTGACATCGCATCCGTCGGCGATAATGAATATGCTGACGCGACCCGTTCGAACTCCGACGGTGTATTCCAGAGTACCGGTCAACCCAGTCATGACGGGAGAGCTGCCGGACGTCAACCCACCGAACCGGAGAAGACCCACCACGGAGAGAAACCCCTGCACCTGCTGTCGGACCCGAGGCTGCTTTCCGCGGAGCATCCCGCCTCACACGGCTACATGCCTAGTCATGGAAATGCGGTGCCCATGCACAATCATGGGGGAGTAGCAGTATCAAACCATGGAAATGCGGTGCCCATGCACAATAATGCGGGAGTAGCAGTACCCAATCATGGGGGAGTAGCAGTATCAAACCATGGAAATGCGGTGCCCATGCACAATTATGGGGGAGTAGCAGTACCCAATCATGGGGGAGTAGCCATATCAAACCATGGAATAGCAGCATACCCCACGGGGTCACATATGAATGGAATACCAGCACGTGGTGTAACCGTATACAATCACATGCCCAATCTTGGAAAATGGTTCCGCAAAACCCTGGAGTAGCAGTTCCAAGTGTGTTCGCTCCTGGTTCGGGATATCAGCTCCCGCAAATGTCGTACCCAACTCCGTCATACGGAATTCCGGCAATGTCGCCCCCTTGCGGACCGGTCCCCCAGACCGCGCCATTGCCAAGCTAGCTAGCCGCCCGCACCCGATGCCACGTCCTACATACCGGTCACCACGACCACAGCCGCTCCGACCACGGAGGTCGCGCCGTCAACCCCCCTCAAAACGTGACGACTTTCCGTTTCTGAAATGCTAACGGAAAGAAGACGCTGAACATCTCCTTGAACGCTTACAAGCCTTAGCGGAGCAGGTGTTCGATGACGTCACATCTGAATCCCGCCAACGAACTGTTATATCGCAATTTGTCAATGGTCAGCCTGACCATATTGCGAATAGACTGTGTGTGTTGACATTTAATTCGTACAGCGACGCACTTACAGCTGTACTGAAAGCGGAAAGTCGACAACAGCAGACCAAGAGAGACCGACCCCATGGTACCCGCCGAGCGGACGCTACCTACCACGGGTACGCTGAAGATGGAGAAGTGGATAATGGACTCTCTCATGCAATCGGACAAATAACCCATTGGGATACACCAACTCCCAATCAGGTCACAGCATATTACGACTCTCCCGATAGCGACACGACCTGACTACAAGGGTGTGAAGAACATTCGGCCTCTTCTTGTTCTCGCGAATGGGTTGCGGAAGCATTCCAGTGCGCTCTCAGCGATGAATATGGACAATATGGTGAAGACGCACTTTATTCCGTCCTATGGGCCACTGCTCAAGCCCGTGGAGACCATCCCACGCCTCCGGGCCGAACTGATATATGTTTCTTCTGCAAGAAACCGGGACACAGATGGATGCGATGTTTCCGTTTGAAGCACATACTAGTACAGAATGGAATGAAACCATTCCCGCCATGCTTTGGCACAAATGGAAATAACGGACAGATCAGTATACCTAACTCGAACTTTAAGCCACCGGCTACGATGCCGCCTCCGGCTCAGCCGCCACCACAGGCCAAGTCGTCAAACTAAAGGAGAAAGGTACTGTGCAGCAAGGACCTTCTGTTAACCCGAGCTATGCTCACAGCTCCACACCAGTTGTTGTACCCGCAGCTACAGTTGCGGCGCTATCCAGGCCGGCTCTACCACCACCGGCACTTCCACCTCGCGAAGGGGTGTGCGCCAAGTGTGCTTTGTCCACTTCAAGTCCGGAATTCTGGACCTCACGGTTAAAGTCAGAACGAATGAAATAACAGTGACATTCTGTGTAGCGGCAATTCATGATGAGATAATCTTGGAGATGAATTTCTTCCGACAAACAAGTGCTATCATTAACTACGATGAAGGAACTGTCGAAGTTAATAAGGAAATCTTGTTCGCACACAAGGACTTCGAAGCCACTGCTGTGCGCACTGCAGTATGCCGAGCAGTTACGAAGCCGCCATGCAGTGAAGCCGTAGTCGAACTTGTGCGACCTCAAAGGTCAGATTACGCCAGCACCCCCGGCTTATTCAGCCCATGACGAACTTTCCTGAAGAAACGGACTTAATTATGGGTCGCACATTGACCTCATTGAATCGGAAGTGTGTTAAGGTGACTGTGGTGAACCCCGCGGATACGGGCATAACCATGACCCGCTCAGATCCGGTAGCCATAGCGAGCCCACTTGACAGTATTGTGGGCGCTTTGCCGAAGTCGGGAGAAGAACCGGAAGTTCCTCATATGAACATTAACCACTATGAAGACCTCCCGCCACACCTACGGGAGTTGGTGGACCGTGCCGGACTAGCACCTGAACAACAACAGTGTTGTGCCAACTTGGTATATCGGTACAAAGACACTTTCATGTGCCCTGATGGACAGCTCGGACGGACTCATGTAGTGCAACATTGGATCGACACGGGTACAAATGCCCCGATTTACCAGCGGCAATGCCGCGTACCCCAGGCCCAGCAACATATCATAGACGAAGAGGTTGATAAAATGCTACAGCTCGGATGTATCGAACCTTCAGAATCGCCATGGAGTTCACAGGTGGTGTTGGTACGGAAGAAAAATGGACAGGTCAGATTCTGTGTGGACTATTGTCTGCTTAATGACGTAACACGGAAAGACTCATACCCTCTGCCGAACATCCAGGACACCCATGACGCACTCACCAGAGCGAACTATTTCTCGGCCTTAGATCTTGCTTCAGGATATTGGCAGGTCGAGGTGGACCCGACGGACCGACCCAAGACGGCCTTTGCCACCAGGAAAGGCCTGTATCAGTTCAGGGTCATGCCGTTCGGTCTAAGTAACGCACCAGCGACCTTCAAACGTCTCATGGAGACTATCTTACGTGGATATCTGTGGACCAGATGCATGTGCTATCTGGATGATGTGAACTGCCGGGTTACATTTACAACCCCAAAAGTGCGAACTCTTTCAACGTGAAATCCTATACCTGGGATTCATTGTAAGTGGACAAGGTATCAGGGTGGACCCGAACAAGGTCAAGGCTATTAGGGAATGGCCGACTCCCTGTGAGATTACGGACGTATGAGCTTTCCTGGGATTTGCTAATTATCACAGGAGGTTCATTAAAGACTATGCCGAAATTGCAGAACCTCTCGTCTCACTCACCCGGGGTGAATGTCGCTTCACCTAGGGGTCACTCCAATGGGAAGCCTTTTGGAGGCTTCAGAACGCACTCATCAAGGCCCTCAAGCTCACTCATCCGTCACAGGACGAGGACGATTACTTCATCCTTGATACGGACGCAAGCAGTTACGCCATCGGAGGCGCGCTTTCACAGCGTGTGAACGGAAAAGAGATACCGATTGGCTTTGCAAGCAAGATGCTGTCCCGCACACAACGAAATTATTGTACAACCTATAGAGAACTGTTGGCTGTTGTTGAGATGATTCAGCATTACCGACATTATTTGTGGGGACGAAAATTCCTGTTACGCACTGACCATAGCTCCCTGCGATGGTTAAAGAACTATAACGATGCGGACGGTATGTTGGCTCGCTGGTTAGCCAAATTGCAGCAATATGACTTTCGTATTGAGCATCATCCTGGAAAACTCCACGGAAATGCCGACGGACTTTCCCGCTGCCATAGTTGCAAGCATTCGGACTGCCCTGGGCGCCTGGTCGTACCACCCATAGACCCCGAAACGAGTTCTGGAGAACTCCCCGTCAGACGGATTTCGGTGGTTCCTGTCGTACCCGAGAAAGAGCTCCTGGACAGTGATACTATGACATCACCGGTCTTGTCTCGGATGATCTCAGTGCGCCAAGCCGCACATGTGCGAGCACTGGATGTGAAATTGAACAGACAAGAATGGTTATCGGACTACTCCACCGCCGATATAGTCGCCGCCCAGCAAGTCGACCCCAGTGTCGGAGTCGCGCGACAGTGGGTATTGAACGGTACGAAACTCACGTCAAAGGAAGTCACCCAGTACGGCGAAGAAGTGAAAACTCTGGTTTCACGGTGGACTTTATTATCATTGCAGGATTGAGTCCTCATACGAAAAACACCAAGCCGAACCCAGCCAGTCGGACTGTTGTACAAACTGTGTTACCAGCGGCATTACGAACGGTGGTTTTACATCAACTCCACGACCCAAGGTCGTATGCCACCTCGGAATACAACGGACTGTTGAGAGAGTCAAGCGCCAGTTTTACTGGCCAGGTCTCGCCTTGGATGTTGCCCGCTGGCGCGCCCGCTGCCCGCAGTGTGTGTCACGAAAAGAAAAACCAGCGCCCAAGAAATCGCCTCTAACGCAACTACTGACTGGGGCGGCGTTTGACTGTATAACATTGGATATTTTAGATACCCCTAAAGTTACCGGACGAGGGAACAGGTACATTCTTGTCATATCGGCTATTTTTCAAAATACACGGACGCATTCCCGCTCCGCAGCCATATGGCCAAAAATGTTGCTGATGTCTTAGTGAATCGTTGGATCGTGTACCATGGATTACGGAAGGCTATCCACAGTGACCAAGGAACATAATTTGAGTCGTCACTATTTCGGAGTCTTGTACACCTTTTGGGCGCCAAGAAAATTCAGACCACGCCCTACCGCCCACAAACTGATGGTCAAGTCGAACGATTCAATCGAACTTGCTGAATATGTTGAGTGCATTCATCAGTGATCGCGGAAATGACTGGGATTTGCACTTACCATATGTACTCATGCATACCGCACCTCAGTGCATTCCTCTACTGGATGAACACCACACCTGATGGTATACGGAGTCGAAGACACTGGAGTTGACTCCGCAGACTTGGTCTGGTCTGGGAGTTCGTCCTGACGTCTCTGGCTATCACCGGAGCCACCATGGGGCAGCTCATGGCCGTCGTGTGACCGGGTATGGTCCAGGAATCTATCCTTTTCACTCATAGTTCTTACTTTTTCTTTAAGTGTCCCGGAGGAGGCAGGCGGTCCCAATGGATGAGGGAGCAAAACACTGCGACATTAGGCTGCGAAGGAGCACCGTCGGACTGATCCTGGTCACGGCACCAATGTAAAGTTTTAACGTCGTATGCTATCCGGGATCCTTGAGGATTGTCCTCTCACCATGGATCACGGCGAACGCATGCCCACTATTTTCAGATCCTCGCGGATAGTCCACTCACCGAGGGTCACTGCGGTCCAGTGTCTATTATCACCAGAACGCTAACCAGGTAGCAGCCCGCCCAGTAAGCCCAGACATGCAGACACCACTCAGATACAGGATCATCACCGTGGTGTTAACTGTAAAGCTGACTAGCCGCGGTCCACCGCGGGGGATGGAAGCCCGGACAGCCCGACGGTCCACCAGAGCCTGTGTTGCACCATCCCAGGTGGGAGTCCGGTGATAAAGAGGGCGTACGCCCCCGAGTCATCAAGGTCCTCCCCACCTGGACCCTCTATTGAAATTGTCCCCAGGGGCCCACGAGGGCCTTAACCAGAGAGCGAGGACGTAGAGCTCATGGTCGAGCCCTCCGTCGTTCTCTTGCCTTGCTCAGCTCTGAGACAACTGAACAAAATGGCTCCAGGGTATTTATAGTCCCTAAAGCACGAGAAACGAGGAAAGTGACGTAAGACCATTGTTACAGCATACGGGGGCGAGAGAGTTGGAGGGCGTTGCAAAGCAGTGTGTGCTTTGAACGTTTAGAAAGTATTCAGAGAGAATCACCTGCTGCGATCTTTTGGCAAAATTGCCACAATATGTTTGCCCATTTTTCATTGCACATGCTCCTATTGGCCGAATCATAGATTCATGAATCGCCATGTATTTGCAACGAACGTTTATGTCGTGCGCATAAATTAATACGAACCGCGAGTGCTGCTCGCCATTGAGGGATGCATTAACGATCGTTAGTGCATCCAGTCTCGCCACAGTGACAGAGTATCAGAGGTCGTTGGCTTTTGGAGGCCCTAGGTGGGCACTAGGCTCCACGCCTGTTTATTTTATCAATGCAGCGAAAATAAATGCTTCTGTCCTTCAATCTGTAATGTCTGCATTCAAGTCGAAGAAATACATCATATGTTAAGTAAAGGGCGGGATGGGGGGGGGGGGAATTAAGTAAATGTGAATTAATTGTTTCTCACAATTAGTTCACAAACGTTTTCACAAGGTGGATCGTACATGTAACGAAAGTGTACACGATGCCACTGATGATATTAGAGTGGATATTTGCAAATGATTGACATCAAAATCTGATATTGATGGTAATAGATTGATACTTATATTCATATTGCAATAAAAAGAAAATATCAGATGTCTGGGAAAAATGCCATCATTTGTTATACTATGGTATATTTTTACTCGAAAGGTAAAGCATATCATCACCCCCCCCCCTCTCCCTCCTCAAATATATTTGGGAAGAAGTTGATCATGGGGAGTTTGTGTAGAATGACATGCTAGGAAGCTACCACAGGACATAAAATGTCTCTGGTTTCTGGGGCCTCAAGCAGGCCCGAGACCCCAGGCCGAAGCTCATTCTGCTTCATCAGAACATAAAAAGGCTTCCGAATCCGCATCTGACATATTCTATAGTATATAGCAAAAGAAAAGCATCCCACTTAAGGGACGGTTATTGAACGATAAAACCATCATTATGTTAGTTCATTTCAATGAACATTTCACTGTATTGTTGAGTTGGAAGTATATGGTTTTATATGTAAAGTGTCTGCACGGTGACAACAAATGTTCAAGCTCGCAGAGCCTCAGAATTCACCACACAGCATCTTTAGGCCCTAGGCGGGCCTCCAGACCGCCCGCCCTTCTCCCTGTTTCCGCCCCTGACATGCTTAGTGTATTTTATATGGTGAAATAAAATCATCACACTTTCTAAGGTTTCTGTTATTATGCAGTAAAACAACCGGTCTGTTAGTTATTTTTCATTTTATGAAACATTCTACATATTGTTGTGTTGAAATGATATGGCTTTATATGAAAAGTTTCTGCTTGACAACAACACATTTTCTAGCTCCGGGAACCTCAGAATTCACCAAAGAGCATCTGGGGGTCGTTGGCTTCTGGGGCCTTAGGCGGCCTCTCCCCTACGGAAGCCCGTAGAGGCCAGAAAATGAAAGGTGTGAAAATATATTTATCTGGCGGCCGCCACTTAATTATCTGGCGGCCACCACTTAATTATCTGGCGGCCGCCACATAATTATCTGGCGGCCGCCACGTAATTATATGTAGGACGTGGCTTGAAATATGAGGAGATTCTTGTAAAGCAATATACATATAGCTAATTAGGCCCTAGTATCCAAATAAAAGTCGTGACATACTGTAATAATGACTATACTGTTTTTAATGAGACAATGATATATTGGGTATTGTGGGGAGGGAGGGTTGGTTGTTGACATGCAAATTATTCAACAGAACTTAACTTTCACACTTAGCATTATATAGGGATCATCAATGAATTCATGTTATTTGTTGTGGCCATGGCAACTGGGCCCTCTGCAATTACGGTTGCTACCATCGATATATAGGTTAAAGGAAACAAATAAAAACAGTGTATATTCGATGGTGGTGACAAATATTCGTCAAATTATCTTATTAATATTGTGTGTTCCTTCTTTTCAAAATAAAAACAACAAATAAAAACAGTGCATATTCGATGGTGGTGACAAATATTCGTCAAATTATCTTATTAATATTGTGTGTTCCTTCTTTTCTTAGTGTTTCTCCCCTATGGATTATGTATTGAAAGTTGCCCTATGGTCCATAATACCAATCAATGACATGAAAATATGTACATTTCATCCCCCGAACAAATATTCGTTAATTTTATTGAGGTATCTCGGGCCATATATGTTACAATATAAATCGGCATTGACCGATCAGAGACACTTTGCATGTTACTGACGCGCACCACCCCTATGGAATGCTGGTATTCGGAGAGGGGGGGGGGGGGGGTGGAGATTTTTTTTAAACCCCGAGTTAGTAACTTGATAACATCGACTTAGTATATCGATAATGTATCTCAAATGAAATGTAAATTTTATTTTATTTTAAAATGAATTTCTATGGATAGACCAAAATGCTGTGTTAAAGCACTAAATAAGTGGCGGCCGCCAGATAATTATGTGGCGGCCGCCAGATAATTAAGTGGCGGCCGCCAGATAATTATGTGGCGGCCGCCACTTGAATATATTTTCACACCTGGCACTAACGGTCTTCCGAACTCCCCCGCCCCTCTCCCTGATCCCCCCCTCAACATGCAGTGTATATTATATGGAAAAAGAATATCATCACAATTTGGGAGGGCAGTTATCATGTAGTAAAACTACTGGTATAACATTATGTTATACTACCGGTATAACATTCTTTTTTTCATTATTTTGATTTCATTTCAATGAATATTCTACATATTTTTGAGTTGGAAGGAAATGGTTTCATATTAAAAGTGTATGCTTGATAACAACACATTTTCAAGCTCCGAGCACCTCAGAATTCACCACAAAGCATCTGGGGGTCGTTGGCTTCTGGGGCCCTAGGCGGGACCCCACGCCTGCTTACTTTGTCAGTCTAGCCAACTGCGCTCCCTCTTTTCCCAAACCCTGTATCCGTCCCTGCCATCGACTCAATTCAATCACGGCGTTTAAAGTGGAATAATCGGATTTTGGTTTTCCGATTGAAAGTGACCAATAGCTGTCTTTGAACATCTGTGCCATGCAAAAGTTTTATTGTGCACACGCATTTGTCTAAAGTATTTTTAAAAATAATTTCGCACGGAACGAGACCCATGCAATGATGCAAAATTTACAACAACAAAAAACAGCCCTATCACTTGAAACTCGTATATGTATGGTATACAAGTAAGCGTAAGGAAATATAGTAAAAGTTATGTGTCGCCTCTTAGCAGTGCATATGATAGCTCGATTCCAATGTGGGGAATGGGAAGTTTATTTGAGCCTGCAGTCCTGTAGTTATGACATACTGCAATCATAGTCACTTAGTTTTCACTATTCTGTGAATAACAAGATCAGGGACTTTCCAGACCCATATCAATTCGAAACCCCTTGCACGATAGCTTGTTATTATACATTAACCATGCTACATAAAATAAACTGAAGGAGGGTCGTGGTTCCGGTCATTCTGGCCGGACCACATTATGTGACATGCAATCCGGACGAAAATGAGCATCCCCCACTGCCTTGGCTGGCCCGCACGTGCGGACTTAACAGCCGGCCCATTAGAATTAATGGTAAAACGGTTGCCGTTAGAAATATCAAACTACTATAAATAGACTAACAGTAGTGGCGCACGGGTGATGACACACCGAAGCATGTCACTTAAGTGTCCAGAGCGCCAGACGAGTCATGCAGACGAACGGTGGACATCGATCCGCACATCCGGACACTATCCCCGCGTCCAGTGCCAGTTCCCCATCACCGTGGTAAAGGCGCGTCCCCCATAGTGGACGTAAGTTTCAGCCTCAGTCTGGCCATATCAGAGGCTGTCCCGGGTCTCTCGGGCGTCGGCAAATCCACAAAAGTGGTCTGGCCAGCGTAGGCGTTGGGTTAGCTACGCCGGACAGCAATCTACATGATGCAGATAGGTATGCCGCACGTCCTTAGTGATAGGAACTACAAGAGAGCCGATGCAGAGTGGCGGCATTATGACACAAAGATGTCCGGGCTCCTTACACGCGCAGATTACCACGAAGTAGTGACCGGGGCGTCCGGATCCTTGCGGAACAGCCTGAAATCCATCCCTGAGGTGATGGATGGATACCGCCTACGCATTCGCATGAGCGGAATGTTACTCCCACCCATATCGCGACATCACACAAGCTAGATGACGTGGCCGCCGTCCATCTGCAGACTGGTTGAAAGTCGCCCCGTTTCAAACCGACAAGTCAGACGGGTCCGGAAGACTCACCATACGGCGTATACGCTCGTCCGGTGTCCACGGACACTGTCCAGATGTATCCAGAAAGAGGACTTCAACAGGTTGAGCATCCTGGATAAGCAGATCCATGACGAGTGGGCCCTCATACCATTTCAGGTTGTCTATGTGAAACACTAAGACTCTGTCCGGATCGGAATCTGGTAGTTCACCTAAGTCACCTGCTTTAGTAGGGTGAACGGGCCTATCCACGGCCATGCAAACTTGTTGCCCTGTTTGGCCAGTGGATATTAGTAACGCACCTTGTCGCCTTCTGCAAAAGCGGGCTTACCCTTAGCATGGGCGTCATAGCCGAACTTCTGCCGGATAGCAGACATATCCAGGCACACTCGCGCAAAGTCGTGGGCGTTCTCCAGGGCGCGATGAACCCATTCCACGTATTCGGGGCCGCCCAGTTTCCGGCGCAGTTGGATACATGATATCCATGGGCAAATTGAGTTCCCGGCCACACAGCAACTGTGAAACCGGCTCCTGTAGCGCAGTGGTTAAGCTGCAGGAATCAGAGCCGGGAGGTCGTGAGTTCGATTTAATTTCCCTATAATTAAGTTGCACTGCATATACACAAAAATGGGTTCGCCCAACAACAAAAAAAAAAATATATATATAAAGAAAAAGGTTTCCGGTGCAGTTGGATACATGATATTCATGGGCAGATTGAGTTCCCGGCCGTACAGCATCGCGTGCAGCTTCACCCCAGTGGATAAGTGAACCGACAACCGATACGCCATTGAGATGTATGGGAGGTGGTCATCCCAGTCGTTTGCACGATCATTTACGAAGACCGCCAGCATATTAAGGATAGATCGATTGAAGCGTTTGACCTATCCGTCACACTGGGGCCTGTAAGGATTGGTCCAGAGCTACTTAGCATCTGCGCTAGGCCCCGGAATAGGTTGCTTTCAAATTGCGTGCCCTGATCCGAGTGTACCTGCTTAGGTATGCCATGGTAAACGAACCATTTATTTACCAGTAACCGATGGTGAAATAGCCCCATGGTGAAATAGTCCGAGATCACCAGGATATACCGGAACCCACACGAAGTGACCTGGTGAGTATTCAGAATGTCCAAGGCGATCCGGTCAAACGGCGCACCAGTTTGACCGTAGTCAAGGGGTTGCGGCCAGCAGCTGGAACTCCAGCCTTGACTGTGGTCAAGGGGTGGCAGCCAGGAGCTGGAACTCCTTTTCGAGCCTGACACCGCAGGCAAGCTGCGCACCAACTCTGCATGTCCTAGCTGCTGCCAGGCTGGTGAAAGCGATGTTGCAGTCGATGGATGGTCCATGCTCAGGAAACTGGTCACCCGGAGGTCGTGCAGTTGGTGGAACACTATTTGGGCAGCTCCACAGGGAGCTCCACAGGGAGCACCAGTTGCCAGATGGCCGGCAACAGAGGCTCATAACGCCGGTAGAGTAGGCCTTAGTGGAGGGCGAGCTGTTCCCATTGGGAGACTAGAGATTGTGTCTCCTCGCGGCGCTGATTTTCATGTCATACCCTTGGATTTTGAAGAGCCACCGAGCCACCGAGCCATCAGCCTCATTGTAGTTGAGCAGCCATCAGAGCGAAATGTGATCAGTCCGCAAACGGAAATACCGCCCTACCAAGTAATGCCGGAAGCGCTTGGTCATGGTTACCACCGCGAGAGCCTCACGGTGAGTCATGCAGTAGTTCATTTTGAAGCGGCTGAGAGCCACACTTGCATAAGCCACCACATGCTCCTGCCCGTCCACGATCTGTGATAGGACACCACCAAGTGCAAAGTTGTTCGTTGGAATGAATGTGACGGACCCGCCCAGAAGAGGTAGTGTGTATCCTCTCTCATCTCATCCCATCCGTCCCAAAATCCGCAACGATCGCTTCTGTCATGTACACCTTGCCTCCAAGAGTAATTGGCAGATCAATCAATCTGTGGATAGGGATGCTATTGTTACCTGCCTCAAAGAGCTTGTAACTGCCCGAATCCTGCAGCTCCATGCTGTGTCCCCGTGGCTACGACGGTAACCTCTGAGCCGGAATCAACAAGGAGCCCCACCGGCTCCCACCCCAAAAAATAGTCTTGCCTCCAAGCCGTGGAACAGGCGCGGGTCCCAAGGCATGGGCCACATGCGGACTCGGACAAACCGAGGGTAAGACCGACGGACCGGCCATCCCTGGGTTGTAGGGGACTGAAGGAGTCAAGCTCAGTGCGGCTGGCTGACTGTGCTTGTACTCGTCGAGCACAATTTGGATCAACCACCGCTCCCTCTCCGTCAGCTATTCCGTGAAGGGCTGGTGTCACGGAAGTGAGCGAGGTTGGGCGATCGGCCGCAGTCATAGCGGCCAGTGGAAGCCAGCTCATTGAGCGAGTCAGTGAGCTGTTTGAATGCGCCTCGGATAGCCTGACCAACAACCGGGCTGGGGGTCCGTGAGGGCCAGGTGGGGAAGCTGGTACAGCCTAGCAAACTGTACCGCACTCAGTCCCTCGTGCGCATGGGCATTGGAGGGTAGAGTATTGGCCGGTTCATCAGGCTGGACAGTAGAGGACATGGGGTAAACCCGTCTCCGGATCCACCAGCAGCACCCTGAGCGCCGGAGGTGAGCTCATGTTGAAACCCAGCAGGGTTTGGGACATCTCCGTGGCAGGGATCTCTCCTACAGGTCGTCCGGACGCCCTTCTACGTGGTCGGAGCACGCGGCCAGTCTGGGGTCTCGTAAGATTGGAAACATTGTCGTTGTCACTCATTTTGCTTTATCTTCACTCTCAGAGTATCCCAGAGGACCGGACAGTCCCCGGGGACGAGCGGTGAAGATACTAGACAGTAGGCCTCAATGGAACGCCATCAGGCTGATCCTGGTCACGGCGCCAATGTAAAGTTTGACTCCCGCTATCCAATGTTCTTGCCGATAAGCCGCTCTCTGAGGAATCACGGCGGGCGTAGGTAATTACTTAAGAACGATAACCAGGTAAACAATTCGTCAACAAGTCCGGCCGTCATACATCATTCAGACATTGCATCATCATGGTAACGTAGCCCATTGTGACGAGCACGGAACGCCATGGGCGTGGCGCCCGGAACCCGCACACGTGGGAGTGTTGCTGGCCGGCCTCCCCGACGGCACTGCCGCAGGGATAGAACCCCGGACAGCCCGACGATCTGCCAGAGCCCTTTGTCGCACCATTCCAGGGCGAGGGGCTACCGTTCTAGGGGGCGTGCACCCCCCGATCCAAGTAGCCCCCGTCCTGGGTCCCCAATTGGAAATTGCCCCATGCGAGCCCACTAGCCAAAGAAAGAGGACGTAGAGCACATGGCCGTGCTTGGTCGCCGTCCTCTCACCTTGACTGCTTTGAGACAACTCTGCATAAGCAAAACGGGCTGGCAGCGCACCAGAGACAAGGGTGTGACATCAGACCATTGTTTGAGTATAGTGGAACTAGGATTAGCGTACGTTGATATGCCGCGCACGTGTTTCGAACACGAAGCGCCCAAAACAAGGATAGTGTAAACAACCAAACTCATATCGCAATCTTTGGGCAAAATCGCCACATTTTTTGTAACAATTTCGTACACAAATTGAGTAAAGCCCAACAGGCATTCTGCACGGGTGGGTAAGGTTGTTCAGAAAATACCATTTTTCACAAAACCATGCCTATTGAAGTTTTTTCTCATTATACTATTCATGATATACCTAGAAACATTTTTGCAGAATTTTAACAACTCATCCTGAGGTCCCTCAAAGCCTTTGAACATAACTGCTGTTTTCCGTGCATTTTGTCGAATTTGACGGAATTTCATTGTTAGTCCCATAAGTTTGATAGGACGATTAATGTGCATTACTTGACATCTTGATGGTTCTTTTCCCATTAAACTATGCATTTTATACCTAGAAACATTTTCTAGGTGGCGACACAGGCCACCGTATTCATGCGCATTTTAAGTGTCCAAAATGTTTGGACACAAAGATGATTATATTTGGAATAGATGCACAAAAAGAACTTTGGAAATATTGTTCTGTACTGTACCAGTGTACCAGCATACCAGTGTACCTGCGTACCAGCATACTAGTGTACCTGCGTACCAGCGTTCAGAAGACATCGGCGGACGACTGTGGTGTTTGGAGCCAATACAGTGACCTCCAAAAGTTTGGGCCCACTTGAAAAATTTGAGTTTTTTCACATTGTATGCTCTTTTGAATGTGTTTACAGTTGAAGACAGTCATGAGTGTAATTTATATATGTGCCAGTGTGAAGCAAAGTATTTTAGAACTCTTTCTGGGAACCTAAAGTGCATGATTCAACAATTGTGGAAGGTTAAATTCACTAATTTTCAAAAAGAAATTCATTTCTTCATGAATATGGTAATCGTGTTAATAAAGAACATAAACGGCAAACCAAATCACCAACACTGAAAATAACAAACTTATATCAATATAACACAGTTCACAAAACAATGGACCAATTCATAGACTTTCCCGCCATCTCATGCATTTTCGGACTTTTCCATAATTCGAACAGACCACTGAATCGCTGGTCTCACATTCGGGTATCTCCTGCCGACTACTGATGTGGCGATTTTGCCCAAAGATCGCGGCAGGAGTCTTTGCAAAACACTAGCCAGTTTTACGGCCTATTTTTAGATCGCTCTAGTTCGGAGCGTGCGTTGCCCAGCAACGCACTGTACTCAATCGCGCCCAGTAAACTATAACAATGGTTTGACCTAGTCTCTCCCCCCGCCTCTTGGCTCGATATATACGCGAGCATTTTGCTTGGTCTGTGAGATTGTCCCAGAGCAAGCCAAGAGGCAGGACGAGAGGCTCGCCATGAGCTTTACGTCACTGTGTCTTGGGTAAGGCCCACGCGGGCCCTGGGGACGATTCCCATTGGGGGCCCAGGTGGGGGAGACCGTTGCTGACTCGGGGGCTCACGCCCTGTGGATCACCGGTTTCTTACCACCTGGGATGGTGTGACACAGGCTCTGGCAGACCGTCGGGCTGGCTCAGAGTTCCATCTCTGTGACAGTGCCTTCGGCGAGGCCGGCCAGCAACATGCCCACGTGTACGGGTTCCGTGGTGCCGCTCCCATGGCATCTCGGGCTCTACATACGGCTACATTACCATAACTGTGTGATATGCATGTTGTAGTTAAGGAGTTGGTGAGATGCATGTGTTATGTCGTAGTGTATGACGGCCGGACTCGTTCCGGGCTGACTGTACCTGGTTGTAGTGTTCCGTAGAGTAGTGCCGGATGCCCTATAGCGGGTGCCCGAACTTTACACTGATATAAACATTTGCGAAACGATATGGCGGGAAACCACAAAATATGCATTCTCCTTAACTGTGAATCACATGCATAAACCGCCTTGGCGACGTATTCAGGGGTGCCGGAAGCAGATTTGAAGGGCAGGGCCAGCTTTTATCAGAAGGGCATGTATTTTGCATAATAATAAATATATTATAAATTATGAAATAAATTTAAAGGGGTATGTGGTGGACCTATTCCTCCCCCCCCCCTCCCCCTCCTCCCTGCGCTCGTTCACAGATGTCTGTTCTTGTTCATTAAACATTATTCATTATTCAAAATATTAGTATCATACCTTATCCCTCATTTATTTACCAGACTACTATGCTGTATGATCTTGTGAAAGCTCCCCCCACCCAAATTTGTTTTACCAAAATCGATGTCTTGACCTATTGATGAGGTTCCTTCAAGATCGAATTCAAGGCCACCAAACGATCACTTTGGTGACCGCCTATATGCCCATAACCTAATCTCTATTCACAAACGTTTTATCTTCAGCAGCCAATTTACACGATTACCACATACCCAAGCTGTATCTATATGTTTTTATGTCCAATTTGAGCCTGAATTCTGGGTATTTCGAGCATTTTTTTTGCATTCCATCTTTCAAAAAAAAGCAAGTTATAAGCAGTTCAAGATGTCAAGCATAAATACGCAGAATCAGAGAGGAAGATAGATAACCAGCAAAATGTCATCTGATTGTAGCGTTATGACGTGGTGGCTACCTAGTAGTGACACCACGGTTATAGCGTGGACGTGCGGACAGGTTTATAAGACATTCGGCGACACTCCAGTAATGGGGATACCTCTTTATCGTGGGGTCGCCGAACCCTACATTGGTGCCGTACCTTTCGAACCACTGGGTTCTCTCAGCGTCGTTCCTGGGGTCAGCCCCTCACTGAGATTCACATCGCAGCCAAGTATGTGTACATAATCGGGTAGCTGCGGCGCCCTTGATCTTCAGTGCTGTGATGTGACTGGGCAGTGGGATATAGCTGACCTCGGGGACGAGGTCTCTCCGAAAGGGGAAAGCACTGTAGCGTTATGACGTGGTGGCTACCTAGTAGTGACATCACGGTTATAGTGTGAAGGTGCAGACAGGTTTATAAGTCATTCGGCGACACTCCAGTAATGGGGTATACCTCTTTATCGTGGGGTCACCGAATCCTACATGGTTATTGACCAGACTTCGAGAAAACAGCGATCAAGGTCCAATATTGGTCATTTATGTCGATATGTGAAACCAAATAAAACATACCTACCTTTAAAGGTTTGGCTGTAAATTTTAACGATAAAAATGTTCAACGAGGACGCACAGCGACGTCGGATGCAACCCCATGTCAATAAATTATGGGACCATAGGTTCGATAACCTAAAAACCAGATATCAGCGGATTAACTGGGTACTGGTCGAATTGTCCCCACTTTGACTACCCACTCAGTATTCATCTCACTTTTATTGAAAAAAAAAATACTGATGTAAAGATACTAATGTGGCGATTTTGCCCAAAGATCGCGACAGGTGGTTCTTTGTTAAACACTCTTGTTTTGCGGCCTTTGTTTTGGACGCTTCTGTTCGAAGCACGCGCTGCCTAGCAACGCTCTCCAACTCTCTCGCCCAGTAAGCTATAACAATGGTCTTACGTCATCTCCTTCGTTTCTCGTGCTCTGGGGTATAAATACTCTGGAGGCGTTTTGGTCTGTGAAGTTGTCTCAGAGCAAGGCGAGAGAGACGACGGAGAGCTCGGCCATGACTGTCGGGCTGTCCGGGGTTCCATCCCCGTGGCGGCTGCAGCAAGCCGGCCTTACAGTTAACACCACGGTGATGATCCTGTATCTGAGTGGTGTCCGCATGTCTGGGCTCGCTGGGCGGGCTGCTACCTGGTTAACGTTCTGATGATAGAGTAGGCTCTGCGCCCGCAGTGACCCTCGGTGAGAGACTATCCGCGAGGATCTGAGGATAGCGGGTGCGCGTCCGCAATGACTTGTGGTGAGAGGACTATCCTCGAGGATCCCGGATAGCAGAGGACGTTGAAACTTTACACTAATTTATTACAATATCAGATAATCTGATTCACAAAAGGGCACCTTCTGCCCCTGTGCTGCCCCCGCAACAAAAAGGCAACGGCGAGCTGTTCCAACTGGGAGATGAGAGACTGGGTCTCCTCCCTGTAAGTCTTCCGCTCATCCTTGAAGGGCTCCTGGCCGACCTCGAGGGCCTTTATAACCGGTGCCAGAGCACTGTCAGCTCTCTGCTTCACAGCCAGTTGTGCCGGAGAGTAGCCGTCCAAGTAGTTCGGCTTCTCATCCGATACGTCCAACTGCGCACCAGCGGCCATTACCACAGGGGGCAAAGACCCCTCGCACTCAGACTCATCCCAGGACGCAGAGGATACCCACGAGGAGTACACCGCCGGACTCGAAGGAGACTCGCTGGAGCTGAGTCCCACCTCCGTGGTTCCGGCTGGACGCCCCTGGACGTATTTGAGCAAGAAACAATCGATTATGATTGAATTTGTACAACACATGATTGCGAACACGTGTTACTCCAAATTCACGTTAATATGCGGGGGTCATTTTCATGAACAGCTGATGAAGGTTCAAGGGATAGAAAACTGGGAGGGACCAGTTAGTTTTTCTAACCATGATTATTGTGGTTTGGAGGTGTTTTGCTGGGTACATACTGTGAAGAATACGGTTCACTGGCCCGTATCAGGCCGAATGTCTGTGATGTTGTGCTACAGACCAACAAGCCGGCAGTTCAATTCAAACTGTTTATTGTGGTGATAATGTCTGATGATAACACTCACACCACAATCGGGGCCGCTCACACCTACGTCGGTGATTTCCCAGTCGAAGTATCCTAAATATTATAGTCCTTTATATATATCCGACAGTTTATATATCCACGTTATATCAGCTTTTATATTTCTTTACGTGATCACGGCCGTTCTTCTTGGTACAATATACAATGCGACCGTCTACATTGATCACTTCTACTCAACTGCGCAAATAACTGGGGCCGAGGGATCATGTGTCTGTGTAATTTCCCGCCAAGTGCATGCGGTGTTGTGATAGGTCAAATGTATGGTGCAATGCGCTGATGTCACCGGGAAAGTGGGTTTCCCCGGCTCGTGTCAATACTTGTAATGCCTGTATCTGTGCACATGATGTGTGGAGTATGTGTGTCAAGTTCTATGTTTAGAAGTCAGTGCATGTGAAGGTCAAGGTCGAGTAAACGGGGCCGAGTGTACTGAACTAGCGGGGCCGCAGGTGCGTGGTTTGACCTGTGTATGTAACCATGACTACATGGAGTTTATGCTTGTGATCGTATAGTATGTACCTGTCCTGTATGTAAGTCATGTAGAATGAATGTTTGTTGTGGAAATGTGTAGTGCGCGGGAGGGACGGGAGTTACAGTCGCTAAAATTACTACATAACACCCCTTCATTAATTCTACGCCCTCGGAATTACCCTCCCCGGACCCTACCGTCGCCAAAAACTAAACAATAAAAAGCTAAGAAGTCCTAAAGGTCAAACCCAAAAACACTCACACACACACGCCGCGCGAAATGAAAAAACACTTCATACAATAAAAATTCCTAACCGTCAAAATAAACGTCAGCAGTCAGTCCGTCAGCAGTCACTACGATGATACATATACAAATACATGCACAACAATGACCGATGAAGAATGGAATGTATAATATGGAATGATAAACAAAACTCCTCGACGTTTCAAAGCGAAACAGAACTAAAACTTTAAGAGTCTATTAAACTGAAATAAAATGAAGATTAAACCTAACTAAATTACATGTATAAAAACGAAATGCCGTGACTAGGATAAAATATATGTATATACAACTATTTACATTAGGCAAGTTCGTGACCAGGATGAATGGCCGTTCTGGTCGGGGCCGTATCCTAGGGGCCGAACAGTTCGGGGCCGAGCCTACTTCTCGTCCCGTTCACGCCTGCTGGCGGGAGGAGGCGGGGCCGCTGGCGAAGCTTGCCGCATGAGCTGCAACTGCTCATCCGGGGGTAACCTCGGCAAGATGGACACTATTGTGGCCAAGAGTTCTCCCGGAATGGTCGGTGTGGTCGGGGTCGGCGGAGCTGTTGCTTCCGGAGTAGTTGGGGTCGATGCTGCTTGGAGCCGAGCGTTTTCCTGTTGGAGGTTAGCAACCCGATCCTCCAACTGAGTCACGCGAACTCGGAGCCGGAGATTCTCCTCGGACAGGGCGTCCGGGAACGTGGGCTGGTGGCGCTCATGTAGGGCGCCCATCCCAAAGCCGACAGACAGGCCGTTGTATTCTGCCTGTCTGATGTGATGGTCCAGGGCCGACAAGTACTCCCGACGTATCAGCCGTAAGTACTGGTGCGCCAAGTCGTCAGCGCGAGCGAGAGCCAGGGTCAGTAGATGCTCTTCCGGTTCTGAGGGCAGAAGCAGGGGGTCGGCATTATGGGCGGCCTATTCGAGGCGGGCCGTCCAAAAGTCTTCATGGAACCCGAGGTAGTTTGGGAGCCGCTGGGCGTCCTCATCCCGTAGGAAGTCCGTGAGGTCGGGGTTCTGGCCGGGTAGCGCCTGCAGGCCGGGAAGCGAACGGGTCGCCAGACGTCTGCCGTGTTGCCGCAGGAATTGAAAATCGGCCGCAAACTCGCCGGACCCACGAAACGGGAGACGCTCGTCGAGGTCCCTGTGGAGCGACTCAAGCTGTTCCGGGTCCTCTACCTGGAGTCGGGGCCGATCTCTATCAGTGCCGCGTGTCGCGACGGAGCGCAGAGGCTCCACTTCCTCCGTGAGGTACGGCGGGAGCGGGACGGGTTCCACCATCCGTCGCGAAGGCTCTGGTGAAGATTCCGGGGTCGAAAACGGTGTCGGGGACGTACGTGCAGGAACGGAAAGTGATACGCCAACACGTGTGCGTCAAGGTTCTGGGCCGTCCGGAAAGGTCCGCGTCGTGGTACGGAGGACCACTGTCGCTCTCCTGCTCCTTCCTCTTCGCCGATGCAGAAGGGGCACTCGTAGCGACCGTCTCCACGCTGTAGCGGAGCCAACGTGAGGAGGTTTCCCTCCGACAGGGTCGACTGTTCATCGAAGTTGTGGATATGGCCGTATCCAGCGCTCCGATTCCGTTTGCTGAGTGGAACCTTGTTCCAGTCTATGGGCCGAGTTCCGTAAGGCGTCACGGGAGGTGGCACCAATTCCATCAATTCCGCCACTTGCCGACGGAAAGTCGAGGTCGGGGCCGGAATAGCAGATCCGCCACTAGAGCGCGACGAACTGCTAGATGTCGATCGGGCTCCCGCTCCATGTTTCTTCTTAAAAGAAGTATAAGTTCTCTTGTTTGGAGAACGGGAGGCCGCAGGTCGTGCTACCGCTGAACTGGAAGCGGGTGAAGTCGGGGCTGGAGCGATCGGGGCAATCACCTGATTTGCTGAGTCGGGTTGGCGGCTCGCCGTGGCGACTCGTTGAGCCTCTTGGGCCGCTTGTCGTGCCTCGATCGCACGCTGGACGATACTTCCGCCCTCCTCGAGTCGGCGGAAGCGTTCGGGGTCGATGTTGAAAATGTCGTCCGGAGTCGGGCTCGGTGTATGGCGCTCTCCTCGTTGCGCCAGCTTGTTCTGGGCCGTTTTGGGTCGCGCTCCCTTCTCCGATCCACTCGCCGTGTCACTGAGCGTGACTGGATCGCGCTGTTCAGGCTGCGAGTCGGGGCCGGACGAAGCTTCGTTGTCGGGGACGATTATAGGATGATCCGATTCATCCCCGGTGTCGACTACTTGGACGGTGATGTTATCGCCGTCCAACTTGACTGTGCGGGGCCGATTATCACCTGGGTCGCCATTTTCCCGGTCGTCTCCGGGTTTGTCAGCCATGCTGACGGGCCGAAATTAAGTCGAAGTACTTTCCAAGTACTAACTAGGCTGGCTGTAACTAAGTCCCGATTTCTTCAAAACCAGCCTAGTTTAGATGCCGATAACAATGCCGAATTATTTCCCAAAGTCTTGTGACCAGGATTTCAATAATATCAAAGTTTATATGCCGACAATATTATTCACTTTTGCAGTGTTTTTATAGGAATAGTCCGTATTCTGGTATCCGAAACTTTCGACAACAGTCCTTCTCCTCCAAAGTCTCAGGCACAAGTGACCTGATTGCCGCTAATCTTCACTGCCGTACACAAAGATGCTGACAGCATCTCGATTCTTAGAACTGGGCCGGGGGGCGCTCTCTATCTGTATAGAAAACGTCTTTACGCTATGTATCATTGTTCCAAGCGTACACACAGCAAGGCGGGGCCGTCGTCAAGGAAACGCGGAGCGATCCTTCTCTGACCTCTTGGGTCAGTCCATTACGACAGTAGGGGTGTCCTCACACTGTCCAGATTTCCGTATGTCCATCTGCCGTCCCCTGGATAACACATTCCGAACCATTGTCTATTTATACTAGTCGACTGTTCGAATTACTGGGCTCTTTTTGCCCGACGACTCACTATTGTCTTTATCAGGGGAGACTTCATGTAGGTGCTGTAAACAGCTAAAATGTTTATTAGCGCTCGTGCGTGCCTTGTGAACTTATCAGTTTATCGTTCCTTCTCCCACAAATTAGCGCACAATAAACTACGGGGTCGAGTTGCTGTTTCACAGACGACACACAGTTATTAAAGGCTGAGATATGAATATCAATCACTCACAGGGGCGGACATCGTTCCATTCATTTTCAGCCAGTTCACAGGACGACGGGGCCGCAAATATTGTATGGGTCGAAATTGCAATGAACTGGGTCGGTCACACCGCGGCGCTTTGAATATTCTGGGTGATGAATTTGATGACAGGCCGCATCTTGGCATGATAGCTATATAGTGACTGGTTCCCGTACCACTGGGCCGTTCCTCCGAATATTACATGGAGTGAGTAGAGGCTCTGTCGACACATACTCCAGAACGAATCACACTATCACCTCTTCGACAACTAAGTGGCCTTACTCACGGTGTGACTGGTTTTTATCCTCTTCGGCTGGCACATGGATTGAAGCTTTACATGATAATCTTAGTCATTGCGTAACATACGCCTTGATCAATGGTACATGTTATACGGGGTCGAAACATATATCATAATGCAACCAATTTTTCACCAGCATCATAATTATAATATCATATCTAGTGTGTATATAACGAGTTTGCCTCACTGACATCTTGTACATATTAAATGCATATATTGTTATTGTAATATAGTATATTATTATTGGGAAAGACATGATATCATAGTCCATTAGACATGCATAATTCATCATCAATGGTATCAATCAGATAACAGGGCCGGGGTTATCTATATCGGGCCGGTCTGCGTGCGTTGCGTTTGGGTCGACTTGGTCGTGCAGGCGGGGGCGTAGCCTCGCTTGTCTCAGGGTCGGAAGATACCACAGGCTTTTGCCTGCGCGTCTTGCGTGCCGGTTTTGGAGTGTCGGAACTTGATCTGTGTGATCTTTTCCGTTGCCGATGTCGACTTGAGCCGGATGAAGTCGGAGATCGCGATTGACGATCCTGGGTCGTTTGCGAATCAGACTCTGCTGTTTGGTCTGAATCGGTATGTCGATCTTGGACTGTTACCTCCCATGGGTAATAGAACTCCTTGAGAAGTCCCATGGGGTCGAGTGACTGTTCTGGGTCGGACTTGCTTGACGACTCTGTGGGTCGTACAGGGTCGGAGTAGATGTGGGCCGCTTGGTTGTCACCTTCGTATGGCTTGAGCACATCCAGATGAACAACACGAGTGTTCCGAGGGTTGGAAACCAGGGCGATTCGGTAATCCACCTCGGTTACACGGTCGATGATCCTCCAGGGACCAGTCCAGGGCCGAGCGAACTTATTATTCTGCGTGAGTGGCAGATAATAATACCGGACCAGTTCGCCTGCTTGAAACTGGGGTCGTGGTTTCGCGTGGGCGTCATAACCCATCTTTTGCCGAATTGCCGCTTTTTCGAGATGGTCTTGGGCGAAACCGTGGGCCGTCCTGATGGCTTGCCGCAAATACTCCACATACTCCGGACCACACGGAGGTAGAGGCTCAGGGTCGTAGGTCGGAAACATGAGGTCGACTGGCAAGTTACACTCATGTCCATGCACCATCAGATGCGGGGTGCATCCCGTGGACGAGTGTACTGAGGTTCGATAGGCCATTAACACATATGGCAGGTGCAAGTCCCAATCGTTTGCACGATCGCTGACGAACGCACTCAGCATGTTGAGCAATGTCCTGTTGAATCGCTCAACCTGGCCGTCGCTCTGGGGTCGGTATGGGGTCGTACGAATCTTCTTAGCGCCCAATAGACGCACAACATGCCGGAACAGGGACGACTCAAACTCAGTACCTTGATCGCTATGGACCGCTTTGGGGACACCGTGGTAGACTATCCACCGATTCACCAGGGTGTCGGCAACATTTTTGGCCGTATGTCGCCGTAGCGGAAAAGCGTCAGTGTACTTCGTAAAGTAGTCCGACACGACTAGTACATACCGATAGCCTCTTCCCGTGACCTTGTGGGTGTCGAGGATGTCCATCGCTATTCTGTCGAAAGGCGCTCCTGTCGGTAGCTGTGTCAGGGTCGATCTTTTTGGGGCCGGTTTACCCTTGCGGGTCACACATTGCGGGCAGCGGGCACACCAGCGGGCGACGTCCAACGCCAAGCCGGGCCAGTAGAATCGGCGCCTGACTCTCTCGATGGTACGCTGTATGCCGAGATGTCCGACAATCTTTAGGTCGTGTAGTTGGTGCAGAACTTGTGTCCTGAGTGCTACGGAGAGCACGGTTTGCACCACAGGCCGTCCGGCGGGGTCGGGTTTTATATGTCGAACCAGCACTCCGTCTTGTAGCGCCAGGAGGTTCCAGCGGGAAACAAGTGTCTTTACCTCCTCTCCTTGGCGGGCGACTTCTCTAGAGTCGGGCTTGGTGCCGGCTAACATCCATTGCCGCACTTTTCCGACACTGGGGTCGGCTTGCTGTGCCGCGACAATGTCCTGGGTCGAATAGTCCGAAAGCCACTTTTGTCCATCAAGTGTGGCGTCCAAAGCACGGACTCGAACAACTTGGCGTGCCGAAATTAGCTGGGGCAAGACCGGTGATGTTATCGAATCACTGTCCAGGAGGTCTGCCCTTGTCTGGGTCGGAACAACAGTTATCCGACGAACTGGAAGTTCTCCGGAACTTGTTTCTGGGTCGGTCGGAGGTGTGACGAGTCGTCCGGGACAGTCTTGGTGTTTGCAACTGTGGCACCGTGACAAGCCGTCGGCGTTACCGTGTAGTTTTCCGGGTCGATGCTCTATCCGAAAGTCATACTGCTGTAGCTTGGCGAGCCACCTAGCGAGCATGCCGTCGGCGTCGCTGTAGTTTTTCAGCCACCTTAGCGAGCTATGGTCGGTCCGGAGGAGGAATTTCCTACCCCAGAGGTAGTGCCGATAGTGTTGCACCATCTCAACTACTGCCAGTAGTTCCCGATAGGTGGTGCAATAGTTCCGCTGGGTCCGGGACAGGGTTTTACTGGCGAACCCGATGGGGATCTCCTTCCCGTTAACCCTTTGTGAGAGGGCACCTCCCACAGCAAAGCCGCTTGCGTCCGTGTCGAGGATGAAGTAGTCCTCCGGATCCTGGGTCGGATGAGCGAGCTTGGGCGCCTTGATGAGGGCGTCGCGGAGTCGCTGGAAAGCTCGTCGCTGGGCCGGTCCCCAAGTGAAGTGGCATTCACCTCGGGTAAGCGCTACGAGAGGTTCAGCGATCTCAGCGTAGTCCTTGATGAATCGCCTGTGGTAGTTGGCGAAACCAAGGAAAGCCCTGACGTCGGTGATCTCGCACGGGGTCGGCCATTCTCTGATGGCTTTAACTTTGTTGGGGTCGACTCGGATTCCTTGGCCGCTCACTATGAACCCTAAGTACAAGATTTCCCGTTGGAATAACTCACACTTCTTGGGCTGAAGTTTCAGGCCTGCCGATCTGATTCGATCCAGGACCGCTTCCAGGTTTGCGAGTGCCTGATCGAATGTTCTGCCGTAAGCTATCACGTCGTCGAGATAGCACATACACCGGGTCCACAAGTAACCACGGAGTATGGTCTCCATAAGCCGTTCGAAGGTTGCCGGGGCGTTGCTAAGGCCGAATGGCATGACCTTAAACTGATAGAGTCCCTTCCTTGTGGCGAAGGCAGTCTTGGGTCTATCGCTGGGGTCGACTTCGACCTGCCAGTAGCCGGAGGCCAGGTCTAGGGCCGAGAAGTAGTTGGCGCCTGCCAGGGCGTCATGAGTGTCCTGAATGTTGGGCAAGGGATACGAGTCCTTGCGGGTGACATCATTCAGGAGCCGATAGTCGACACAGAAGCGTACTTGTCCGTTCTTCTTCCGCACGAGCACTACCTGTGCGCTCCAGGGCGAATCTGACGGCTCAATACACCCCAAGCGGAGCATCTTGTCGATCTCCTCGTCAATGATGCTTTGCTGCGCCTGAGGGACGCGTCGCTGTCGTTGTCGAATTGGGGCCGAGTTGCCGGTGTCGATTCTATGCTGGACGACTTGGGTCCGTCCCAGTTGGCCGTCTGGGTGCATGAATGTGTCCTGGTATTGGTGAACCAGGTTGGCGCAACGCCGATGTTGTTCCGGCGCTAGTCCGGCGCGATCCACCATTTCTTGTAGATGTGGCGGTAGGTCGCGGTAATGACTGGCGTCTACCGTGGCCGGGTCGGGCTCCTCTCCGGGTCGTGGCAGAGCTCCGACGACACTTTCGACAGGGCTTGCTATGGCGACAGGGTCGGAACGGGTGAGCGTAATGCCGGTATCTGCTGGATTGACTACCGACACCTTTACGCACTGCCGATTCAGGGTCGTAAGTGTTCTCCCCATGATGAGGTCGGTTTCCTCGGGAAAGGTCGTAAGTGGCTGGACTATCCTCGGGTGTTGTCGAACTCGAACTCGGGAAGTCGGGACCAGCTCCACTATTGCTTCGCTGCGTGCGGGGACGGTGACAGCTCGTCGCACGGCCATTCTGACAACATTGGCCTCAATGTCTTTATGTGCGAACAGGATTTCTTTGTGTACCTGTATCGTCCCTTCACCGTAATTCACTACAGCGTGAGCTTGCCGAAAAAAGTTCATGCCGAGAATCATGTCGTCATGTATGTCAGCCACACAAAAGGTTACGACCATATGGTTGGTTCCGACCTGTATCGAGAGGTCGATCAGTCCATCGATCGGGCTCGACTGTCCGGTGACGTCACGAATAATAGCCGAAGTAGACCGCAAATGTCGCTGGTCAGCGGGGACGTGACGTAGCTGATCGCGTCGGAGCAGGGAGATCTGCGCTCCGGAGTCGAGTACAGCTCTTATCGTCTTGTTTCCGACGTGTACCGGCAACTTCCAGCATTTGTGATTGGTGGCGCTGGAGTTGTTGATGACAGCCGGAATCTCGGGGTCGTCTAGCGGTGGCCGGAAGAGTGTGTGAAGAGGCGGCAGTTTGGATTCCGGTCCACTCTGAAAAGCGTAGAATCCTCCATCGTCGGAGATCCACTCGATCTCGGACATGCTGTCCGTTCCGGTGCCGTTGGCGGTCGGGGGTGACACCCCTTCAGGACGACGGTTTCCACGTGGTGGCCGTTGTGGCCGCGGTGCGGACACCCCTTCATGAAAAGAGGCCGATTTCGGGGTCGGAGCTTGACATTTTGTACACACCCCTTCAAGGAGCTGAGGTGTGGGCTGGGCCGGCTGCGGGGTCGTTATTGGTGTCGTTACCGGTACAGTAGTCATGACAACCGCAGATGTGGAGCGGGGAACGTTGTCCTGTTGTCTGGAAGGTCCTTGCTCCTCAGCACCTTCCCCTACTGGTTTGACGACGGGGTCGGAGGTGTTGGTGGGGCCGGTTTGGTTACCGGTTTGGTTAGGTACTGACAACACTTGAGCTGTCCTTCTGTCAGTACCGGGACCATTAGGCCAAAATGCTAGCGGTTTCATGCCGTTGCGTACTAGCACATCCTTAAGCCGAAAGCACCGCATCCAGCGATGGCCGGGCTTCTTGCAAAAGAAGCAAACCATGGGTCGTCCGGGTTGCGGGGGTCGATCACCTTTCATCGGGGCCGTTGTTCGAAGGACAGAAAAGATAGCCGTTTCCTCGCATAGTCCATTCTCGTCACTAAGGACGCACTGGAAAGCTTCAGCCACCCACTCGCGTGAGCTGGTCGGCACTGAGTGTTCGTCGCAACCTTGTAGGCCGGTAGTGTCACTGTCCGCGGGGTCGTAGTAGGCCGCAATTTGTTCTGGGGTTAGTGTTTCCCCCTGAGTAACTTGTCCCATGGCACAGGACAGTTCTTCATTGACAGGGTCGTCTTCCGCGTATCCGCTTGCGGAAATGTCAGCACGTCGTGTGCCTCGATGTCGATCTCTGGCTGTCCTCTGCTGACGACTCTCTACCTTGAGAACGGCCGTAAGTGCCTCACTGTAACTGTTAAAAGTGAGGGCACACAGTTTATCGGCAATGGGGTCGGGTTGGCCGTTCACGAATTGTGCAATTACAGTTCGTTGCCGCGACGTTGGCGTAACGTCATCGAACACTTGCTCCGCTAGGGCTTGGAGTCGCTCCATGTAGTGTTCCGCGTCCTCTTTTCGTTCCCGCTTGAGGAACGGGAAATCGTCCCGTTTGGACTGTCGACGGGGCTCGGGTTCCCAGCCCTCTAGAAGTTGGCGACGGAACTCTCCCCAGGGAGTCGCGACCGGGATATTTAGAGCTAGCGCTTCAGCGCGGCCGCGCAGCGTGCTCCGGAAGGTCGTCGTCTTGTTGAGGTCGGAGTAAGTGAAAGCCGCGGTGAATTGTTCGAAACTCCGAATGTATTGAGTGAGATTGCCCTCCTTGAAGGTCGCACGCCATTGAGCCATTTTAGCCATAGCCAACGTTTGGGGCTCAGACGTGAGTCTCTGTGGCGTGGGCGTGTCAACACTCACCGCAACTGGTGTAGTCGCTGCAGTGGCCGTCGGAGTCGGAACAGCCGAAGTCGCCGGAGCCGTCGTATCTGGGCCGATCGGGGTCGCGTTAGCGGGGGCGGTCGGTGCTGTCGTCGCGGAGACGGCGAGCGATGCGGCGGGTGGTGCCGTCGTGGGACTGGGGTCGTGTGGTGCTTGCGCAGCGGGGGCCGGTTGACTGTATGGAGGCGTCACCCATGGTATCCCGACCGAGGGTGGGAATACAGCCGGTGGTGGATATCGGTATACCGATCCATCTGGGCATACACCATGGTACACTAATCCGGGTTGTGCACCATGATAGCCGGTGTCAGCTATCACGCTGGGAACGCCACCATATCCAGGCGGTGGGTTCGCGTAGCCGACATGCGGTGAATAGTATCCGACAGCTACTCCATTTGGAACACCGCTTGTTGCGCCAGGGTATCCGACTGGCGGTACACCATATCCGTTGGTGTTTCCGACTGACTGTGAGATCGGAGGTCCGATCATTGGCACAACACTTTCTGCCGGAGCAGACACAACTTGATCTTGCGACGGATCGAAGCGCGGTTGTTCTCCGGTAGTCGGCGATAGTCGGTGCGTGGTCGGCGCGGGAGCGCGTGTGTCGGAAGTCGGCGTGTCGTGGTCGCAGGGTCGGCGACTTGATGTCGAGGGTGCTTGTCGGGGTCGCGCTTGTCGCATGGTGGCGCGAGATTCCGTCATCGTGTCGCTGGGTCGTTGTTGTCGTAGCGGCGTCGCGATCCGGGTAGCGGTCGTCGCCAGGATGTCTTCGGATGTCGCTCCCGTCTGGCTGGGTCGTGTGTACTCTACCACCGTAGGCTCGGTCGGTATGCGTGAGTACATTTCTGGCGCGGGGCCGTGTTGTCTCGGCGTCATGGACGGCGCCAGGGGTCGATTGGCCGAATAAGCGTTCGGCGGGGTCGATTCCGGAACATTGTCAGACTGACAAACCCACTGTCGTATCCGAGAGTTACTTGGTGGGTGCGTAACCATTGACGTGTCTATGGTTACCGGCCGAACGTTCACTGCTAATTGTTCTGGGTCGATATCACGATCTACGCTCGCTCTTTGACGTGAGCGCGTATAGTTTCTGTCGGCAAAGTCACTTTTCTGGGTCGCTCTAGCCGGCGTGGCCGAGTACGCTCTAGCGTGTGCACGCAGAATGTCACTTACTGTATGTGACGGCGCGAGCGGGTCTTCGTCTAGGAACTCCTGCACCAGGTCGGTAGGCGGCGAAAACGATCTCAGGGACGAATGGTCGCCGATGGAGTCGAAAAGGCCGGACGGTTGTTGCTCCTGCGACAGTGGAACTGTATCGCTCATGGCAACTGAGCGAGGGCCGGAAGGTCGGAAGGCCGGATTCGGATTGATCGTCACTTCGTCATCCGTGAGGTCGAGTGGCTCACCGCGGGAAGCTCCCGGGGCCAATGCCATCAATGCCGGTCAGGTCTGGGTCGAAGATCCGAGACTAGCTCAGATCCTGGTCTACGGCGCCAATGTGAAGAATACGGTTCACTGGCCCGTATCAGGCCGAATGTCTGTGATGTTGTGCTACAGACCAACAAGCCGGCAGTTCAATTCAAACTGTTTATTGTGGTGATAATGTCTGATGATAACACTCACACCACAATCGGGGCCGCTCACACCTACGTCGGTGATTTCCCAGTCGAAGTATCCTAAATATTATAGTCCTTTATATATATCCGACAGTTTATATATCCACGTTATATCAGCTTTTATATTTCTTTACGTGATCACGGCCGTTCTTCTTGGTACAATATACAATGCGACCGTCTACATTGATCACTTCTACTCAACTGCGCAAATAACTGGGGCCGAGGGATCATGTGTCTGTGTAATTTCCCGCCAAGTGCATGCGGTGTTGTGATAGGTCAAATGTATGGTGCAATGCGCTGATGTCACCGGGAAAGTGGGTTTCCCCGGCTCGTGTCAATACTTGTAATGCCTGTATCTGTGCACGTGATGTGTGGAGTATGTGTGTCAAGTTCTATGTTTAGAAGTCAGTGCATGTGAAGGTCAAGGTCGAGTAAACGGGGCCGAGTGTACTGAACTAGCGGGGCCGCAGGTGCGTGGTTTGACCTGTGTATGTAACCATGACTACATGGAGTTTATGCTTGTGATCGTATAGTATGTACCTGTCCTGTATGTAAGTCATGTAGAATGAATGTTTGTTGTGGAAATGTGTAGTGCGCGGGAGGGACGGGAGTTACAGTCGCTAAAATTACTACAATACTGATTCAGGATACTGGTTTTACATAAAGAACAAATAATCTACAGACAGTAGGTCTGTTGAATGGAAGCACACTGACAATTTCGTTGTGTTTAGACAGTGTACCTGATTCCTTTTAGCCAGGTATATTTTTTCCAGGCCCCGATTCACATAAAAAATTTCCCTCATTCTGGGAATATCGCACACAGATGGGCTGAGGACCACCTGAGCAAAGACAACATACATGTAAAATTTATTTCGTGAGATTTACACCTTCTCTAATATTCCGGAAAAAAGGGTGCGTTCTCTGCTGTCATTTGTATACTCGCTAGCCTGTAATACTGCTATTCGTAAATATGGACGAGTTGTCATAATGGGATTAACGGGGTATCATAAACACTGGTAATGCGTTATTTTCACGCTACATCTATCATTAAATTTTGGACAACTTAGGCCTATTGATATGTTTTCTTGTTTAGGTTATTATAATATTCCAATTCGAGATCTATATACGTGCATATAACAGTCATTGGACTCGTGTTGGTGAACCAATTCAGTTATTCATTCCAGTGAAGTACTATACGTATCCATCATTTGCAGTCATCTTCTACGAGGTATATGACAATTGTGTACATTATTGATAATACTAAGATCATTGCTATGGTAGAATAATAATACCTAATGATGTTCTGTGACGGATTATTCACTACTCTCCAATGACGAATTTATCTGACCGATGTGATGGTGTAACACTGAAACAATAACCGGTACCTCACGTCCAAACCTCACACTGACGAAAAAAGTCGACCCTCAGCTGCTTGGGTTTTGGAGTGATTTCAAGCTTCTTTCTGGCCATTCGAACTGGCTGCTTGCAGACGTTGGCGCACTGTTGTTTGAAAAGCACGGACACCATGGTCCCTTCAAAGTCCATAAACTCAGGAACATTGGCCCGTCCGTTCTGCTCGCAATGGCGTACCTAGGCCTGGTCTTCCCTGGCAGTAGATATGGGAGGTCTTCTTTGCCGTTCCTCCGTATCCGGTTTATAGCAAGCCTCACTGACTTGCGGGAGTGTCCAACTTCGGCTGCTATAGCCGTTAAAAGTTGGGACATTATTTTGTTTCCTGCGGGAACTCAAATGAGAGTTTCTATATTTGTAGGCCTATTTTAAAAAAATATACCCAAATAAAAAACTGTTTGGATTGTAAAATTAATTATGCCAATGTATTGAAAACAAACCAAATAGTGACTAACAATATTCAACAGAGCTGATTTTTCAATTTTCTTGGTAATATAAGAAAATGTTACTTTTTATAATGTTAACGAAGTTGATTCACATCATATCGCGTCACGGAGTGCTATGGAGGGACATTTTACACACCAAGGGGTTAACAGAATGGTATTCATGAGCTCATAGTGATATCAAACCAGAATATACACCATATAATAAACGTAACAGAAACACGTCCGCTATCTGGGATCCTCGAGGATAGTCCTCTCACCACAGGTCATCGCGGACGCGCACCCACTATCCCCGGATCCTCGCGGAAGTCCGCTCTCCGAGGGTCACTGCAGGCGCAGTCATCATTCTATCATCAGAACTTTAACCAGGTAGCAGCCCGCCCAACGAGCCCAAACATACGGACACCACTCGGATACAGGATCATCACCGTGGTGTTAGCTTGTAAGGCTCGGCTCGCCGCGGTCCGCCTCGGGGATAGAACCCTGGACAGCCCGACAGTCTGCCAGAGCCTGTGTCGCACCATCCCGGGTGAAAAGACCGGTGATCCAGAGGGCGTGCACCCCCGAGTCATCAAGGTCTACCCCGGCCCGGGCCCCCTATTGAAGTCGTCCCCAGGGCCCGCGAGGGCCTTAGCCGCGGTGCGAGGACGTAGAGCTCATGGCTGAGCTCTCCGTCGTCTCTCTCGCCTTGCTCTGAGACAACTCACAGATCAAAACGGTACCAGAGTATATAAACCCCAATATACGAGACACGAAGAAGATCTAGGTCAAACCATTGTTATAGTTTACTGGGCGAGAGAAGATTAGAGAGCATTGTCGGGGCAACGCATGCTTCGAGCTGAAGCGTCCAAAAATAGACCGTAAAACTGGTTAGTATTTTGCAAAGACTCCTGCCGCGATCTATGGGCAAAATCGCCACAAATGCATTGCTCCTGTGTGGTATGTTTATTGTATTTCACCCATACTTAATGCAAGTTTATTTCGCATTGAATCTGACAGTAAATTTGATGATGATAACTAACCTCTGCTTGGAATTGAATGCTTTCATGTCAACCGTCACAGAGTGACACATAATAAAAACAAGTTCACACGTTTGAATTTGTATACAATAAGGAGAGGTTACCGGCTTTGCATTCACCCAGTACGCAATGAAGAATTAACGTAATGCATCATCATGCACCTATATGACCCCATGCAGCTCCAAATGAACGTCGGATTTCGTTATGACGGGCAATAGTTTGAGGTCGTCACGGAGTGACAAAGTCCTCCAGGACAACTTTTTTCGAGTTTGATCTCACATGTCATAAATATTTTTTTTCATTATCGTTAAAACGTTCAGCTTCCTAAGGCAAGCTTTGATTGTTTGTTGTCATACTGATTTTTATTTTTTTATCAAGCTTACACAGTCCTTCAAGAACATGATTATTCAGAACCATGCTCGTGACAGGACGCATCATGGAGTGACGTTTGTTGCCTTGGTGACGTATTCAGAGGCGCCGGAAGCAGATTTTATCAGAAGGGCATGTATTTTGCATAATAATAAATATATTATGAATTATGAAATAAATTTAAAGGGGTATGTGGTGGACCTATTCCTCCCCCCCCCCTCCCCCTCCTCCCTGCGCTCGTTCACAGATGTCTGTTCTTGTTCATTAAACATTATTCATTATTCAAAATACTAGTATCATACCTTATCCCTCACTCATTTACCAGACTACTATGCTGTATGATTGTATGAAAGTTCCCCCACCCAAATTTGTCTTACCAAAATCGATGTCTTGATCTATCGATGAAGTTCCTTCACGATCGAATTCAAGGCCACCAAACGATCACTTCGGTGACCGCCTATATGCCCATAACCTAATCTCTATTCACAAACGTTTTATCTTCAGCAGCCAATTTACACGATTAACACATACCCAAGTTGTATCTATATGTTTTTGTTGTCCAATTTGAGCCTGAATCCTGGGTATTCCGAGCATTTTTTTTGCTTATAAGCAGTTCAAAATGTCAAGCATATATACGCAAAATTAGAGTGGAAGATAGATATCCAGCAAAATGTCATCTGATTATTGACCAGACTTTGAGAAAATGGCCATCAAGGTCCGATATTGGTCATTTATGTCGAAATGTGAAACCAAATGAAACATACCTACCTTCAAAGGTTTGGCTGTAAATTTTAACGATAAAAATGTTCAACGAGGACGCACAGCGACGACGGATGCAACCTAATGTCAATAAATAATGGGACCATAGGTTCGGTAACCTGAAAACCAGATATCGGCGGATTAACTGGGTACTGGTCGAATTGTCCCCACTTTGAATACTCACCCAGTATTCATCGTACTTTTATTGTAAAAAAAAAATACTGATGTAGAGATACTAATGTGGCGATTTTGCCCAAAGATCGCGGCAGGTGGTTCTTTGTTAAACACTCTTGTTTTACGACCTTTCTTTTGGACGCTTCTGTTCGAAGCACGCACTGCCTAGCAACGCTCTCCAACTCTCTCGCCCAGTAAGCTATAACAATGGTCTTACATCATCTCCTTCGTTTCTCGTGCTCTGGGGAATAAATACTCTGGAGGCGTTTTGGTCTGGTGAAGTTGTCTCAGAGCAAGGTGAGAGAGACGATGGAGAGCTCGGCAATGAGCTCTACGTCCTCGCTCCGTGGCTAAGGCCCTCGTGGGCCCCTGGGAACAATTTCCATAGAGGGCCCGGGTGGGGAAGACCTTGATGACTCGGGGGTGTACGCCCTCTGGATCGGGGGTGTACCCCCTCTGGCGGACTGTCGGGCTGTCCGGGGTTCCATCCCCGTGGCGGACCGCGGCGAGCCGGCTTTACAGTTAACACCATGGTGATGATCCTGTATCTGAGTGGTGTCCGCATGTCTGGGCTCGCTGGGCGGGCTGCTACCTGGTTAACGTCCTGATGATAGAGTAAGCTCTGCGCCTGCAGTGACCCTCGGTGAGCGGACTATCCGCGAGGATCCGAGTGCGCTTCCGCAATGACCTGTGGTGAGAGGACTATCCTCGAGGATCCCGGATAGCGGACGACGTTAAAACTTTACACTAATTTATTACAATATCAGATAATATCAGATTCTGCCCCCGTGCTGCCCGCGCAACAAAAAGGCAACAGGGGCAGCTGCCCCACTGCCCCCGTGGTTCCGGCGCTCCTGGACGTATTTGAGCAAGAAACAATCGATTATGATTGAATTCGTACAATACATGATTGCGAACACGTGTTACTCCAAATTCACGTTTATATGCGGGGCACATTTTCATGAACAGCTGATGAAGGTTCAAGGGATAGAAAACTGGGAGGGACCTAGTTTTTCTAACCATGATTATTGTGGTCTGGAGGTGTTTTGCTGGGTACATACTGATTCGGGATACTGGTTTTAAATATAGAACAAATAATCTACAGACAGTAGGTCTGTTGAATGGAAGCACACTGACAATTTCGTTGTGTTTAGACAGTGTATCGATTCCTTTTAGCCAGGTATATTTTTTCCAGGCCCCGATCCACATGTAAAAATTTCCCGAATTCTGGGAATATCGCACACAGATGGGCTGAGGACCACCTGAGCAAGGACAACATACATGTAAAACTTATTTCGTGAGATTTACCCCTTCTCTAATATTCCGGAAAAAATATCTCTAATATTCTCTGCTGTCATTTGTATACTCGCTAGCCTGTAATACTGCCATTCGTAAATATGGACCAGTTGTCATAATTGGATTACCGGGGTATCATAAATACTGGTAATGGTTATTTTCACGCTACATCATTAAATTTTAGACAACTTAGGCCTATTGATATGTTTTCTTGTTCAGGTTATTATAATATTCCAATTCGAGATCTATATACGTGCATAATTGGTGTTATTCGAGGAGTTCTCCTGACATTGTGTGTACGTTATCCTGTCATATCAAGTGCCAACTCCATGATTGGAGAAGGTGAACATTACGTGCCACCTTTTAAGGATGCTTATCAGTCAGGATCCATGCCTTATCAGCAGAATTCTGGTATGTTTTGTTTGGCCTATAACTCTGCAGTGTTTTAATGGATTGCGCTGAAAATTGTTGCGTAGGTTCTATCCGTAACTACAAGGCTTGTCCAATGGCCAAATTGAAGACCCAGTCGATATTCATAAAGATCCTGAACGTTATACACCGCCATTTAAATGTAACTTACATAGAAAACAGACAACATTTTAGGGTACAGTTTCTTGACTATGGTTAGACTACATATCATAGAACAATAACCTACTGCCTGTTTTGGGATTTACCTCAACACTTGATGGGATTTTGATTGTCAAAATAGCATGTTATATACCATCGGCATTGAAGATACACTGGGCAAAAGAAATTGATTATCAATCGCATTAATAACGTCTATATCCGTTGGCATTGTAAACACAACCGCAAACTACATCAAGAATTCAGCGACTCTGATATTTTCTAAGTGCAGTATAGAACCAAAATCACAACAACATCTCATTCCTGAGTACAACGTTCTCGACAGCTGAGCATTGACGGTATTTGCCATACGAATAATCCGCTGATCTGTACTTAGCGCTTCACTGACCAGCGGCACAAGACATTTTCAGGGGATCGCAATAGATATACACATTTGCGCATCAATTTGACATGAATATCGACGGGATACTTGAAATATGAGAGTAGGTTATTGATCATAGATATGTGCACTCGCTGTAGTTAAGAAACTACACCATGTAATGCTTCGTGTACGCAACGTAAGTTACATTTGTTCGAGCAATATTCAACTCCATTTATATACTAATTTATTTATGAAATCTTCAATCTCTTGTTTGCGTCAGCTCCATGGATATATAGAGAATATATATTCCAAATTTCATGTAAGTTTGTCATGAAACGGCCGAGACATGATCCAAAATTGCACATGGTATGGAACCATTGAAAGTATGTGCATCGTACTCGATACGCAATCTTAATGCCTTAATGCCTTATCATTTATCACTACTGCTCACAACAACGCCATATAAAGTAAAGCAATCGATAAAACGTAGCCAAATTGACAAACTGGTGGCTACCATTAATGAGAGCGATGTCCTGTCAAAAACGTGTCGTGTGCTGTAGGTGATGAGTCTCATTTCCAAGGTATATGTAAAAGTACTGAGAAGAGTAGACCCATTAAATGTTTCCATTTGAACATAGGTAGTATTAGAAAACATCATGCGGAATTGGTGGTATACTTAGTGTAAAGTTATTGACTACCGTCCGCTCTTCGGGATCCTCGAGGATAGTCCTCTCACCACGAGTCCTTGCGGACGCGCATCCGCTATTCCGGATCCTTGCGGCGGCGCCGCTCACCGGAGGTCGCTGCGGACACGGTAACTACTTCAGCATTAACGGTAACCAGGTAACAGCCCACCCGACACTCCCAGGCCTACGGACACCGTTCAGAAACTGGTTCATCACCACGGTGTTAACTGGCGGGGCCTGGCGAGCCGCGGTCTGCCTCGGGGACGGAACCCCGTACAGTCCGACATGCTGGCCAGAGCCTATGTCACACGTCCCGGGAAGGGAGAGAACTGGCGATCCACAGGGCTTACGCCCCCGAGTCAGCAACTTGTCTCTCCCAGCCCGGGCCTCCCCATGGAAATCGTCCCCAGGGCTCTAGGAGCCCACTACTCACAACCAGGGAACACAAAGCTCATGGCGAGCCTCGTGTGCGTCCCAGTTACTCTCTCTCGGACAATCTCCTCGATCGAGTCGCTTCCAGTGTATATATAATACACCACAAGCTGTAGGACGCACGCGAGATCTAATCGATCCATTGTTAATGGGCGTATTTTATTTGTACGGATCGGAAACCTGATCCCGGATCGGGATCAGGTTTCTGATCCGTACAAAAAAAAACATGTTTTCTTGATTCAAGATCAGACTTCTGATCCGTACGGAAAAATGTCTGATCCCGATTCCTGATCAGTGATCAATAATAGTTGCTAGGTAACCAGAACATATTTGAACACAAACAAAAATACAACGATGACAATGGGGCGTGGGCAAAGCTCATTCGATAGGTGGCAGCATTGTAATAGTGGTAAATTTGACGCCAAATCACTAGGGAATGTCGTCTGTTGTGAACCATGCACGTGGCATTTGGCGCGAAAATTCCGTATGTTTGGAGTAATACCATGGTATCCTGATAATAAATAACGTTATGACGTCATTTTACCACTAAAACAGTGCTGCCAGCTGGCGAATAGGCGTTTTTCTGCTCATGCCCCATTCCGTACGTAGGCCTACAGCGTACAGTTGTATGTTAGTTTGGTAATCATGTTCTATCACAGCTAAATCATACATGTAATGTACCCAGTAATGCCTAAGTCACATTTGCACCGATGCCTACGCAGATTAGGATACGATACCCGGAAAGGCTGAAATTTGGCGATTTTGGTCGGTCACCAACCGAGTACGGGCAATTCATTCGTGGCCATCGGGCAATAATCGGACATCGTAGACACGCCGGTGGAGGCATCGGAAGAAAATAATGGAGAGTTATTTTCTTGAGGCGACCGGAGGAAAAAATGACATCGGTAGTGAATTGCTAGCACGCCTGCTGGCGACCGGCCAGAGCCCCTTCAGATGCCCACCAGATGCCGAGGGGATCGACGAATTTTTCGGTCGACCAATGTGGGTAGTTATCAGCTAACCAGACGATCATCGAGGGGTATCCTGCCGGGCGCCGATGAATGTCCAAAAGGTGCCCTTCAGATCAACGGCCGATTTGTACATATCGGACAGTTACCGAGCAGGTATCAGTAGAGTATCATGCGGTCTCCAATAGGGCATCGTTGTTTGGTCAGTCTTTCTTGAAATTCTTGAAATTTCAAGAAAGACACGTGAGCGGTGATCGGTGGACAGTGCCTGGCGGTTTCATAACCACTCGAAAGATACGGGATAGATGTCTGACAAACTATCACCGGCGGCCCGTGCAAATGTGACTTAGGCATAAGACACATTATGTTCCAACTTGGAATTCACCCCTTTTATTTCATTTTTAAGATGGTTTGTCAGTTAAATATACTACACTGACAGTCTAAGTGACAGGTATGGACTAGGTCAATCAAGTAAAACTTCATAATCAGGTTTTGATATCAAGCAACCATTTGTAACCAATTCTGATCTTTCTGATCCCAAAAATGTTTGATCGGAATCATGATCCGTACACTTTTCGTAGGGATCAGTTTTCTGATCCGGGATCAGGTTTCTGATCCGTACAAATAAAATACGCCCATAGGGTGTGTTTTTTGTGTACGGATCACAAACCGGATCCCGGATCACAAAACCTGATCCCACAAGAAGCGTACGGATCTGGGATCAGAAACGTCATAAAGATCGAAGAGATCTATTACCTTCTATCAGCATTTGCCGTTACACTATTCCCTCCATTTTGGAAATGATTTGTATTGCATTCACTATGTTTTTGCCAAGCAACTATATTACATGTACAAAAAGATCACATTTTGGGGTTAGAAGTGTTTTTCGCGTACGGATCAGAAACCTGATCCTGATCCGGGATCAAGTTTGTGATCCGTACACAAAAAACGCACCCATAGTTTACTGGAGCGTAAATTACAATGCGTCGCCGTGGCAACGCACGCTCGAACGGAGCATGCCAAAACAAGGCCAAGTACGAAAAGGCCACATAAATGGCATGTATGTTTACAATCACCTGCCGCGTGCTTAGGGCAAAATCGCCACACTTAGAATGCTTACAATATGAGTTTGACGTGATTATGTTAACAGAAGTTGGTCGCTACAATATAGATACATTTAGTAATATACTTCATGGTTATAACTTCCAATATGTTCCTTCATGTACAAGTAAAGGCGGAGTGGGAGTATACTTTAGAAGTAAGTACACTGATTTCACAATTGACAAAAATGTTTTTTATAATGCAATGAAATGTGCATGTGCAAAATGTCAAGTTGAAGACATACGTCTGAAGCTGAAAGTTGATGGTCTTACATGTATTTTCCACTGTTGTTATCGCCATCCCAAAGGCAATGTATCTCATTTCGTAACTGCACTGGAATCTGTTATAGATTCCACCAAAACGGAAGATTTGTCATTTCTTGCTGGTGACATCAATATCGACCTACTAAAAGTTGACGAGAATCCATCCTACGATGGCTACTTGAATGCTCTCATGTGTAACCAGTATATTCCAACAATCAATTTACCAACAAGATTGACTGAGAATTCGTCTACACTGATTGACCATATATTCGTACGCTTACCGAAAAATATGATAGAAAATGATATTCACAGTGGAAATCTATATTGTAATATCAGTGACCATCTGCCCAACTACTGTTTGGTGTCTAGAAATCATCCTAGGCCTTCCAATGATAGGCCTCTAATAAAATTATATTCCCACAAGAATTTTATGTCATTTGAGCAAAGCATGACACAGTGCGACTTGAGTGCTATTTTCAATAGTTCCGATGCTGATGAGGCATATTCACAGCTAGAAGAGAAGCTGAAAGAAACTCACGACAAACATTTCCCTCTTGTTAAAATGTCACGAACGAAACACAAAAGTAAACTATGGATCACAGCCGGCATCAAAGCCTCAATTAGCCTAACCGTAAAAATATGATATATCGGAAATACATCTCAAACCCAAGCGCGGTAAGCAAACAAAAACTTTCGAAATACAGGGCTGTACTAAATAAGGTACTACGAGATGCTGAGTCGCGGTACTACAATGATATATTATCTTCACGGCAAACGCCACCAAGAAAAGCTTGGAATATCATCAATGAAATTATTAGCAATAAGAAAAAAAAATAAATTCCAAACGTTCAACTGCATAAAACACAATGATAGAACACACATCCGCGATGACGAAATAGCCAATGCGTTTAATGACTACTTCTCCAATATAGGGGATAGACTTGCAGACGGTCTGCCTAAAAATACTGATCAAAATATCGAAACATTTATGGGCAACCCGGTTGCCCATACCATATTCTTGCACCCGGTGGATGAAATTGAAATATCAGATGAAACAACGAAGCTTAAAATTGGGAAAGCCCCTGGCCTAGATGGAGTAACTGTGAAAGTCTTGAAAGCCAGTTCCAAAAAAATAACCCCGGCTCTTGTACATATATTCAATGTAAAGTTCGGCGCCCGCTACAGGGCGCCGCTCTCTACGGTAACAACTACAACCAGGTAACAGCACCTCCGGATCGGATCCAGAACATGCGGAGCGGGTTCCGCACATCCGGAGCGGGTCCCGCACATCCGGAACGGGTTCCGGAACGAGTCCCGCACATCCGGAACGGGACTCCGCACATCCGGAACGGGCTCCGCATATCCGGAACCGGTCCGGCCGTCATACATCACAACATAACACATATCATCATCTTATCTACAACATGCACATTATACATTCGTTATGGTAATGTAGCCGTGTGTAGAGTCCGAGGAGCCATGGAGCGGCTCCACGGAGCACGTACACGTGGGCATGTTGCTGGCCGGTCTCGCCGAAGGCACTGTCACAGAGATAGAACTCTGCACCAGCCCGACGGTCTGCCAGAGCCTCCGTCACCTCGTCCCGGGAAAGGGGAGAACTGGCGATCCACAGGGCTTGCGCCCCCGAGTCAGCAGCTCGTCTCCCCCAGCCCGGGCCCCCCAATGGAATCTGTCCCTAGGGCCCCCACGGGCCTCTACTCGAAAGACAGGGACGCAAAGCACATGGCGCGCTCTGCGTGCTGCCTCTCCGCTCTCTCTCGGACAGACTCCTCGATCGAGCGTTTCCCAGTGTATATATAATACACCAGAAAGCCGAGCCAGCACGCGCAGCGTATACAAACCATTGTTATAGTTTACTGGAGTGTACACAATCACGAGCGTCGCCAAGCAACGCACACTCGAACCGAGTAGGCCAAGACAGAAAAGGACGTATAAATGAGTTATGTGTTTACACAGTCACCTGCCGTGAACTTAGGGCAAAATCGCCACATTACCCCCTTCTTACAATGTTGGTCCCCAACATGTTCCGCCCACGCCCAAAACTCCCGAAACACGACGGAAGCATCGCATGGCGGACCGAATGAAGCAAGGTGAACGGTACCCAGAAGTCATGGCGCAACAGACTAGGACTTTAAGAGTCCCTTTTGGAAGAATGGGGAACGACCCCTGGACTTACGGAGTAAACTGTAACGCGCTCTGCAATTTTGAATAAATCCTCATAAACAAGCTAAAATTTCGACCGAGTTAGTCCAAAAAGGTGTGGTGACCTTGGAAGGTCATCCAGCCGAAAGGGACGGTGTGCCGAGTCTTTGGAAGATCTTTAAGGTTAAAACTTTAAATTTAGAAATTTTGTAAAACGACACACCGAGTGATCAAAAGTGGTAGTTCCTCTAAAAAGGGGTTGCCGGCCGCCCTACCGACCGGCACCTCAGACCCGCAGGACGGATCTGAGGCAGGGCGGAGCCGCGGAAGCGGCTCCGGCTCGTCCGCACGGACATACATATGCCTGACAGACATACATACACCTGCGGACAGCTGTCGCAGACAGCTACAATAGCCAATGCGGCAAGCCGCACTGACTGCCGGTATCGGCGTACTACTACCCGGGCAGGCCAGTGTAGAGACGCGCAGACAGGCGGACATCCGCAAACGAATGCGGACACCCGTCCATCAGCACATCCCTAACACGGCTCGCACGGGGAATTCACCACCGGCAAAAACACTCGCATCTCGAACACCGGCCACGCGGATCCGTTAGGACCCAGCGCTGCAACAGCGGACGAAACACGAATGGCACATTACAAATGCGCTACACATCTGGAGATTAAATAAATAATCCGGGTTCGACATTGTTGTATAAATATACATGCAACAAATGTTGACAGCTATTCTACACGCGTAGCAGCGCACGCGGAGTCACTGAAAACTTCTGTCCCGGGTCAAAATGACACATTGCTCGAACCAAAATTCAAACACTATAAACTCATGCGGAAACAATCATTTCCCTCCGGTGACTCCTCACACTCCATGTATACGGGTAGAAAATGTATTTATACCTCGCAAATATATATTGTAATTAAGATTAGTCATTCGCTTTAGCGTCCGCACCGGCGGTCAATGACGTAAAATTAATCACACAGCAAGGTGGAAATTGGGCTTAAAATTGACAGTAACCACTAACTTGTGGTTGTTACGATTATGTCAGACGAAAACAACAATAAATTGTCATTCTCCAGTCTTTTCGGATATGCACATCAATCCGTCACTGTCAAAATTAACGCAATTCCTTACACCCCTCTTTCGAGAGCGGAAATCTCCCGATTTCTTACTCTCTATTGCACCGGAAAGGAAATTTCACATACTTGTCTCAATTGTGTCATTAATCGAGCAAGAACAGAATTCTCCAGAGACATGCCGCACACTTGTGGCTTATATAATCCACTCACTAAATAATAAGGTGAGATGGAAAATAAACAAAATCACTCCCCATAGCCGCTGGTACGCTTACAGGGCGATCGGACATACCCATGACGTCCGGACAGACAATTGGGCGCCCTATGGGCGGTAGCGACCCGCCCACTAGCAACCGCAACGTACAGCCCGACCGCGGAGCGGTGTCCGGTCCAACCCAGAGCCAATCCAAACGACTACCGGAGCGCGGAACCAATAGATTAGACGCGGAGCCGGCATGGTCCGTAGCCCCTATGGCTAGGGGGAACGTGCCCGTCATGCCGGCGCCCAATCTAGAGGATCCCTAACATGATGAAATCAATAGCCGGCGGACGTCCGGAACTGCCCGCGGACGGAGTCCAGAACGAACGCCCACCATAAATTTGGCATATTGACCTTATCCAATGACAATGATAGGGATTAAAAGCCACAAAGCATGCTGCGCATGTACAATACGACCCCCTTCTTAGAAAGGGGCCGGGGATCCGGTCATCCAGGCCGGACCGCTTATTATAAGGTGCGATCCGGACGAAAATGAGCGTCCCCCACTGCCGCGGCTGGTCCGCACGTGCGGACTCAACAGCCGGTCCATTATAAATAATGGTAAACGGTTTCCTGCCGTAGAAACCTTAAACTACTATAACCGCAATTACAGTAGTGGCGCACGGGGGATAACTACACCGAAGTGCGTCATCTTAAAGCGTCCGGACGCCGGACGAGTCACGCGGACGAACCGCGGACATCAGTCCTCACATCCGGATGCTATCCCCGCGTCCAGTAGCCAGTTCCCAAATCCGTGGGAAGGCGCTTCTCCCGTAGCGGACGTAAATCCCAACCTCAGTCTGGCCACATAAGAGGTTGTTCCGGGACCAGGGGCGTCCGGCCGAATCACAAAATTCGTCCGGCCAGCGTAACCGTGTGGCGGATTACGCCGAACAGCCGTCCACAATGTGCGGACAGGCCATCCGCACGTCCCTGGCGCTGGAAACTACAGGAGGGCGGATGCGGAGTGGCAGCGTTACAACATGAAAGTCTCCGCGGACCTCAACTCCGAAGATAGCCACAAAGTAGCCACCCGCGGAGGTAAGTCGTGCGGACTCTCACGGAACAACCTAAAACCCATCCGTAGTATGATAGACGGGTACCGCAGACGCATCCGCATGGGCGGAAGGTTATTCCCACCCATACCGGGCTGGCGCACGTGGTTTCCGGCGTGGCCGCCCGTCATCCGCAGGTACTGGAGGGAGTGGGGGTATTTGCGGATCGCCGAGATCTGGTTCAAAGTCGTCCGGACCGTCATCCGACGGGTCAGAGAGGTCCGGAAGACCCACCATACGGCGTACACGCTCGTCCGGAGTCCGCGGATGCTGACCGGACGGATCCCATACGGGAGCATCATCCGGTTCCGCATCTTGAATTAGCGGATCCATGACAAGCGGGCCTTCGTACTTCTTCAGGTTATCTATGTGAACCACCAGAACCCTGTCCGGGTCGGAGTCCCTCCGGATCCGGTAGTCCACGTCCGTAACCCTCTTAAGCACTGTAAACGGCCCTATCCATGGCTTAGCAAACTTGTTACCTTGCTTAAGCGGTGGGTAATAGTAGCGCACCTTGTCGCCTTCCGCGAAAGCGGGCCTAGCCTTAGCATGGGCATCATAGGCTCGTTTCTGCCGGATAGCGGACTTGTCAAGGCGCGCCCGCGCGAAATCATGAGCGTTCGCCAGGGCACGGCGAACCCACTCCACGTACTCCGGACCGCACTGAGGTACCGCGCCGGTCTCTGCCGCAGTTGGATACATGATATCCACGGGCAGATTTAGCTCCCGGCCGTACAACATCGCGTGCGGCGTAACTCCGGTCGAGGAGTGGACCGACGACCGGTACGCCATTAAGACGTACGGGAGGTGGTCATCCCAATCATTCGCACGGTCATTCACAAAGGCCGCCAGCATATTGAGGACCGATCGATTGAAGCGTTCGACCTGGCCATCAGACTGGGGCCTGTAAGGGGTGGTCCGGACCTTGGTACTGCCCAGCATCTGTGCTAGGCCCCGGAACAGGTTGCTTTCAAATTGCGTGCCCTGATCTGAGTGTACCTGCTTAGGTACGCCATGGTACACCACCCATCTATTTACCAGCAACCGAGCTACCTCGTCCGCAGTCTGGCGGCGCAGCGGGAACGCATCGGTATATTTGGTGAAATAGTCGGAAATCACCAGGATGTACCGGAAACCATGCGGGGTGACCCGATGGGTATCCAGTATATCCAAAGCTATCCGATCAAACGGCGCGCCAGCCTTAACCGTGGTTAAGGGGTGGCGGCCAGGAGCCGGAACTCCTTTCCGAGCTTGACACCGTGGGCAGGCTGCGCACCACCGTTGCACGTCCAAACTGCTACCAGGCCAATGAAAGCGCTGTTGTAGCCTATGGACGGTCCTCCGGATTCCCAAGTGACCGGTCACCCAGAGGTCATGCAACTGGTGGAGTACTTCTTTCCGCAGCTCCGCCGGAAGCACCAACTGCCATATAGGAGGCAGTGGAGTCGGTGGCTCATAGCGCCGGTACAAGAGGCCATCCCTCAAGGAGAGCCTTTCCCACTGGGAGATGAGAGACTGGGTCTCCTCCCTGTAGGTTTTCCGCTCATCCTTAGAGGGTTTCTGGCCGGCCTCAAGGGCTTGGATTACCGGTGCCAGAGCACTGTCAGCTCTCTGCTTCGCAGCCAGCTGCGCCGGAGAGTAGCCACCTAGGTAATTAGGCCCCTCATCCGACGCGTCCGGCTGCGCCGCAGCGGCCATCACCACAGGGGGTAAGGACCGCTCATACTCAGACTCGTCCGTGGACGAGGGTACCCACGAGGAGTACACCGCCGGACTTGAGGAAGACTCGCCGGAGCTGAGCCGCACCTCCGCTTCAAACGCGGGACGCCAACGCCGGTAACGGCGGGTCCTCGCGCGGGAGTGAACTCCTGCTGCTCCGGCCGCCGTGTTGTTAGAGGGGGCGGCGGCCTGCGGTCTCCCCGGAAGGTCCACTTCCGAGTCTGAGGAAGAATCCGCGGCGTGCTGGAATGGAGCCATCCCTGCACAGCCAGGATTCTTGCACTTATGACAACGGGACAAGCCGTCCGCGTTGCCGTGCAACTTACCGACGCGGTGCTCAATTTTCATGTCATACTCTTGGAGTTTGACGAGCCACCGGGCCACCAAGCCGTCGGCCTCACTATAGTTGAGGAGCCATCTCAGCGAACTGTGGTCGGTCCGCAAGCGGAAATGGCGTCCCAACAGATAGTGCCGGAAGCGCTTGGTCATAGTAACAACCGCGAGCAACTCGCGGTGCGTGGTGCAGTAGTTCATTTGAGAGCGGCTGAGAGCCACACTCGCATAAGCTACTACCCGCTCCTGCCCGTCCACGATCTGCGAGAGGACACCGCCGAGTGCAAAGTTACTCGCGTCAGTGTCCAGGATGAACTCGCAATCCGGACGAGGGTGCCGCAGCACCGGCGCATCTGCCAAAGCCCTCCGGAGTTCCGCGAAGGCAGTTACCTGCTCTTCAGACCAGATGAAGTCGGCGCCCTTTTCCATAAGGATAGTAAGGGGGCGCGCAACCTCCGCAAAGCCTCGCACGAACCGGCGGTGGTAACTCGCGAAGCCCAAAAAGGACCTCACGTCCGCCACGTTGCAAGGCCGAGGCCAGTTCTTGACGGCCTCTAGCTTTTTAGGATCTGGCCTAACTCCGGTGCCCGTTACCATGAAGCCCAAGTACAGGATCTCCTGCGCGAAAAGTTCGCATTTACTTGGCTTCAATTTGAGCCCTGCTCCGCGGATGCGATGGAGTACCATCTGGAGGTTGGTGAGGGTTTCCTCGAACGACCGGCCATACACGACGACATCGTCGATGTAGACCATACATCGCTTCCAGAGGAACCCTTTAAGTATCATCTCCATGAGGCGCTCGAACGTCGCTGGAGCGTTACAGAGCCCGAACGGCATTACCTTAAATTGGTAGAGCCCGTTCTTAGTAACGAAGGCAGTCTTCGCCCTATCACTCTCCTCCATCTCGACCTGCCAATACCCGGAGGCCAGATCCAGAGCACAGAAGTAGTGCGATCCGGCCAGGGAATCGAAGGTGTCTTCGATGTGCGGGAGAGGATATGAGTCCTTCCGCGTGACATCGTTAAGCTTACGATAATCGACGCAGAACCTCCACGAGCCATCCTTCTTCTTCACCATAACCACAGGACTTGCCCAGGGGCTGTCACTAGGTTCGATGATGTCTAGCTCAAGCATCTTCTGCACCTCCCGGTCAATGACCTCTTGGTGCGATATCGCTGCTCGCCGTAGACGTTGTTTGATCGGACGCTCGTCCAGGAGGTCGATGCGGTGTTTGGCAACGTCTGTCTTGCCGACCGCACCGTCCGGACCCATAAACACATCCGCATACTGCCGCAACAGTCTGCGGAGCGCCTGGCACTGCTCTTCATCTAGCCGGTCCTTCGGAACCAAAGATTCCAGATGGTCCGGCAGGGTGAACGGATCATCTCCGGCGGCCGCCGCCGCGCACGCAGCGCGGCAGACCGGATCGTCGGGGATGACACGACTAGACGACACGGGCACAGCTGTAGCTGCTAGGTACCCGCGCCGCAGCACAACGGGTGAGTCCGTGGGATTCACCACGAGAAGGGGCATCATGCGGGCGTCAGACTTGACCAGAGTCCCGCCCAGCACGAGCCCAGTTCCCTTGGCGAAACTGCTCACCGGCTGCACTATACACGGACGACCTTCGAGGGGCATGCGGGGACGACGCGGCCGCGCCTCGATGATCATCTCGCTCATAGGCGGCACCACCATGGTGCGCGCCACCCGCATTTGGAACGAATGCGCTGGACCCATGCGGAAGAGGTAGTGAGTATCCTCTCCCATCCGGAATTCACCCGCACTGAAGTTAGCGGTGACCCGGTGGGCCCGGAGAAAATTCATTCCAATAATCCCGGCCGCTCCGATGTCTGCGATGGTTGCGGAGCACGGGTTCCTTCCGGAACGTTCCTATGGCTATGAGGGTGACCTCCGAGCCTGAGTCTACAAGGAACCGGACCGGCTCCCGCCCGAGTGGCAGGGGCAGGTACCAGCAAGTGTCCTTGACCAGTGCGTTTCTTGAACGGTATCTTTTGCACGCACTGGGCCCATTCTCGGAGTCCTCGTGATCCGCCTCAGCCGCGGACGAGCCAGACTGATCCTCAAGGACCACTTCCGGAGAAGTTATATCTACTTGAGGTTCGTCCAGTTCATCCGTAGGTGGGGCGGCATCCATTGCCACGGAACAACTGTCCTCGGACATAGTGTTGGTCGCCACCACATCCGAGTTCAGTTTCCCTGCCGTGAGGGACGGCCCTGTTGTCCCGCGGGACCAGGCCGGGAGTAGTTACTCCGGCGCGGACTGGGGAGGACCCCCTGGTATCCGCGTGCCCGCAAGCGTTCCAACAACTCCGGACACTTCAGCCAAAAGTGTCCCTGTTTTCCGCAGAAATAACAGGGACGGTTCTGAGCTGGTCCGGATGTGAACGCACAGCATTCAGCGGGCCCCGGAGTGTCGATCCCAGCGCAGTACGCAAACATCTGCGCAGCGCTGAAATCATACTCGTCATAGTCGTACTCATCCGGAGATGAGGACGGCGCGGCAACCGGTGCCGCCTGTGCGGGCATCCTTGCGGAGGGTGCCGGCGCACTAACCCACTGCGGGTTAGGTTCCCTGGTGGGCTCCGGGTAAACCGGGGCCCGCCACGGGGTGACCTGCGATGCTTGGGCAGGAGGCGGAGCCGCCGTTTGCGTGGGGACAGTCGGGGCCGGAGGCGGCTGTCTGGAACGGACAGCTACCTCTAACGCAAAGGCGTCAATTGCCTCCTCCATCGATCGCTTTTCATTGGTGGCCAGCCCGTAGGCTAAATGGTATGGCTGGCCATCGATGAATTGATCGATTAGCATCGGTTCAAACCGACTGGCTTCCATGTCCGGATAAGCTCTCCGGCCGAGTATGCGCAGGTTAAACGCATACTCTGTCACGGACTCAGTCGGTAGGCGGATCCGCGCTTTGAACTCCCGTTCAAACTGCCGCCTGTTGGTCGTCGGCGTGAACAGCAAACGAAGTTGACGGGCAACCTCGCCAAAAGTTACTGTCCCCACCGGCAGACACTGCATCACCCGGAGAGCCTTCCCCTCTAGGCTCCCAGATAGGATGTGTCCGGCTTCCGCCTGGGTCCATCCTTCGTACACGGCCGTGCGCCATACTTGGAGTAGATAGTCCTCCAAGTCGGCGTTATCCCCGTTAAAGCGCTTCCGCCAAGATGACTGGTCGGGTCCCTGGTAGTTAGGGGACCGGAACCGACGGGCGGATCCCGCTCCGGGGTCTTCCGTGTACGCAGGCAACGTGCGGCTGCCACCCGCTCCAATGGCGGAGTCCGCAGATGCAGACCACCCGCCGCGGAGGTAGGAGCTGGGTAGGGTACGCTCGCTGCCGGAACCATACTTCCCATGGGCGCACCCTGAATAGGTGCGGACGGGGCTCCCACCGAACTTACTGGGTAAGCTCCAGGTGGGGTAGCATAGCTAATGTAGCTGGGGGCCGGAGCCACCTGCTGCCACTGCCCGCCCGGCACATATTGCATGCCAGGGTACGCCGACCACGTGGCTTGCGCTCCGGCCGTCGGAACGGTCGACGCGGTCGCCAACGTGGTACCCCCGAGTTGCGGAGCGGGCGCGGATCCCATTGCGGGGACCACCGGCGCCGGCGGACTCGGTAAAACTGAGGGAGGGGCCGGCGGCCCAGATATCCCTGAACTATAAGCGGCCGACGGATCGACGCTCAGACATGACTGATTCTGCTTGAAGTGTTCAAGCACCTCGGATATCAGTCACCTCTCCCTCTCCGACAAAGGCCCTGAGTGGCCTCGTGTCTGCGGAGAAGGGGAGCGGTTCCGCCGGTCAGATCGTCCCTGATGGGGCGACCGGGCGCGGTCATAGCGCCCTCTGGGGGCCAGCTCACCAAGCGCGTCAGCGAGCTGGTCTACCACATCACCCGGTGCGGACCGACCAGAGCCCATGCCGGAGGCTCGCGAGGGAGCCCACCCGGCCGGGAGTGGCATCTGGTACTGCTGGTCCGCCTGTCCAGAAGTGCCCGCAGTAGTTGGCGCTCGATTCCGGACGTCCGGAGACGTCCCACGGAAGAGTGCCGCTTGCCACGGACTCATTCTGGGCCTGGGCGGGCGCGGCGTAGAGCCGTTGCCGGCTCCGCCTACCGCGCCTAACACATCAAGGCCCGGCCTTGATGACAACTCCTGTTGCGGCCCCGCGGGGCTAGACTCTACGTCCGGAGACGGAGTCAGGGACGCCGGAGTCGACTCCGCAGACTGGGTTCTGTCCGCAGAGGGCTCCGCACGTTCCCTCCGGTCGCCGGAGTCACCCGAAGGTGTCTCACGGCGGCTGTCGCGCGACCGGGTGTGGTCCGCGACATTACCACCCGTTTCCCTCCCGCTATCTTTACTTTTCTTCGTTTTCTCCTTGTCCACCATTTTCGAGAAGTCCCAGAGGAGTAAGGAGTCCCCAGGGACGAAGGGGCTACAACTCGGTGACCGTAGGCTGCAATGGGACGCCGTCGGACTGATCCTGGTCACGGCACCAATGTAAAGTTCGGCGCCCGCTACAGGGCGCCGCTCTCTACGGTAACAACTACAACCAGGTAACAGCACCTCCGGATCGGATCCAGAACATGCGGAGCGGGTTCCGCACATCCGGAGCGGGTCCCGCACATCCGGAACGGGTTCCGGAACGAGTCCCGCACATCCGGAACAGGACTCCGCACATCCGGAACGGGCTCCGCATATCCGGAACGGGTCCGGCCGTCATACATCACAACATAACACATATCATCATCTTATCTACAACATGCACATTATACATTCGTTATGGTAATGTAGCCGTGTGTAGAGTCCGAGGAGCCATGGAGCGGCTCCACGGAGCACGTACACGTGGGCATGTTGCTGGCCGGTCTCGCCGAAGGCACTGTCACAGAGATAGAACTCTGCACCAGCCCGACGGTCTGCCAGAGCCTCCGTCACCTCGTCCCGGGAAAGGGGAGAACTGGCGATCCACAGGGCTTGCGCCCCCGAGTCAGCAGCTCGTCTCCCCCAGCCCGGGTCCCCCAATGGAATCTGTCCCTAGGGCCCCCACGGGCCTCTACTCGAAAGACAGGGACGCAAAGCACATGGCGCGCTCTGCGTGCTGCCTCTCCGCTCTCTCTCGGACAGACTCCTCGATCGAGCGTTTCCCAGTGTATATATAATACACCAGAAAGCCGAGCCAGCACGCGCAGCGTATACAAACCATTGTTATAGTTTACTGGAGTGTACACAATCACGAGCGTCGCCAAGCAACGCACACTCGAACCGAGTAGGCCAAGACAGAAAAGGACGTATAAATGAGTTATGTGTTTACACAGTCACCTGCCGTGAACTTAGGGCAAAATCGCCACATCAATTTGAGCTTTGCAACCGGAGTCTATACGAAAAGTCTTAAAATCGCCAAGGTAATACCTTTGTTCAAAAAGGGCGATTCAACTATGCCTGAAAATTATCGCCCGATTAGTCTGCTATCATGCCTAAACAAATTATTGGAAAAAGTTATCGAGAAAAGATTACGAAATTTCATAGCTCACAATAATATATTGTGCGGATATCAATTCGGATTTCGAGCTGGTCACTCAACTGCTCAGGCTCTATTAGAAATAATTAATAATATTCGAATCAAGTTGGACAATGGAGAAAATGTGCTCGGATTATACCTGGACTTGAAAAAGGTGTTTGACACCGTCGATCATAATATTTTGAAACAAAAGCTGTTGATCTATGGTTTCCGAGGAAAGTGTTATGAGTTGTTGTGCAGTTATTTGACTGAGCGGAAACAATGTATGTTTGTCAATGGTGTTTACTCTGAACAACAAACCATAAAAACTGGTGTTCCCCAAGGTTCCGTGCTTTGGCCCGTATTGTTTTTAATTTACGTCAATGATATTAGTAACGTTGTTCCAAATATTTCTATTCGGCTATTTGCTGATGATACTAATGTGTTTTTGCATAATCGAGATTGTAATTTGTTAGCACAGGAGACGAAACATGTGTTGATGAAATTGGAAAATATGGTTTGATGTCAATAAACTAATACTGCACTTAGGAAAAACTAATTGTAAAGTTATTGACTATCGTCCGCTCTTCGGGATCCTCGAGAATAGTCCTCTCACCACGAGTCCTTGCGGACGCGCATCCGCTATTCCGGATCCTTGCGGCGGCGCCGCTCACCGGAGGTCACTGCGGACACGGTAACCACTCTAACATTAACGGTAACCAGGTAACAGCCCACCCGACACTCCCAGGCCTACGGACACCGTTCAGAAACTGGTTCATCACCACGGTGTTAGCTGGAGGGGCCTGACGAGCCGCGGTCTGCCTCGGGGACGGAACCCCGTACAGTCCGACATGCTGGCCAGAGCCTATGTCACACGTCCCGGGAAGGGAGAGAACTGGCGATCCACAGGGCTTGCGCCCCCGAGTCAGCAACTTGTCTCTCCCAGCCCGGGCCTCCCCATGGAAATCGTCCCCAGGGCTCTAAGAGCCCACTACTCCCGAAAAGGGAACTCAAAGCTCATGGCGAGCTTCGAGTGCATCCTGTCACTCGATCTTGGACAATCTCCTCGACCGTGCAGCCTCCAGTGTATATATAATACACCAGAAACTAAAGGCTGCACGCGAAGTATAATCAAACCATTGTTATAGTTTACTGGAGCGTAAATTACAATGCGTTGCCGTGGCAACGCACACTCGAACGGAGCGTGTCAAAACAAGGCCAAGAACGAAAAGGCCACATAAATGGCATGTATGTTTACAATCACCTGCCGCGTGCTTAGGGCAAAATCGCCACATAATTATACGATATTTCATCCTCAAAATATGAAGAACCATGATTGTATTATGGACTTTACTGTACATGGAAATATAATATACAAAACAGAATCAGCTCGATACCTGGGTCTCGTAATTGACGAGGAGTTAACATGGAAACCGCATGTATCAGAACTTTGTAAAAAAAACTTGTGAAATATACTAACATTTTTTATCGCACCAGGAATCACTTGCCATATGAAACGAAATTACAACTCTACTTTGCATTTGTGTATTCACGCCTGTCATATTGTATCGTAATCTACGGAACAGCTAAAAATATTATTCTCAAACCACTACAAGTGCTGCAGAATAAGATCATAACAATTCTGACTTGTAAACCGCATCGATTTCCTACTAAAGTATTGTATTCAACAACCGAGTTACTTCAGTACGGAGCCGCTGAAAGGACATGGAAGAAATATTTTTTGACATATGGTTATTGCGTTCCCTCGCAATAATATTGCGTTCCCTCGCAATATTATCGCGTTCCCTCGCAATCCGGATCGCGTTCCCTCGCGATCTTGTGGAATAACCTTCTCAGAAGTCATTGGAGTCAGCACAATGCGAGGGAACGCGATCCAGAATGCGAGGGAACGCAATAAGATCGCGAGGGAATGCGATCCGGAATGCGAGGGAACGCGATAATATTGCGAGGGAACACGATAATATTGCGAGGGAACGCAATATTATTGCGAGGGAACGCGATAATATTGCGAGGGAACGCAATAACAATGTGCTAAAAATATTTCTTCCATATCCTCTCAGAGGCTCCGGACTTCAGCTTCAAAAAATACATCAATTGAAAATGTATACCTTTATATATCAATATGTCAATGGAAAACTACCAATTATATTCAAGTATGTATTGAGACCGCATCCACCCATGCTGAGTACGCGACACAATGAATTCTTCACTGTAAGTAAAGTGAATACAAATAACGGAGTATATTTACTGAACAACTATTGTTTGAAACTTTGGCAAGCCATCCCAGAATCAATTAAATCCTCAAGATCTTTGTCGATCTTCAAAAGGAAGATCAAAACATATCTTTTATCTCGATATTTTGTATAATGAAGGATATAGGAAATCCTAGTTCACTGGTGACCTGAACATGTAAGTTTGTACCCTGATGTAAATATAATTTGTTATTGTACCTTGTGCTCACATTCAGTATTCTGACATAGCATTGTTGTGTGTTCGTTCCGTATTTTTTGTCCATTTCGTGTTTTACTTTGTGTTTTAGTTGGTGGGAGTATTGTTCACTGTCATTGGATGGCAAATGATTTCTATGGCTACTGTATATATTACCTGCAAATTTAAGGTCACCAGCTCGATGAGCGTCAGCTTCTCTGGTGTCCTGTACGTACACTTTCATGTAGAATTTTATCTTACCGACCGATCATGTATTTATCGTGTTTGTACAAAATAAATTATCTATCTATCCATCTCCCCATCTATCTATCTATCCATCCATCTACACACATTTTCTTCAATATCTCTAAGGGTATTGTTGTCAATAATCTGATTTTTCTTCATAAGGTGTATAATTCAGTTCTACGGCACACGAAGAAAACCCAACACTGTTTTTGTCAAAAAAATATATGACTTTTTCCTATTTTCGTCAATTTTTACTATACAAGCGTGATTCTCACATATGTATATCTCCCACCAGAGATGTTTTGCATGCAAAAATTTCAGATTTTATATCCATATATAAGCATTTATTTTTAAATTATTTTCTGTGAAAATGAGATAGATAGGTGGTCAATGAAGCATTTGTACAACATATTGTGTACATTTGTCACACATACTTTGCTGCCATCTGGCGAACGTGAAAATATGCTCTCCAGATTCTTGTAGCAAAAGGACAGTGGCATGCGACAATAGTACTAGTAACAGAACTATCTATCTATCATGTGTAGCATAAGTACATGTTATGTGACATTAGTACCAGTTACAGAACTATCTATCTATTACATGTAGCAAAAGTACAATGCTATGTGACATTAGTACTGACAAACAGAACTATCTATCTATCTATCATGTGTAGCAAAAGTACCATGTTATGCGACATTAGTACTTTCGTGGTATACAAACTATCTATCTACGATCTATCTACAAAGCATGATGTACTTTTGTCACAGGTAGATGGCAAAAGTGACAATCGGACATTTTGCAACAAAAGGACACTCAAATGAGACAAAAGGACAAGATGTGACAAACGGACTGCAGCAAAAGGACACAAATGAGACATTAGGACACTCAAATGTGACATTCGGACACAACATGTACAAAAGTCACAACTGCCTGCAACAAAAGGACACAAATGCGTGACATAAGGACAGATCGCGATACCTCCCTATCTATCATATAACAGTCATTGGACTCGTGTTGGTGAACCAATTTAGTTATTCATTCCAGTGAAGTACTATACATAGCCATCTTCTACGAGGTATATGACAATTGTGTACATTATTGATAATACTAAGATCATTGCTATGGTAGAATAATAATACCTAATGATGTTCTGTGACGAGTTAATCACTACTCTCCAATGACGAATTTATCTGACCGTGATGTGATGGTGCCATGCAACACTGAAACAATAACCGGTACCTCACGTCCAGACCTCACACTGACGAAAAAAGTCGACCCTAAGCTGCTTGGGTTTTGGAGTGATTTCAAGCTTCTTTCTGGCCATTCGAACCCGCTGCTTGCAGACGTTGGCACACTGTTGTTCGAAAAGCACGAACACCATGGTCCCTTCAAAGTGCCCTGAACTCAAGAACATTGGCCCGTCCGTTCTGCTCGCAGTCGCGTACCAAGGCCTGGTGTTCCCTGGCAGTAGATATTTTTTATCCGGTCTATAGCAAGCCTCACTGACTTGCGGGAGTGTCCAACTTCGGCTGCTATAGCCGTTAAAAGTCAAAGTTGGGACATCATATCGTTTCCTGCGGGAACTCAAATGAGAGTTTCTATATTTGTAGGCCTATTTTTAAAAAAAATATACCCAAATAAAAAACTGTTTGGATTGTAAAATAAATTATGCCAATGTTTTGAAAACAAACCAAGTATTGACTAACAATATTCAACAGAGCTGATTTTTCCATTTTCTTGGTAATATAAGAAAATGTTACTTTTCATAATGTTAACGAAGTTGATTCACATCATTCCGCGTCACGGAGTTGACAGTGTTATGGAGTGACATTTCACATACCACGGGTTTAACAGAATGGTATTCATGAGCTCATAGTGATATCAAACCAGAATATACACCATAACATAAACGTAACAGAAACACATTATGGCAGAAAAAACTTGTTTTTTTTTGTAATTAGTAACCATCTTTCCATAACAGTATGTCACTCCATAACAGGCTATTGCGTTACGGAGTGACCCGTCACAGAGTGACGATTTTTTAAATGCATTGCTCCTGTGTGGTCTGTGTATTGTATTTCACCCATACTTAATGCAAGTTTATTTTGCATTGAATCTGACAGTAAATTTGATGATGATAATGTAAAGTTCGGCGGGCGCCCGCTACAGTCCGACACTACTCTACGGAACACTAGGTCAACACTAGGAGAAACTAGGTCAAACCATTGTTATAGTTTACTGGGCGCGATTGACCAAACTGAAGCGATCTAAAAATAGGCCGTAAAACTGGTTAGTGTTTTGCAAATACTCCTGCCGCGATCTTTGGGCAAAATCGCCACATTACCCACTTCTTACAATGTTGGTCCCCAACATGTTCCGCCCGCGCCCAAAATGCTCGAAACCCGCATGGCGGGGGCCGGAAGAAGGCAAGATGGCAACACCTGGAAGTCACGACGCAAAAGACTAGGACCTTAAGGGTCCCTTTTGGAAGAATGGGGAACGACCCCCGGACTTACGGAGTAAACTATGTGGCGATTTTGCCCAAAGATCGCGGCAGGAGTCTTTGCAAAACACTAGCAAGTATTACAGCCTATTTTTAGATCGCTCTAGTTCGGAGCGTGCACTGCCTAGCAACGCACTGTACTTGATCGCGCCCAGTAAACTATAACAATGGTTTGACCTAGTCTCTCCCCCCGCCTCTTGGCTCGGTATATACGCGAGCATTTTGCTTGGTCTGTGAGATTGTCCCAGAGCAAGCCAAGAGGCAGGACGAGAGGCTCGCCATGAGCTTTACGTCCCTGTATCTTGGGTAAGGCCCACGCTGGCCCTGGAGATGATTTCCATTGGGGGCCCCGGGCTGGGGTAGAGACAGTTGCTGACTCGGGGGCGCAAGCCCTGTGGATGGCCGGTCTCTTCTCCACCCGGGGTGGTGTGACACAGGCTCTGGCAGACCGTCGGGCTGGCTCAGAGTTCCATCTCTGTGACAGTGCCTTCGGCGAGGCCGGCCAGCAACATGCACACGTGTACGAGTTCCGTGGTGCCGCTCCCATGGCACCTCGGGCTCTACATACGGCTACATTACCATAACTGTGTAATATGCATGTTGTATTTAAGGAGTTGGTGAGATGCATTTGTTATGTCGTAGTGTATGACGGCCGGACTCGTTCCGGGCTGACTGTACCTGGTTGTAAAGTTCCGTAGAGTAGTGCCGGGCGCCCTGTAGCAGGCGCTCGCCGAACTTTACAGTGGTGCTGAGTGACAAGGATCAGCCCGACGACGTTCCATAGCAGCCTACCATCACAGTTCCTTTGCTCCCTCGTCCCTGGGGACCGTCCGCTTCTCCGGAACTAGAGAGAAAGAGAGATGACAAAGCCAAAAGGGAAGGGAAAGGGAGGTAGCAGTGTTGCGGACCACACCCGGTCGCGTGACAGCCGTGAGCAGCCCTCAGGCGGCTCCGGCGAGAGAGAAGGGAGCGCGGAGACATCCGCTAACCGGATCCCGTCTACGGACACGGTCCAACCTGCAGAATCGACTCCGGCACCCTTGACTCCGTCTCAGGACGTTGAGTCGAGCCCTGCGGGGCCGCAACAGAGGTTGCTGCCGGAGCTTAGTCCCGGCGGGTTAGGCGCAGTTGGTGGAGCCGGGAACGACTTCACGCCGCGCGCACCTACGTCCGGAAGCAGGCCGCAGCAGGTGGCACTCTCCCAGGGGGCATCTCCGAATGTCCGGGATCGAGTGAACGCCGGTGCGAGCACCTCCGGACAAGTGGACCAGCAGTACCGGATGCCTATTCCGGCCGGTTGGACTCCCGTGAGAGCCCCTCGTCCGGATTCCGGACGGTCCGCACCAGGTGCAGTGGACCAGCTCACTAATACCTTAGGTGAGTTGGCTCCGCTGGGGCGCTACGATCGTGCCCGGTCGCCCCATCAGGGACGACCTGACCAAAGGGACCGCTCACCTTCTCCGCAGTCCAGGAACCCTCCGGGGTCTTTGTCGGAGAGGGAGAAGTGGCTGATTTCCACGGCACTTGCACAGTTCAAGTTGAATCAGGCCACTCAGAGTGTTGACCCGACGGTCCCCTACGCTACGAGGATGACTGGGCCTTCGGCTCCTCCCCCAGTCCTCTCAAGTCCGCAGACGCCGGTGGTCCCCGCAATGGGATTCGCGCCTGCTCAGCGACTTGGGGGCACCACACCGGCTGCAGCTCCGACCGTTCCGGCGGCCGGAGTTAGTGCTGCGTGGTCAGGCTATCCTGGCAGTCAGGGTGCACCGGGCATACAGTGGCAACCGGCGGCTCTGGCCCCGAGCTACGCCAGCTATGCCGCCCCGTCTGGAGCCTACCCAGTGGGTTCGATGGGAGTCCAGTATGATAGCGGGAATGTACCCGACGGCAAGTGTGAGTTACCCTGCCCCCATGCCAGCGGCGTCGATGTCTGCCCCAGCGGACTCCGCCGCAGGAGCGGGTAGTACACGGGCCTTGCCGTCCTACACTGCTGACCCGGGAGCCGATTATGCCAGTCGAGTGCGCTCTCCGCGTGACAAGGCGCCCGACCAGTCATCATGGCGGAAACGGTTTAACGGGGACAACGCCGATTTGGAGGATTACTGACTATGAGGAGTATTATTTCGGCACCGCACAGATGATTGCGTACTGCGCCGGAATCGACTCTCCAGGCCCCGCCGAGTGTTGTGCGTTCGCCTCCGGACCAGCTCAGAACCGTCTCTGCTATTTCTGCGGAAAACAGGGACACTTTTGGCTGAAGTGTCCGGACCTGCTGGAACGTCTCCGGGCACGGGAATATCAAGGGAATCTTCCAAATCCGCGCCAGAGCAGTTATCCTCGGCCTGGTCCCTCGGGACAGCAGGGCCGCCCCTTTCAGAAGGGAAACTGAAATCGGACGTGGTGGCGACCAACACCACGTCCGAGGACAGTAGTTCAGTGTCGCCGGACGCCTCCTCACCCGCTGATGAGCCGGACGACCCTCAAGTAGATATAACTTCTCAGGAAGTGGTCCTTGAGGCTGTGGCTCTGGTCAACCTTTAAGCGTGAGCCAGCGCTCCGCGACACGGTGTTGCGGGATCACGGGCGTTACACGCTCCACGGAGCGGGTAACAATAGCATCCGTATCCACGGTATAATCGATCTGCCTATTACTCTTGGGGACAAGGTGTATATCACAGAGGCAATCGTCGTGGATATCGGAGCGCCTGGGATTATTGGGATGAACTTTCTGCGGATCCACCGGGTAATCGCTAACTTCTGTTCTGGCGAGCTCCGGATGGGAGAGGACACTCTTCCGCTCGGGTCCGAGCAAGTCATTCCAACTCCGGGCGGCGCGTACCACGGTAGTGCCGCCTATGAGCGAGATGATCATTGAGGCGAGGCCGCGTCGTCCCCGCATGCCTCTCGATGGTTGTCCGTGTGTAGTACAGCCGGTGAGTAGTTTTGCTTAGGGTACCGGACTCGTGCTGGCTGTGGCTCTGGTCAAGTCCAATGCCTGCATGATGCCCATCCTTGTGGTAAATCCCACGGATACTCCCGTTGTACTGTGGTGCGGTTGTGTAGCAGCTACCGCAGCACCCGCGTCGTCGAGTCGTGTCATCCCCGACGATCCTGTCTGCCGCGCTGCATGCGCGGCGGCGGCCGCTGGAGATGATCCGTTCACCCTGCCGGACCATCTGGAATCTAGAGTTCCGAAGGACCAGCTGGATGAAGATCAGCGTCAAGCTCTCCGCAAGCTGCTCCGGCAGTATGCGGATGTGTTTATGAGTCCGGACGGTGCAGTTGGCAAGACGGACGTTGCCAAACACTGCATCGACCTCCTGGACGAGCATCCCATTAAACAGCGTCTACGGCAAGCAGCGATCATGCACCAAGAGGTCATAGACCGGGAGGTGCAGAAGATGCTCGAGCTAGACATCATCGAACCCAGTGATAGCCCTTGGGCGAGTCCTGTGGTTATGGTGAAGAAGAAGGACGGCTCGTGGAGGTTCTGCGTGGACTATCGGAAGTTAAACGATGCCACGCGGAAGGACTCATATCCTCTCCCGCACATCGAGGATACCTTCGATTCCCTGGCCGGATCGCACTACTGTTGTGCTCTGGATCTGGCCTCCGGGTATTGGCAGGTTGAGATGGAGGAGAGTGATAGAGCGAAGACTGCCTTCGTTACCAAGAACGGGCTCTACCAATTTAAGGTAATGCCGTTCGGGCTCTGTAGCGCCAGCGACGTTCGAGCGCTCATGGAGATGGTACTTAAAGGGTTCCTCTGGAAGTGATGTATGGTCTACATCGACGATGTCGTCGTGTATGGCTGGTCGTTCGAGGAAACCCTCACCAACCTCCAGATGGTGCTCCATCGCGTCCGCAAAACAGGCCTTAAGTTGAAGTCAAGTAAGTGCGAGTTGTTCGCGCTGGAGATACTGTACTTGGGCTTCATGGTAACGGGCACTGGAGTTAGACCAGACCCTAAGAAGCTAGAGGCCGCCAAGAACTGGCCTCGGCCTTGCAGCGTGGCGGACGTGAGGTTCTTTTTGGGCTTCGCGAGTTACCACCGCCGGTTTGTGCGAGGCTTTGCAGAGATCGCGCACCCCCTTACTAGCCTCACGGTAAAGGGTGTCGCTTTCGTCTGGTCGGCTGAGCAGGAAGTTGCCTTCTCGGCGCTCTGGCATGCTTTGGCAGATGCGCCGGTGCTGCGGCACCCCCGTCCCGATTGCGAGTTCATCCTGGACACTGACGCGAGTAACTTTGCACTCGGCGGTGTCCTCTCGCAGGTCGTGGACGGGCAGGAGCGGGTAGTAGCTTATGCGAGTGTGGCTTTGAGTCGCTCTCAAATGAACTACTGCACCACTCACCGTGAGTTGCTCGCGGTGGTAGCGATGACCAAGCGGTTCCGGCACTATTTTTTGGGACGCCATTTCCGCTTGCGGACTGACCACAGTTCGCTGAGATGGCTCCTCAACTATAGTGAGGCCGATGGCTTGGTGGCGCGGTGGATCGTCAAACTCCAGGAGTATGACATGAAAATTGAGCACCGTGCTGGTAAGTTGCACGGCAATGCGGACAGCCTGTCCCGTTGTCATAAGTGCAAGAATCCTAACTGTGCCGGGATGGCTCCATCCCCGTGCGAATGATTGGGATGACCTCCTCCTGTATGTCTTAATGGCGTACAGGTCGTCGGTCCACTCTTCGACCGGAGTTACTCCGCACGCGATGTTGTACGGCCGGGAGCTCAATCTGCCCGTGGATATCATGAATCCAACTGCGGCAGAGACCGGTGCAGTACCCCAGTGCGGTCCGGAGTACGTTGAGTGGGTTCGCCGTGCCCTGGCGAACGCCCATGATTTCGTGCGAGCGCACCTGGATAAGTCTGCTATCCAGCAGAAGTGTGGCTATGACGCCCATGCCAAGGGTAGGCCCGCGTTTGCGGTAGGAGACAAGGTGCGGTATTATTATCCACCGTTTAAGCAAGGCAACAAGTTTGCTAAGCCGTGGATAGGCCCGTTTACGGTACTTAAGCAGGTTACGAACGTGGACTACCGGATCCGGAGGGACTCCGACCCGGATAGGGTTCTGGTGGTTCACATAGACAACCTGAAGAAGTTAGAGGGCCCGCTTGTCATGGATCCGCTAGTTCAAGATGTGGGACCGGATGACGCTCCCTTAGGGGATCCATCCGGTTAGCATCTACGCACTCCGGACGAGCGTGTGCGCCGGATGGTGGGTCTCCCGGACCTCTCTGATCCGTCAGATGACAGTCCGGATGTAGAACCACCATATCTCGGCGATCCGCAGGTACCCCCACTCCCTCCACCACCTGCGGATGATGGGCGGCCACGCCGGAAACCTCGTGCGCCGACCCGATATGGGTGGGACTAACGTTCCGCCCATGCGGATGCGTCTGCCGTATTCATTTATCACACCAGGGATGAATTTTAGGTCGTTCCGTGAGGATCCGCACGACTTTCCTCCGTGAGCAGCTACTTTGTGGCTATCTCTGGAGTTGAGGTCCGCGGACATCTTTGCGTCGTAACGCCGCCGCTACGCATCCGCCCTCCCGTAGTTTCTAGCGCTAGGGACGTGTGGCAACCCTATCCACATCAGTAGACTGGCCTGCGTAGTTAACACAGTGTCTATGCTGGCCAGACCCTTTTGTGGATGTGCTGTGTGCTCCTGGTCCCGGGACAACCTCTTATATGGCCAAACTGAGGTTGGGATTTACGTCCGCTACGGGAGATAGCGTCCGGATGTTTGGATTGATGCCCACGGTTCGTCCGTGGGACTCGTCCGGCGCTCCGGATGCTTTTGGGTGACACACTCCGGTGTGTCATCACCCGTGCGCCACTACTGTAATTAAGTTTGTAGTAGTATAAGATTTCTAATGGCAGGAAATCGTTTAACCATTATTTTTAATGGACCGGCTGTTAAGTCCGCACGTGTGGACCAGCCGTGGCAGTGGGGGACGCTCATTTTCGTCCGGATCGCACCTTACAATATGCGGTCCGGCCGTAATGACCGGATCCCCGGCCTCCTTCTAAGAAGGGGGTCATATTTTACATGCGCAGCATACTTTGTGGTTTTTAATCACTGTCTTTATCATTGGATAAGGTCAATATGCTTTGTATGGTACTTGTCTGGATCTGGACTCTGTTCGCAGGCAGTTCCGGACGAGCGCCAGCTATTGATTTCATCATGTTTGGGATCCTCTAGATTGGGCGCCGGCATGAAGGGTTCGCCTCCTAACCATTGAGGTTATGGCCCATGCCGGCCCCGCGTCTAATCTATTGGTTCCGCGCTCCGGTAGTCGTTTGTTTGGGCTCTGCGTTTGACCGGGCTTGCTCTGCGGCCGGGCTGTACGTTGGGGTTGCTAGTGGGCGCGTCATGAACGCCCACAGGGCGCCCAATTGAATGTCCACCTGTCATGGGTTTGCTCGATCGCTTTGTAAGCGTACCAACGGAGTGTTTTTGTTTATTTTCCATTTCATGTTATAATTTCTTGAGTGGATTATTTAAACCACAGGTATGCGGCATGTCTCTGGAGAATTCTGTTCTTGCTCATTTAATGACACAAATGAGACATGTTCGTGAAATTTCCTTTCTGGTGCAGTAGAGGGGTGGAAGGAATTGCGTTAATTTTGACAGTGACGATGTGATGTGCATATTCGAAAAGACTGGAGAAAAGACTGACAATTTATTGTTGTTTTCGTCTGACATATTCGTACCAGCCACAAGTTAGTGGTTACTGTCAATTTTAAGCCCAATTTCTACCTTGCTGAGGTGATTAATTTTACGTCATTGTCCGCCAGTGCGGCAGCAAAAGCTAATGACTAATTTTAATTACTGTATGTTATTTGCGAGATCCCCCGGGATAGAGATTTATTTTCTACCCGTATACACGGTTTGATTTGGAGTCACCGGAGGGAAATGTTTGCACCCGCATGAGTTAATAGTGCTTGTATTTTAGTCCGAGTGGTGTGTCGTTATGACCGGGGACAGTAGTCTTCAGCGACGCCGCGTGCACTGCTGCGTGCGTAGAATAGCTGTCAATATTTGTTGCATGTATATATGCCCGGCGGGTCTGAGGCGCCGGCCGGCAGGGCTTGTTTATTAGAGTTTATTCAAAATTGTAAAGCGCGTTATAGTTTACTCCGTAAGTCCAGGGGTCGTTCCCCATTCTTCCAAAAGGGACCCTTAAGGTCCTAGTCTTTTACGCCCTGACTTCCGGGTGTTGCCATCTTGCCTTCTTCCGGACCCCGCCATGCGAAGCCTTCGTCGGGTTTCGAGCATTTTGGGCGCGGGCGGAACATGTTGGGTACCAACATTGTAAGAAGGGGGTAATGTGGCTATTTTGCCCAAAGATCGCGGCAGGAGTCTTTGCAAAACACTAGCAAGTATTACGGCCTATTTTTAGATCGCTCTAGTTCGGAGCGTGCGCTGCCTAGCAACGCACTGTACTTGATCACGCCCAGTAAACTATAACAATGGTTTGACCTAGTCTCTCACCCCGCCTCTTGGCTCGGTATATACACGAGCATTTTGCTTGGTCTGTGAGATTGTCCCAGAGCAAGCCAAGAGGCAGGACGAGAGGCTAGCCATGAGCTTTACGTCCCTGTATCTTGAGTAAGGCCCACGCGGGCCCTGGGGACGATTTCCATTGGGGGCCCGGGCTGGGGTAGAGACAGTTGCTGTCTCAGGGGCGCAAGCCCTGTGGATCGCCGGTCTCTTCCCCACCCGGGGTGATGTGACACAGGCTCTGGCAGACCGTCGGGCTGGCTCAGATTTCCAGCTCTGTGACAGTGCCTTCGGCGAGGCCGGCCAGCAACATGCTGACGTGTACGAGTTCAGTGGTGCCGCTCCCATGGCACCTCGGGCTCTACATACGGCAACATTACCATAACTGTGTAATATGCATGTTGTAGTTAAGGAGTTGGTGAGATGCATTTGTTATGTCGTAGTGTATGACGGCCGGACTCGTTCCGGGCTGACTGTACCTGGTTGTAGTGTTCGGAGTAGTGCCGGACGCCCTGTAGCGGGCGTGTCCGTGCCGCGACCTGCGGCATCTCCGACACGATCCGATCTAAACCATCGCGACGATGGCCGACCGCCTGGCCTACAGACTCGCGGAAAGTCGCGTAGGCGCTGGCAGCCGTAGATCTGAACTGTCTGATATTATCGAGATACTAACTTGATATTGTCGAGATACTAACTCGATTTTATCGAGTTAGTATCTCGATAATATCGACTAAGTAACTCGACAATATCAAGTTACTATCTCAACAATATCGAGTTAGTAGCTCAATAAAATCGAGTCAGTATCTCGACAATATCGAGTTAGTATCTCGATAATATCGACTTAGTAACTTGACTTAAGTCACAGTACATGATGTATAGTGCATGTGCATATACTACGGAAGCGTAGAAGGGCCACTCAGGAAATTTATTTTTTTTGAATTCCCGACTTAGTAACTCGATAATATCGACTTAGTATCTCGATAATATCGACTTTGTATTGCGTCTACAATTGATTTCTAAGCTGAAAAATCGATATTAAATGAGATATTAGTCATTTTGTGCTCTGACATTAAAGATGAGGTCAAAGGTCAAATTCAAAGTCATAAGAATATTCAGCATATATCATTTCCTATATGTCCAAAATTGATATCTAAGCTATGAAGTCGATAATAAGCGAGATATCTATTTTGTCAGGTAACCTAATATGTGACCCGGACATATTCTTACGCATTCTATTCCTTGTATGCTGTGGCTTGTTAGATCAAAGATACGGTAACCTAAAAAGACAAATTTGAACTAGGGTGAAACAGTTCTACAGTCGACCAGGCAGGAGTGGAGAAGGGCAGGCTATCCATTTCGATGCTATCCATTTCGGGATTAGGGTAGTTCTTAGTTGTTCGTACCAGTCTGATGACTGTGAGTGGTAACTATATATATTTTCACATTTAGCGCCAAGCACATAGTTATTACATTTAGCGTCAAGGCATATGCCTTGGTTTTCACATTTACCGTTAGTGTGTTTTCACATTTACCGTTAGGTTTCACATTTAGCGTTGATTTCACATCTATCGGTTCAACAGACGTCTTCGTCGTTTTAGGCTGTAATACTTCTCTCACACATAAACATATATATATATTTGTAAAAGTGAAATACATTAGTATGTGTAGGTTTAGATATATATGTTAATATTTTCAACTCAATATGAAAATAAAAATAGAGGACAACTTGATATTTAGACCGCACACAGAAAGGTGCTAAAAATAAAGTAACTCTCAAATACGTTTCTCCATCATATTCATAAATACCAGTTCGGCCTAAAAAAAAAAATTTCCGTTTCTCGTCCTCATATTTTTTCAAAACTGGGTAGGGAGGGACTTTCTATTTTTTGTTTTTCATTTTTTATCTTGCAAAAAATACCGTCCTCAGCTCAAGAGAAAATTGGGTAGGGAGGCACTTTTAATTTTTTTATTTTTGGTTCGGCGACATTCCACACATAAGAAATGAAAAAAAAATGATTCATTGATTGATTGAAAAAACACTTGCGCACAGGCGCATTCAAGCCCAAATATATCAAGACTTTAGAATTGAAATCATATGTAACACATGATAATGATTTCATTTCCAGAGGCTTGATTTATTTGGGCTTGAAAGCTCTTGGCCGGGCACATTGGCACTACTGGTGTGCCATCATCCTAGCAGTCATCACAGACAGGATGATTCTGTGTACTAGTGGTATTATTATCAAAAACCGTCAGTTGATAATATATTTCAATAGTGAGTAATTGTGGAGAACCGTTCTATCAGTTAAAATGTCCATTGAAGTATACATGAGGAATATAGGAAATCAATTCAATCACAATTTTATATGTATTATTACATACACGTAACCACATAGATAAACTGTTTTTGAAAAATGGTAGCGTCTTTGTCTCATTTGACAATCATAAGCAGCCCCCCTGACCCTAACATCATTCTAGCGACACAAGGTTGCATGTGAATCATAACCCCTTGATATTCTTGACTTTCTCAATAAATTATTAGTGGTTTGTTATGTTTCACATGGGTTCTATAGATAATTTTCCGTCTTTAGTGTGATAAATTCACGGTTTTCTTTAATCTTACTTTACTAAATAATCCAAACTGCCGTTGAATTATACCAACGATTGGGTCTTGATGCTAATTGCACTTACATTCTATACTCATCCTGAAAATTTCAAGGCTTTTGCATGAAAACTATATGAGTTTTCAACAATTTTAATTCTAAGAATTTGGCAGACTGGCAAATCATAGCACATGTAGCATATGTATTCAATGGACTGAAACAGATAATTGAATCGGGATATCAGGTTTATATTTCGTTTCACAATCACATACATATAAGACTACCTACTGACAAAATATAATTCATATATCTCAGAAACGCCTATATATTAAGGGCATAGTACGGTAACTTGCTCAGCCAATCAGCGAGCTTTCGCCTCACTTAGGCAATTTAAAGGGAAACTATTGTGTGACATCACCTCATATATTTCTTTACGCCAGATTTATGGACGAGTGTATATTCTTTTGAAAGAACGCACTGCTTGGAAAGAATAACCCTGTTTTCATGGCAGTATCTTGCTATCGTTTTTCTCAGGAGATGACGAAGCAAAGGGGATTTGAATGGCCATCAGCACCCACAGTTTCGGGTATTTTCACCCCGGGTCCATTCAAGGCAGAATAGCAAAAAATCCCATGTGTCGTCAAATATATTCATGCTTATCACGCGATGCCCAATACGTCAATTGACAAAAATAGCATAGTGGTTAGGCTGGGATTTTTTTTTAGGAAGGTGTTATGGACCGTCGAAGGAAAATCATTTAACATTGAGTTGAATGGCCCATATAGTTAATATACTGTAGCCTTAACTGATTACACAATTTTCACTGTGCGTAGCTTGGGAGCGCAAAAAAATGTCATAATTTGTTTGACTAGGTAACAGTTGAAGGTTCCCGACCTAATTCAATGTTCATTTGCCGTGTTTTGCGTGATTAAGGAAAAAATTGTGGACTACACATAAATCACATGGTCGGTCGGCATACAAAAATGTTATAACTATCCTCAGCGGCCAAATTATGACTTGAATTACACTTTGTTTGCACAATATTAACGATACTGATGCATTTCAATAGCTCAGCCTTCTACAGGCTGGGGCAGTGGCCCCTGCGTCTTCCTCCTCCGGACCCTCCTCGTAGTCCGGGACGAAAGCCGACTCATCCTTCTTTCTCACAAGCACTGGTGCTGAGGCCCACTCTGACGTCGACGGTTTGATCACACTGCTCTGCAACATTTTATTCATATGCTGCTCCTCTTCCTGTTCGAAACCCAGGGGGGTACGTCGCATTCTCTGTCGTACTGGGGTCGCGTCACCAGTGTGGATTTGGTGTTGAATGGCTGTAAACTCACCCAGGTCGAAGTCATGCCTCGAGAACACATCAGGGTACTCTCGCAGCAGGCTGGCTAGTTGGACTTGTTGCTGTTCGTCGAGGTCCTTGGCAGTTCTCTCGTACAGCCCTCTTACATGCTCTGGTACTTCGTCTGATGGCATGTTCACTGAACGGACTTGTTGTGATGGTTGGTCCGAGGTTGAATCTTCCTTTGGTTCCTCAGCCTTAATACAACGAGATACCGCTGGGCCTGTTGGGTTACCTCCCACCTGCACCTCTGATATCAGACAGCCCTGGTCGCAACGAGGCGCCTGAAATCATGGCCTCCTAGTTCAGCTCTGAGGAGTTTAACGACTCCGCTGGTTTCTCTTTTCGGCCATCCGGACTCCGGTTTCGGGCTTGATCCTGAACAAGCTTGGGGCACTCACGCTTGAAGTGTTCGGTGCCTTGGCAGTAGAAGCATTGCCTTCCTACTGGTGATGGTGACCTTGCCTTTGATGGTTAATCCGTCCGTCCTCCAAAGCCGGTCCTCCTTTGATCTCTGGCTGGGCTCAACTTGACTTGCCTATTCGGACAACCAGCTCCGTTAGCTTTTCGAACCCAGTAGTCACTGCTGTGGTCAGTTGGCTGATCAGTTTAGCTGACTGTTCAATCTGGTGTCCTTCGTCATTGCTTTTCACGGCATGGACATGTGTATCTCGGCTGGTGTCCGGTTCAGTGACAAATTGATCGAACGTCACTTGCCTGGCTAGATAGTTATTGGACACAGCCAGTGCCTTCTGATTGTGAAGCGAGCTCTTGACATGAGCCACGGCCTCAGGTAGGGTTGGTGGGTCCTTCTCTATTGCGAACAAAGCCGCACTCTTGTCTCGACAACCCTGAATGAAGTAGTCTATGGCTAGAGACTGCACGAACTCGTCATTCACGCCTGGAAAGCCTTCTATGGTCAATGACATGGTTCTGTCGGCAAAATCTTCCAGTGTCTTGTCCTCTTTTCGACGCAGGGTCTGAAGTTGCTTTCAGATTGTCTTCGGTGGGTCGAGGGTTCCATACCTGTCACACAGGGCATTCTCGAGGCGGCGGTCTGACAGGCGAGTCTCCTCAGGCTTGGTGAAGGCAAACTTGAGAGCAGGCCCTTGAAGGCTGGAGATCAGTCGATCACGTTTCTCCTCTTCATCCCAGTTGTATATTCTGGCCATTTCCTGGAGCTGCAAGATGAACGGCCGATACTCTCCGGTACCATTCCCGTCAAAGGTCGGTGGCTTGGGATAGTGTGGTCCTCTCGGTGCTCGGGGTGGTTCGTCCACTTGACGTCGCCTTGGGTGATCATCCCGTTGCCGACGGGTTCCTCTTTCCAGGTGCCTCCTTGAGTGCCCATCAGACTCAGTCCCAATGTCTGAGTACTGTGTTGCTCTGACTGGATGGATGTTTCTTGGGTCTGTGTGGCTTGTCTATCTCCTCTGAGAAGGAGAGGTCTTCTGATTCTGGAGAGGGGGTTTGTTTTTGTAGCTCCAGCGTCCCTCCTAGGCTTCTGGTGTTGCAGACATGCTGAATATTGACTCTTGTCACCCTGGTGACGTCGTGAAGTTCTCGGCTCAGCGGGCCAGTTGTAATGTTCCGGTGCTGCTGGCCATGGTTGGGGGGCTGCTAGGTGTCCTGGCGTCGCAGGCCATGGCTGAACTTCCACTGGGTAGTTGTCATTTACCGTTGTCCATTGTCGTAGACCCAAGTCGCTACAAGGCGCCGCGGGTCTGGTCGACATGGCCATCCCGTCTCCAATGACACTGTCGTGATAGCTTGGTTGTTGGGCTGTTCCCTGGTGGAAGTCCTGGATGCGATGAGGCACCGGGGCTCCACCAGACGCCAGTCGTTGACTCTCTCTTCCGTCCTGTCCCTGGTTGAAGTCCTGGATGCTACGAGGCACCGGGGCTCTACCAGACGCCAGTCGTTGACTCTCTCTTCTGTCCTGGTTCCTAGAATCAAGGCCAACACCACTTACAGTTTATGTGATGCCCTGGACGCAGCGAGGCGCCTGGACACCACCTTCCCTATGGGAGTGATGAACCCTGACAGTTGCTTCACTTGCTTGGTGACTCTGAAGCTCTGGCTGATGAATCCCGGCTTCAGTTTTGATGATGTTTCCTGATGGCGGGTTGTTCTGGTAGATGTGCTGACACTGGTCGATGATTTTGTCTATGAACCGCTCCTGTGATCATCTCACCATGCCCAGGCTCCTGTTTTCTTGTTTGATTGGAGGTAGAGCTGGTTCCTTCTGGTCAGTATCTGTCGGCTCCATCTCTTCCAAGGGCTGGTCCACTGTTTTCCAGGCCTCCACTGGGTTGTAGCGCTTGTAGAACTTTGGACTGAGGTCCAGGCTGGTTGATGATCCGCGACTTGATTTTTTCCTGTGGATCTTTTCACTCATGTCCTGCAGGAGTTTGTCAGTTTCCATCTCCTTTCTTTTCATCCTTCCCATTTCCGCCATCATCATTGCCATTTGTTCCTCCAATGTCGGTGAGGGGGCCTCGCTGTGGTCTTGATTGCTTTTGGTTGTACTCTTTGCATCCTTGGATGCTCCGTTTCAGGTCAATACAATTGATGTACAGACATATTTTGGAGTCTGTTGCTGAGGTCCTCCAGTTCCTTGTTGTCGGTTGGAATCCCCAACAGCATTCCATTGGTGATCTGTTCATCATAGAAATTGGCTGGCAGGAAGGTTGCTATGATGAGGTCTTGGATGGTAATCTGCTGACCCCGACATTGAAGTGCAACAATCTTAGCTGCCCGCGCACTTCCAATTCCACGCCAAGCCTGAAAGCGCCATGACAGAAAAAAAATAATTAATTCGCCTGGGCGGATTAATATTCTGCTCAGGCGGACTAATAATCTGCCCGGGCAGACTAATAATCTGCCCGGTCGGCAGATATGATACTTGGGCCGAAAAATCAATAATAATAATAATAATAATAATATTAATAATAATAATAATAAAGATTGGGGTATGTCCGACTTTGGTAGCACTTACCCCATGGGGTAAGTGACGCACTTACCCCATGGGGTAAGTGAGACTCGCATCATCTTCTTAAACCATAGTTTAATAAGAAAATGCCTGTATTCCATTTTATTTTCATTTTAGCTTCCATTTTATTAGTCTGCCTGGGCAGAATATTAATCTGCCCGGGCAGATTATAAGTCCGCCCGAGCGGAAAATATTTTTTATGTCATGGCGCTTCCAGACTTTTGTACAAAACAATGTAGTCCGTGTGAGAAAAAAACTAACAGATATAAGTTTCAATCTGCTATGGGTCACACAAAATAAAATTATAACTCTGCAAACAGGTACTAAAGTTTATAGCTGCTGTTTCTGAGTCTAATTATGCGCCCGCAATGCTCATGCAAGCACCTGAAAAAAAATCAATATTTCTAGGCACGGCCCGTCAGTCACGAGCCCTCGTTCGCCTAAAAAATGATCTAGAAGAATGGCGGCGAAATTGAAAATTCACTCGAATTTCACCAAGTGTTTTTGAGACGATACCAGTTGTTTTTCAACTGGAAAACCGCGACCAGATTATCCTTGTCGCCAGTTGTAGTAATATCTAACCTCGTAGTTGTTGTCAGCCTCCATGAGCGGAGAAACTTGGCAGGCAAGTCAGTTGTAGAATCTTGGTAGGTGTTGCTTTCTTGCCGGCCTGGGTAACGTCTGCTAGAGGGATGCGGTGTGCACTCGTCCCGAATGTTGGCGGTTGTTGTCCAGCAGGTCGCGCCACTTGCTGAGGGCGGATACTGGCTGGATTCGCCAGGTGGCAGCAGCTCCTGCCGTTCTCACAACACTCTCCCCAACTTGGGACAGTCTGCAAACTCCCTGCTAACGGATGCCAACATGGCCCTGTGGGCTCGCCTGATGGTGGGTCTAATGGACTTCTTGCTGCAGGCCACCCGCCTGGCTTCACTGGAAGCACTGTGGGAGCACGCCTGCGAGCAGGGATGGGTGCCTGGGGATCCCCGCTTCTGCTTGTCAACTGCCAGCCTCCTTACACTCATGGGTTTGGACCAACACTGTGGACGGCCTATGGTCAAGCGGAAATGCAGTGAGCTAGCGCTCCTAGCCAACTGGAACGTGCTCTGTCGCATCCTTGCCAGCATGACACCACAGGACTGGGACACTGAGACTGACGCTGACGCTGACAACAATTGACGCAAACTGTCACCTGGACAAAATGGCCACACCATCGCCCGGCATTGTAACCTGGCCCCATCACTGGTCTGTCTGCAAGCACAGATCAACGCTGCTACCTTGTTCAACTTCTTGACGTGGTAATCATCTCCTTTCATCCCCATCTCATCCCTTATAGTGTGTCGCTGCCTCGTGCATGCTGCTACCGATGGGTATCGTTACTCCCATGTCATTCATCTCATGTCGTCCATCCCTGTTGTGGGTGCGCCGCAACCTCGCGCTCGCCGCCGCCTGCAATGGGTTATATGTTCTGTGTTGTTGCTGTTAAAATACGCCGCAACCACGTGTTCGCCGCTTCTCTCGGAAGGTTCCATGTTTTGTATTGTCTGTGTCTGTCCTTATGTGTCTCACGATTGTTCATCCCTGGGTGTGTCGCGACCACGTGTCTGTTGCCACTATAGGAGACTCACCAGCACTGCATCCTCAAGTGTGTCACAACCTCGCGTCTGCTGCCACTTGAGACCCCTCCAGGCTAATTTGGTTAATTCATAACGCATTTTCTTCCAAATTCGAAATTACGATAAATTATCACATTTAGCGGCTGTCAACAGAAGATAGAAGAGAACAGGTGTCTGCCTCCAGAAAGTTGGGGAGAGTGTTGTGAGAACGACAGGAGCTGCTGCCACCTGGCGAATCCAGCCGGTATCTGCCCGCAGCAAGTGGCGCGACCTGCTGGACAACAACCACCAACATTCGGGCCATGTGCTAACGTTACCCAGGCCGGCAAGAAAGCAACACCTACCAGGATTCTACAGCTGATTTGCCTGCCAAGTTTCTACCCTCGTGGAGGCTGACAACAACTACAAGGTTAGATATTACTACAGTATTGTACCATCATCTGGCAATAACGGTAAGTACTCCGGTAAGTATCATACATTTCATGGATACATTATGATGTGCTTAGAGGCCACACAACACCAATGATATTGCGTCATATCCGTTACAGCAGAGAATTCCCTATTTTGAAAAAGGAGGATGCCTTTGATCCCCCGCAGAATGGTGGGGGATATTTTGCTATAGCTGGTTATTGACCCGAGCTGGTTGGCATTGCACACGAACAGTTTCAAGACCACAGCACGCACAGAACGGCTCGGACGACGAACGATATATGGGTTGTCAGGCATGAAAATCAGTCGTTTCAAGGGGGTACCCTCAGAATTCGAGCTGTAGCGAAAAATCCAAATTATCAACATATATTTTCTTTACTATAGTGAGATGAGGAAATGAATTGGCTAGCCTTGTATATTAGCTGCTAAGGTTCATCTTGTTCTGGGACGGAGCTATGGAGACTTGAATTTGGGCTTTTTATCATTGTTTTGTGTGGCCGAAGAAATTAGTGAAATCTGTTCTAGAGGACCGCCCGAATTTCGCAGTTCGCAGACTACCAATATGAGTGTGTACGGCTCCACCAGAAGATCATGGACTGTGAGGGAAGGGACAACCGACTATACCACCGCCTAGTCAAGAAACAACGGGAGACAAATCTGGGCATGCAAGATCACATGATCCAGGCTACTGTGGAACGCCTCAAAGTGGGGAAAGCTGCAGACTTGTTCGGACTCTCCATTGCCTGAAGATTTATCGAATTATGACTTTGAAACAAAGTCCAAAGATCAACCTTGAATCCGTCCTCATGAACCCCATTAGGTACAAACAAGAATGGGTCATGTGCTTTATATACTAGACAAATGGAGAAAATTTTATATATATCCATTCGGGCATTCAGGACTTAATAATCGCAAACCCAAAACTATTGAAGGTAGAAAAAATAACACAGACTAAATTAGGAGGAATGAAAGGAACACAGCCAAAACCATAAAGGTATACCTCGGGTTGAAATGTTCCACTAACGATCCGTTTCGTTTAATAGGCTCAACAAATCTCACTGCGAACAAATCTTAAATTTTTTTAAAGAGACTTTGCGTTAGCTCCTCCAACTTTCATTGTCTTCATTGCTGGGCTGTGAAGGTGCATATCGCTGGGCACAGTAATCGCGCCAGATCTAACATAATAATGTCACTTTGGAAGGATTGCACTTCACATCATCATCCCCGTCAATGTCAAAATGTTCATCCTTGTGGCTTTCGATACAGTGTTGAATTGTCTTTTCGGCATCTTTATATTTTGCTTTGTAGTGGTAACAGCGATAATGATCGTGGACATATACAATATATAATATTATTCAATTACACACATGTGAGGTCATCCATGAAGTTATAATATTTTTACACGTGTTTTTATACACATGGACTACCGGAAAGAATCATGGGCCCTGCCTAAAACGTCGGGAAAAATCCTGGACACCCAGGTAAAAATCATGGGCTTTTGATAAAAATGGAAAATAGGCACTGCATAGTGTATCTACATCATGATAAATTTGTCAATGTTCACAGGTAAATGTTTGTTTCAATTCATCTATCAAATAGACATATTGAATGAGAAATACATATTTACCGTGCCTATAAATCAGCGTGCTGTGTACCACCGGAAAGAATCGCGGGCATCCCGGGGAAAATCAAGGGCAATTTCCGGTAAAAATCTCCTCACGCATGGGCAAGCTCCGCCACAGTGCTAATATCTAATCACCTTTTAAATATTTCACCCAGATCTCACACGTGACAATTTGTAAGTCAATACCAGTTTATAAAATTGTCAATTTTAGCACCGGAAAGCTACGTCACAGACGGTTCTCCTACTTGAAGCAGGTAGCTACAATATTGGATTGGATTGGTACGGTGTATATAAACAAACGGCGGGAATATTTGACGCAGGTGACAAGTGAATTCTGATCTGTCGTCATCGATCTCAGTTCATTCACATTTCGTATTTGGTTTTCTGTTTCTTCAGGTGAGTTCTTATGTATATCTAGTATCATTGACCAAAGAATCATACTCCCCAAGTTAAATTGCCCCAGTATCACAATTGATATTTGACAGTTGACATATTTGACAATGGAAACTTCCGGAAGCAAAAATGGCGGGAGTTGGAATTTTGACAGCTCTCACGATTAAAGTCAGCGCATAATTTATTGGCGCGAACCTATCTGGTCATATCTCGGAATATACTGACTTGTATTAAATGAAATTTATATAAAGTGAAAACGGCACCATGACCATTGTTTTTCTGCCGTGTGCGTTTCTCGTGGGTAAATCTAGGAAAATATTTATCCTTATGGGGTTTTAACATGGGAATTCTAGCTTGCCATTTTGATGCTGTATGGGATTGAGTCAAATCAACGGAATAGCCGATTTGAATAGCGGTCTTCTCAAAGAAGTTATAATGATAAAAATTCATTCTATTGCTCGTGCTTGCATATATTCCGCATTAAAGAAATCACAATCACACAATATCCACGGTAATTCTTCAGTCCGAATGTGAACTGCTGGATTCACCCAGATGTATGACGACCCGATCAATGTGGATCTCGTCATTGACTTTGAACGACAACTTCATATTACGCGCATATATATTATACACGTATGTATACATGTGTTATAGTTTACGGGTATTTTGGCTCATCTGTTAAGGAATACATGCGCTGTACGGTGAAAATATATTATCAGGAACAAAATTTTGCTTGACTGATCAACAGCGCAATGAAGCACAAACATTTTATCATTTTTTTTAAATATATTCCATAGCTTCTTTGAAGAAGAAGAATTTATTTTACATATACTGAAGAACAAAAACTGAATTTCACAAACACAATACATTCCAGCACATGCCGGACACCAGAAAGAGCAGGGCTCATCAAAGCTGGTGACCGTGGACAGACATTACACATAATGTCTGTAGAGAACGAAAGGAAAAATAAGAAAAAGAAATGAAAACACGAAAACTAAACAGGAACACTTAAGTACATGGAAAGGAGAACATATGTACAACACAAAGAACAAAACTAATATACATATACAAGGAACATGTACTTATGTTAACATACAATGGATTACTATTAGCCTTAATCAAAAGCAAGAGACCAAACTAGAGCAGTATGTCTTACGTACTAGGTACATGTAAGTAGTAGTTACGCACATAGTGTTGATAAGGAGCGAACTTAAACGAAGAGATTACAATTGTCTTAGCATACAATACCTAACTAGTGAGCCCGAAGACAAGTTTATTGGGCTATAACAGTTGGACAGGACTACACAGGTTGAACTTGATGTTGGCCAGTAGCCAGAAAATAATATATTAATATAAAACATAGATCTAAGCATGCCAATGCAGGATGCAAGTATATCTGCATCACAATGAAAACTACCATGCGGTTTGAAGCTTAATTATCATGATTATGTACATTATAATAACATGCGATACTAGTGAATTTATTACAATCAATACCAACATGCAGTACATAAATTAAAATCATGAGTCCTTAATTATGTCCGAGTAGAGTGAAACTTATAGAATTGTTCATGCACACTTACAAAGTAAATGTAATCGCCTTAACACTAGGCAATAAATGTACCCTACCCTGTCATGGCAAACTTCTCCAGGTGGTCTCAGCTTACAATATACCTGTTAGCCAAATGTTTTTCAATGTTGGTTTTGAACACTGAAATCGATGATGAATTTTGAATATGTGTAGGGTAGTCTTGCCATAATTTTGTACAGTAGTTGTTTAGGAGAAGTTTACCATGCTGTGTGTTTGGACGTGAAACTGTAAATAGCGCATTTTGTCTTGTTGTACCAAGACAATACCAACAGAGTCGGAGTTTGGATTCAACATACCTTTAAATATGCCGGGAATCTTGCCGATAGTATACTTAAACAATAACACGTACATTTTAAATAAGTGTATTTCATGTAGTTTCAGAGTCCCAGTATTTATGTACAACATATTGGTCGGGTACCTTTTTGGTGTTTTTGGTCTGCTTGTCAGAATTTTAATAAGTCTATTTTGCATGATTTGCAGGGGATACAAAACAGTTGATTTGGCCGTGCCATATATCTCGCAACAGTATGCCAGCCTAGAATATATGAAAGAACAATAAATTGCATTTTGACAGCTTCAGGTATGTGATTTCGTATGCGGTAAAATATTCCGGTATATTTAATCAGTTTATTACACAAGTCCTCAACATGTGCTTCCCAAGATAAATTTTCATCAATAATCAGACCCAAGTATTTGGTAGAGTGTGTTTGATAAATGAAGTTATGAGAAGTTGAGAAGTTGTCACAACAGGAGTGATTGTCATTTTTCTTGGAATGGAAGATGGTAAAATTTGTTTTGCCCACATGTAGTGTTAGCCTGTTTGTGTCAAACCAAATTTTTAATTTTGTGAGAGCAATTTTGGCTTTATCAACCAGTTTGGAACAGTCTCGATCATACAGAAATATATTTGTGTCATCTGCAAAGAGCCGTATTGCTATACCAGGTACGGCACTACTGGTGTCGTTGACGTAAAGTAAAATTTGAGACAGTCCCTTAACCAGAACTGAGCTGAGCTCAGAGGATTTTAATTGGACTCAAAGCCAGAGCAACGTGAGCATAGCCGGGCACGATACAAAGCTGGTCAAAAATTAGACACCATAAATCCTCAATTCATATATTGATGAAAACTGAATATGTTCGTCTGTTTAGCGAGATAACAATGTACTGCAGTCAAATATATAAATTATGTCCTGTTCGGCCTGATATACAGTTTCACACCCAAATATAAAACATTCTCAACCTTTCCGAGCCATCAAAATATGAACCACTATCAGTTTTCGAACAGGATAAGTCATTACATGTTACTTTTCAGACCGTTGCACACCACTGGTCAGACCAATGATATTTCTTTGCATTAATGAGCTGTTGCATTGGCATTCACCACTGTGTTAACGCTCCGCTTTCCCGCCCATTGTTACAATGGTAAAATCCCATTTAAGGTTGTTCGAAACACCCGGAAAGGTGTTTTTATTGAGTAAAAAGTTATATTTCTTGATAGCTAGATATGTGATGGTTACAAAAAGCAGAAAAAAATAGTAGGTCACCGTATGATATTTTTTGCTATGATGCATTTTGTTGACCTCCTATCAGTCTTGAAAGTACCTCAGCAATAGCCACAATCCATTACATCATGACATGCAATCTAACTGCATATTTTTGCCTAAAACTATATATTTATAGGATTTTTCAGTACAGAACTGTTGTATATGCAACGGTTCATTAAACTGATGAAACAAAATTCGCTAGCACTGAGTTTGATATGTTTCGTGGCAAGAGTAAGAACATGTGTATATATTTCAGCACTGAAATTTTACAGAAAAAGAGTAACTTCTGATAATTCATACAACGTTGAGTATCACTGCTCGGTCAGTAATACAGTATTTTTTTCTAATTTTTTTACACATATTTCTTCAATGATATTTTGGGTTTGTAAAAATAATGTAAAAAATATACCTATCCAGGTTACTTTTCGCGATATAAGCGTTAAAACATGAAAAGTGTCATTTCATGGAAACAAAAAAATCAATAATTTCATGAATTTGGAGTGCATACTATGTCAAATTATTCAAGTTTTTGTGAGTATGAATTGAAAAAAAAATCATATATTTCATATATTGTATGTTCTGACTTGACTCAGAAATGTATAAAAGGCTGGCATGGTAGATGTGATCATTAGCATGAACGGTATGGCTGCTAGAATGAACCACTAGATGTTGACTGGTCAATTGGCTCAGATGAGATTCTCTCCGGTCGCCAACTCAGTAGGCCTAATAGTTGAAATATCCCCATCAAATTTGACAAGTCAGTAGAACTTTAGGAATAAATTTCACCCAATTAGCTTGAGCAAGATGACCGCCACATTTGGCACAGGATTTTGCGATAACTTGTAGGCCTATACATACGGACAACGTGAAGATATAGCTTAATATATATAAATGGCTGATAACGGATTTGACTGAGAGGGTAGCGCTGATCTGTGCGCGGTGAATTTTGGAGATTATTTCGTCTATAGGTCTATTTCATGCATCTCGATGAATTTTGGCAGAAAATCGCCTAACATAGTGTAAATTTCTGGGCAGATAAGCTGCGGAAACAAAAAAGTTAGCCCCATTCGGCTTACATAGCGGAACGGGTATGGTAGACGAAACGTGTCAAAAATGACAACTGTGACGAAAACGGAGCCCCGCGAAATCGAGTCTGGTGGGCTGTAAATGTTGCGGCCCAATGAAGCTGAGCTCTTCTTATGATGTATTCCTCTTAAAGAGTGAACATTTGGTATATTCAGGCTATATAATGGACAGGCTATAGAGGAATTGATGTATGTCAATGGAATGTTGCTTAGTGGAACTGGAAATGCATATGCGTGTTTGGACAAACTTAGGGGCGCATAGGACAAACTATTATAAAAGAGTGTGTGACGACCTCTGGATATTTTGTGGTGAACTTTGAAGTTCTAAGAGATTGGAATTGTGAAGAAAACACTCCACAGGGGCACAAAATGCAGGATTCGGCGGATGGGAGGATGTGGTAAGAAACGGAAGAAACCCTCACACTTGTTTTATTGGTCTTACACAGATATCATATACAAAGTAATGAGCGCCACTTGCGCCAGCAACTCCCCCCCCCCCCCCCACCCCTCAAACTTGCTCTTGCATTCGTTGTATCTTTTGTCCTTGGTCCACTCAAGTCAAGTAGCAACAAATTCCATGTGTTATGCCATACTAGTACATTCATGCTTATTAGCCCTACGAGATCTGCAATACCATGAATAGTCTTTCAAAATATTATTATCGCTAAGCTTGAGTTGTATTGAAAATTATGCCATGATCCACAGAAGTGTTGTCAATTTATTTAACAGTGTTTTGAATAATTTTACGATCTGTTTGATTTTGTTAATCAGAAGATTTGGAAATTGTTAGGTCTACTAGTTTTGTTGTGCAAACGTTTACTCATATATATTAAAACTATGTAACGAATGGATGTTCTAGTAGTATTATCTTCTTAACCGAGGCTGGCCCACTGAAAGATACTAGACATATGCTGTGATGCTTCCAGTACTTTGTGTGTTCAAGTCGAGACTCCGCCGTACTGATTACAGACCGCCGGATTTTCCAGTACTCCCATTGCACGGCAACATTCATACCCCGCCGATCCCTATTTCACCCCGCCGTTACATTCGCTGTTTATGACACGTTTGGTCAACCATAGACGGGCCACATTGATGACGCGTTCGGTGTATCGAACAACCTTAAAATCATATTTATTGAAATAATTATCTTCTGTGTGAAGAACAAACTTCAAATTTACGTCAGCAACTTTGGTCACAGTCTTGTTCAAACGTTGCCTGAATTTCATATAATACAAGTCAGTAAATTCCGAGATTTCATGAGATATGTTCGCGCCAATAAATTATGCGCCGACTTTAGTGCCCCGTAGTGCCCTCTTAGTGTCGTTTCTGCCAACGATCAACGAAGTTAAGCAGGAATTCTACTCTCAGGATTACATAGACGATCTACGTTATGTATTTCAAGTAAGACTCGATGCTTCACCAGTGATATCCTGCTCATCGAAGCTACCGATCGCCCAACTCGTTGCTAACGCCTCGAAATGTAAACAAACCAGATGAAGAGTCAACACTGCTCTCTACTTGACAGTGATCCTGATCCTGTTGTCTGGTGACTCACACCCGAACCCTGGACTCGTGAGGTACCCCTGCAGTACGTGTAGCAAGCCAGTCCGATCTAACCAGCGTGGTGTACTCTGTGATGTCTGTGATTTGTGGGTGCACTGTAAGTGCATCGACATGGACGTCAACACTTATAACAACGTATCACAGCATGACAACGCCTGGACCCGTCCCAAGTGTACTGCTGATCCCCCGGAGTCCCCTTCTGCTATAGTCAACCCCCTCGAGCCCCATTACTCAAGACGCTGATGCACAGGATCCGTGGTCGGAGTTTGACTGCTTCAAATCGAAGGGCCTACACTTCGTCCACCTGAACTGCCGCAGCTTGGTGCCCAAGGTGGACGAACTACGCATCATCGCGGAAAAATGCAGAGCCGCATTACTGACTCTGGAATCAGCATCCCAGGCTATACAGTTCTTCGAAAGGATCGCAACCGGTCTGGAGGTGGAGTGCGCGCGTTCATCCGCTCGGACATTGCTTCCAACCCCCTCGAAGAACAGCCTCCTGACTTGGAATCAACATGGTTTGAGCTCTACCTGCCCAAAACCAAGCCAGTCCTCGTGGGTATTTGTTATAGACCTCCAACCTACTCTGACTTCTATGAACAGTTAACCTCGTTTTGTTCTAGTCTAACTTATATGTCAGAACTTGAATGTATCATATTAGGAGATTTTAATTCAGACTTTTCTGTCAAACCAAATGAAAACCATCTCAAGAAGGAATGTACTAGGTTCGCTAACTTGTTTGACATGACTCAATTGATTGAAGTTCAAACTATAGTAACTGACAGGTCGTCATCAGTTATAGATCTAATATTTGTATCAGACTCTCAAAAAATCAGCCAAAGTGGTGTAATTAACATAGGATTAGCGACCATATGTTAATATTCTGTACTAGAAAAGTAAAAAAGCAACACATAACTGTCACAACAAAGTTAAACTAAGATCTCTAAAGAATTACAGTGAAAATACTCTGTTGGCTGAGCTTGAACAGATTGACTGGTGTTGTGTCACTGATTTGTCCAATGTTGAAGAGGCATGGCTATCATTTAAAACTACATTTCTAAATGTTTTGGACAAAATTTCCCCTCTAAAATAAGTCTGTATTAAACAAGACACATCCCCATTACGGGGGAAATACTCCAGCTTATTCACGACCGCAATCACTGCCTGGAAATATTCAGAAAAGGCAAAGGCTCTGAATGATATGACAAATACATCTGTCTAGGTAACCTCGTACAGCGCAAGAAAACCAGCGCTAAAGCCGAGTATTTGCAGAATAAGCTGGACGAAAATAGAAACCAACACAAAAAGTTTTGGCAAACGTTGAAAACCCTTGTCACAACAAATTAAATCCAAAAATAACAATATCGGTCTCAAAATCAATGGTGAAATGAGTTTCGATAAGTCCAAGGTCGCCGAAAAATCTAACAACTATTTCAGTACCCTTGCCTCTTCACTACTACAAAAACTACCTGCATGTACTGGTGAATTTGGTTTGGACTCGGTTTTAAATTATTATAATCACGTAACATCTGCGTTTAATTTCCATAACGTCACAGAAGACTATGTCCTTAAGGTTCTTCAATCTCTAATTTCTAACAAAGCCACCGGTTCTGATAACATCCCCTCCAGATTTTTCAAAGATGGTGCTTTGTTCATAACAACTCCAATCACACATATTCTGAATTTGTCCCTGTCCACCTGTTCAATTCCATCTGATTTCAAACATGCCAAAATCACACCCATCCACAAGAAAAACAGGGGGGAGGCGGGTAACTACCGGCCTGTCTCTATTCTATCTGTCGTCAGCAAGATCTTTGAGAAAGCTGTTCATGAGCAACTCAATCAATACCTCACAGATCACAAGCTCTTATATGAGCACCAGTCAGGCTTCAGACCCTCCTACTCCACAGATACATGTTTGATACATCTCATTGATCATATCAAGCATAAACAGGACAAGGGCAACTTCACAGGTATGGTCCTTCTCGATCTTCAAAAAGCCTTTGACACTGTGGACCATGACATCAGATCAATCGGTCTTGAGAAGCCAGCTATAAACTGGTTCAGAGCCTACCTATATGGAAGGCAGCAGTGTGTCGGTATTGGGGACATTCTATCGGCACCTCCTAATGTGATCCGCGGCGTCCCACAAGGGTCAATCCTAGGACCCTTATTATTTCTCATCTATGTTAATGACATGCAGGCGGCAGTAAAGTGTAAATTATTACCGGTACTCTATGCAGACGATTCTGCCCTTATGGTTTCGGGCAAGAGCACTCTGGACCTTCAGTGTCGCCTGTCTTCCGAACTTCAGTCCATTGGGGACTGGTTAGTGGATAATAAACTTTCACTACACCTAGGGAAGAGTCAATTTTTTTTCGGTTCCAAGCGTAGACTCCATAATGTTGAGTCTCTGAATGTCACCTGTAATGGTCAAACCCTAACCAGTAAGACCTGTGTCCTGTGTCAAATACCTAGGCGTTGACTTAGACCAATCCCTATCTGGGTCTTCCGTAGCCGACAAGAACATCAGCAAAACTAACGCCAAAATCAAATTCCTCTACGGGCAGACCAGACGTTTGGATATAAAAACCAAAAAGCTGCTGATCTCATCACTGGTTCAATGTCATTTCGACTATGCGAGTGCCTCTTGGTACTCTGGTCTTACCAAGACATATAAGGATCGTCTGCAGACCACCCAGAACAGGGTGGATAGATATATCCTAAACACCCCACCCGGAACCCACATAGGGTTCATCGAATTTGAGCAGGTCCGAATGTTGCCTGTGGAAGCCCGTGTACAACAACTCAAGCTAAATCACATCCACAATATCATACACGGTACAGCCCCAACTTAACTAACCTCTCTCTTTCACATAAGTTCTTCCCGCCACAATACACGCTCTGGCCCCCTGTTATTGGTTATTCCTTCAGTTAAACCTTTTGAACAGTCTTCATTTGCCTATACTGGTGCTGTATTATGGAAAAGTACAATCATTGTCAAGTAGGTCGTCTTTTAAATCCAGTGTCCGAGCATTTTTATTTCAAAATATACATCGATTGGAATCAAACCCCTTCATTACATTTTAACCGGTCATATCTAGTCATTTTGTACCTGTATACACTTGTTGGTTATCCCTATCTATCCATGTTTCAATTATAATTTTCTCTAGTCATACTCATGTTTGTCACTTTACTATATTTATGTCTTTACATACTATTGTCAATTTATAATATTTATCTCTTTACATACTGTGGCGATTTTGCCCTAAGCACACGGCAGGTGATTGTAAACATACATGCCATTGATGTGGCCTTTTCGTTCTTGGCCTTGTTTCAAGTAGTATTGGCGCATATCGCGCACCCTGGTGGCCAAACCCAGTACTGCAGCAAAATTTTTTTGCCGACTGCCATTTTGGTTTTGACCAGCCATCAGAAAACATCGAAATATCAAGTTAATTTATATCGTTGTTCATAGCATTTGAGAAGTAAACCACTATTCATCCTGTATTAAAATAGCAGTAAGAATCTATTTTAGTGGTCATAACACCATGCGTAATGACAACGAAGCTATAAATTGTACAATCCTCAATTATCGCCCACGTTCATTAACTATCCATATTATCCATCGTGTGTTATTTAGCATGGTAGGACATGGTAAACGTCTCCCTAGCAGAATAAAATCTACCATTATACATTAAAAAACCCCAAATAACTTCTCGTGTAGCAAAAATGTTGTAAATGCAAGCGACTAGTCTGAGTAGGAACAGAAATTTGCTGTCTTCAGTCTTGGGAACTGTTTCAATCTCAATATTTTTTTTAGTTGACCCTGTATTTAATCATAACGTGTGTCTAATCTGTAGAACTGATGTGAATAGGATTGTGTATTATTTCTCGATTTCTATTGGAATAGATCATTCAGGACTACTTGTCCTGTACTGTCCCGTGGTTAGTGTGTGGTTGAACTAGAGGAAGAGACTTTTAGCACGGATTTGGTGTCCCTTCAACCAAAACAGCTTTGGAGTGTGTCCCCCGAGCTTTTGAATGTGTATTGTGTAGAGGAAGAGACATCTACAAGGTCATTGAAGAGTATGTTAAACCTGTCAGTAACGTACGACAGCCATATCAGAGAGACACAGAGCTATGTAGCTCAAGCAGTTGCATGTTCTTACATCATCAATGATAATAAGACTTAACCAAATCCTATGATTTTCAGGTACAAAGAAAAAGATTGCGATATTTCCCAACAAATTTATTTTCATACAATTTATAGCATATAGGCTATCTCTTTCCATGAAATGCCTCGAGATGTACTACAAGTTGAAAATTCACAAGTGCACTCCCTATTTTCCAAAACAAAATGCAAAAACTATTCAATATGTTAATAATATTATTTTGTGGTTCATTTTGAAATCCTTTGACCCATTCTGTACTTGACAATGGATCAAAGCTTACTCCAGCATATAAACAATGCATGCTTACACCATCAAGCGAAGACCCAGTTTGCAATTGCTTATCCAAAACAGGTATCATTTTAACACTGACTTCAATAGTCAAGGCATTGAATAAATGAATTTACATATACATTGTTTGAACAACGATTCTGCTAGTGTATCCGTGACTACATAGTTTCAAATTCAATCTGTATCACGCTTTTGTCAGGCTCGGCCATTCACAGCTACTCAGAATGATACATCTACATGTAAAGTTGGTAGCTCAGACACAATACAGAGGTATGAAAAATAACAAAATCTAGATTAGTTGATAATGACACAGTTTCATCTCATGAGATTTATTTTAGAAGTATCACGCTTTCGTCAAGCTGGCTCATTCAAGCTGCCAGAGTAACACCAGACACAGCTGTCAGCTCTGACACAACACTGACAGTAGCTATTGGATCCTACATCTACACTTTGAATGACAATCAAATTTAAATGCACCGGCTGCTCATTCCCACAGCAGCAACCCCATCTAAAGGCAATTAGTGAACAAAATGAAAACATGAAGGAGATTAGTGTTCGATTAACCCTCGAGATGAACCATACTATTTATTAAAATGCCATTCTCTCACAAGTGAATGTGAATTGATAAATAGTTGTCTGTAGGTTATATAGGAATCTTACGAACCTGGTGTTCACAAGGCATTGGTTGAAGATGAAATTCGTCACATTGAGATTGATTCTATCTGTAAGGGTAAGTACTACAGACGTTGGAATCCTTCCTCCAATGAATATGATTACAATGTGACTCTTGAGTTCATTTGAAAGGGTTAACAGATTCATTATTCAAGTTAGAATCATAAATGAATTCAGTATATTATATCCCATCTTAATGACCATGTTTCTCAATAAATCCACTGACCAAGTGAAACTCAATTCTGACATACATGATTATGTACTTTCGTTTCGACATGTCAGTGATAACATACATGTATACAGGTCAGTCCAGACCTTATATTTTCATCAATCACAGTTAAGTTTAGACATGTTCAAGCATATTACTCCCCAGTTCATACACACTACAGTTTAGTTCTTATATACATGGCACAGTTCGGAAATATACATATCACAGGTCAGTTCATCAATACATGTACAGTTCAGTTCAGAACATTTCCCTCACGGCACCAAACTTGGCAACTCAGAGAGCTGGCGGAAGTTGTTTCGGATCGAACGATGGTGTCTAATGGGCAAATATTGTCTGTTCGCAGCGAATATGGCGGCATCTTCTCGCGTATTTACCCTTAGTCTGTGAAGTCGTAGTGGGTGGTTCCTTGCCTCAAGCAGCCTTGAAGCAGCACTATCGGTTTCAGTGATCTCCTCTGCTTCATCAGCACTGCAGTCCTCCACGTCGTCTCGAGGCTGTTCAGTCACTTCTTCACCATCAGTGTCATCGTCACTGTCGATGACACGTGGTCCTTGTTGGTCACGTGGGCGAACGACGGGCATGGTGTCAAAACTTGGCAGAACATTCTGGAATCGCTCACTGAGTGTCCAGTAGTAGAATGGGAGATTTTCATCCAAGCGATGACCAAACTCCCTGCAAAAAAATACTGCACCTTTGAAGGTTTATGTATGGAAATAATAGCGGTTATTTCAATACCATTTGATTTTTCTGTACCTGACAGTTTTTCGTCAATAGCATTTTCTGTACCTGACAGTTTTTCGCCAACAGTATTTGAAGTGCTGTAAGGTGAATGATTCACCCATATGCCGCACGCACAAGGCAAAGAACTGCTCGACGTCATCGGTGGTTGCCGCCCTTGGGTGCTCTGGATATCCCAGCTCCCTGTTCTGTCTGCGGCGGTACTCTTGGCTCTCAATATTTGTTGTGAGCTCGACCATGGTTTCTCGGGACATGCCGCAGATGTTATCCATGGGTCTGAAAAAGTTATACATCCATCAATGTCATGGAAGTTTCAAGAAACAAACTTAATACAGTACCTAATGAAAAAATCATACTGTAAACAAGACCTTAGTTTTGTGCTTTCTAAAAAATTTGAGAAATTTGATGCCCACCGATTGATGTCAATCTTGGATAAGTCATAGGTCTCTCGATGCCATGGCATCCACTCATCTAAGATGTAGTTCAGCATGTTGTAATTGGCATGTGATCGCTGAAGCTGGGACAACCCTCGGCCATCGCTCGCCTCGTGCCAGGCAGCAACCAACTATAAAATGAGTGTTTAAGTGTTGCACTAAACTTTTCTCTAAAATAGTGATTGCCAACTAGATACAGGTCAGCTTAAATCCAAAAAAATTAGCCCAAATCCTAAGATAGGTTAACGGACAATTTTGTTTTCGGAAAAATCCGGACGGACGACGGACGCAAGGTGACAGCAATAGGTTATCAGACCCATGGTCTGGTAACCCAAAAAAAACTGCTCACAGCGTGCGTACCTGAACAAAGGTGCCATCTTCCTCGAATCCATTCTCTAGCATCCAGCGGGCAACGTGGAAAGACAACAGCCTCTCTGCATCAGGAACAGACTGCTTTCGTAGACCCACCAACGCAGCGTGCGTCAACCCCGTGCTGGCATCCATCATAGCACCAGTGAATGCATCTGCACTCAGTTTCTCGTATCGAAGTTGGCGAACATGACCTTCGGAAAATAATAAACGGGTACATCAATGTGACCCGAATACTGTAATCAAATATATGAAAAACTGTGGCAGCTGCACACAAAAAAACAGCCACAGTAAGCAGGTGGTGTGAACTAGATGCCATAGTTTAATATTTCATCAAAATTATTTCTACAATAAATGTACATGTACCTGCTATCCGCTTGAGAAGATGGCAGTGATCTGCCCTGTCGTGATGCACCTCTGCCGTAATACTGTCGATCTCGGGCACATAGACATACATGCTGAAGTCACGTCCTTGCTCCTTCAAATCCTGGATTGTTTTTCGAAACAGGAATGTGGCCACGATTGACCTCAGCTGGTCCAAGTACGACTCTTCAACATTGGGCCTGTATGGGTGTGCATCAAAGCCTTCTGGGACAAGACTTTGTCTGACAGCCTGGATAATAACGAATTGAAAGATGTGTATGTATGAAGTATACTTTTATACACTTTCCACTATAATAATCACCACTTTTTTCAAGTGTTTTAAATCATTGGACAAACCTTGACACACTGTTGCTTCGTCCAACCCTGTCGAGTGATGTTGTATACTGCCACGGATACCTCCAGTGGGATGGCCGGACAATACATGTTGGCGGCAAATGAAACTGTGTCCTCAGTAACTGCAAGTGTACACCCGTATCAATATGAAATTATTTATTCACATTTTTCATCATACAAATATGAAATATAAATATAAATCCATCAGTTAGAAAACACGCACAAATTTACTGACCGTCAATAGGGAACAGCATGCCCTCCAAGACATTAGTTCGCTTGCTCCGTACAGCTGCCTTCGCCTGGCGGATCAAATCCCACAGGTGTGTTGGTCCGCGTTCTCCCATCGATCTGAGCGAGCAGTACTCACCATCAGTCACAGTCCCTATTGCATGATGAATAACATATGCATATGTAAGTACCTATGTGGGCTACTCTAATAGCAATGACAATAAATAAACATCTGTTTATAGACTACCATTGTATGACATACCTACTACATGCAGCCCTTTCTCAACTAGCTTGGATTTGACGTCATGCAAGATGATGCGAACGGTCTTATCCTGTAGAACTTGACACGGGACATACTGGATCGGAATGGCGTATGGCTTGTGTTGACGGTGCTCCTCTGATATCATGATGACCAAGATGTGGCTCGCTGCAGTCCGTTTCTTTTTGAAGAGGTTCCGGAGGTACTGCGCATTGTCATCGCTGAGGAACTCAAGTTGTTTTTGTGCCTGCTGCCAGTTTTCAGTCTCGATGGCACGGGCGAACTTGACCTTCAGGGACTGAGCTCTTTCCAGCAGTTGGAGATATTCAGCCATATTCCAGTTTAGTTCTTTCAACTTCGACTCTGATATCCCAGGTTGACAGCGTTTCTTCATGAAGATATTGACAGCATCCGCATGTCCTTTCACGAGATCAATGTTGTCTGATTCTAGTTGATGAACAATTTCAGTGATGGTCTTTCGAAACATCCCTGGATCGACTGCTGAGCGTGCAGTGTCCAACATAGCAGTGCGACGGTCATACTCCAGACGAAGTTCCCGGAGAACAGCTGGATCCACCTCAACATCTCCGTTCCAGACACCTGTTTGGGACTCTTGCAATGCGATGTTGAGGTCCTTTGCATCAGCTTTCAGCCATACTCTGGAGTTGGGATGTTTCTCCGCAAAGGCATCTATTGCTCCAACCTGTCCATACACATTTTCAATGAATTTTTGCACACAAAGCATTTGCTATCATTTATACTCTTTTATAAACATAGCACCAAGGGTGCTGTAGCTTACCGGCAATCATGAGAAATGCAGAGTATTGATTTTCCAAGATATAAATTGCTACACTGATCTTGAACTCTAATTGTCAAAACATGTTCGTAAATGTTGCTGAAAACACATTTTCTGCATGGACTATAATACGAAATCAAATTACACATCACAAAGGTACATAAAGAGAATCTTATACATTATTTTGAGAAAAACTGCCTGAATAGATTTTGACAAAATGGCCACCAAAAACAAAATTCATCGTTTTTGTTCTTCAAGGTCATTGAAGGTCAAATTCAAGGTCATCACTCAAACCGCAATATATGATTTCCCATTTGAATGTGCCAATACTTAGGCTCTATTTTGAAGACTTCTTCGAGTTTACTCCGCACAGCTCCCATTATGAAGGAAAAATTGGGTGAAATTTTTCAAAAAAAGTCCAAAAAATTTTTCAATGGCCAAAAAAAAAAATTGTTTTTTTTTTGCTGGAAATAGCTCAAAACGAATGGTGACTTGATTTTGGTCCAAACAAATTTTTTGACGACCCGTCAAAAAATCAAAATGGCCGCCACACGCAGACCGGCGATTCAAGGGCAACGAAACTTATACACGTCATAAAGGTACATGAGAGAAGTGTACCTTTAAATCTCAAAAAACTCTCAAAACTGATCGGACAGTTTTTGAGAAAATGGCCTCCAAAGTCCAAAATTGGCAATTTTTCGTCAAAATGGCCGCCAAATAGGCAAAAACGATTCAATCAAAAAATTAGGCCAAGGGCCAAAGATAGGTTACCGGACAATGTTTAATATTTTAGGTATTAGCCAGGTCACTGGTTGAATTCAAGGTCAAGAGAATATTCAGCATATATAACATTAAGCATATATCATGTCCACAGTTGATTGCTAAGCTGTAAGTTCAATAATCAGAGAGAGATTAGCAATTTTATGCTGTAGCCTTGAAAATGAAGGGGCAAAGGTCAAATTCAAGGTCATCAAAATATTCAGTGTATATCATTTTCTATATCATGTATATCATGTCCACAATTGATTCCCAAGCCATACAGTCAATAGAGGAGCAAGATATGAGCCAGTTTGTCCTTGGACCTTAGAAATGAGGTCAGAGGTCAAATTCAAGGTCACGAGAATATTCAGCATATATCATTTCCTATATGTCCACAATTGATTCCTAAGCTGTAAAATCGATAATAAGTGAGATATTAGCCATTTTGTCCTGTGACCTTGAAAATGAGGTCAAAGGTCAAATTCAAGGTCATGACAATAATCTGCATATATCATTTCCTATATGTTCATAATTGATTGCTAAGCTGTAAAGTCGATAACAAGCGAGATATTAGCCATTTTGTCCTATGACCTTGAAAATGAGGTCGAAGGTCAAATTCAAGGTCATCAGAATATTCAGCATATATCATTTCCTATATGTCCACAATTGATTCCTAAGCTGTAGAGTCGATAATAAGCGAGATATAAGCCATTTTGTGCTCTGACCTTGAAAGTGAGGTCAGAGGTCAAATTCAAGGTCACGAGAATATTCAGCATATATCATTTCCTATAGGTCCACAATTGACTCCTAGTCTCTAATCTCAATATCAAGTGAGATATTAGGCATAATGTGTCCCATTATAAAGCATAGGAGAATTTAACATGGGAAAGTCCCATTTGAGCCGAGTTTGGGCCAAAATGGCCCACTTCGAGCGATTCAAGCGCAACGAAATTTATAGACATCATAGGAGTACATATGAGGAGTGTTATTTATCAAAAAGAAAAAAAGTTACTGAACAGATTTTGAGAAAATGGCCGCCAAAGTCCAAAATCAGGCATTTTTCGAAAACGGCCGCCATTTTGAAAAAAATGCGAAAATCAAAAAACTAAAAAATACCTCCTTCTTGAATTATTTTTAAGTATTTTTGTGCAAAATTTCAGAAATATTCGCCTGTAAACAAAAAAGATAAAAATGTGGACGACGACGACGACGGACGCCGACGGACGACGACGGACGCCGACGGACGACGGACGACGGACGCAACGCCATGCCAATAGGTTATCGGACCATAGGTCCGGTAACCTAAAAATTAAAAAAACGTTTTTAGATACTGGCCCAAGGTATGTTCTGACAAATTTATGGGGAAATTCATCATGTCAAAAAAAGTTACAGACCCGGACGGATGACGGACGGACGATAGACGGACGAAATACCACGACAATAGCTTATCGGCCCTAAGGATCACCTTAGGGCTTAAAAATAAGCATCACCTGTATCACTGGCTGGGTTGAATACTGTGCTTTCTCAGTTTCTTCCTTGCGCAGTCGTCGAGTAACTGTACGTCTGGAGACACATGCCAAGTTGACTCGTGCCTGAAATTAAGACGTAAAAATATACTTTATATTTATCACCACATTCAGTTATGGTAATAGGTTATCGGACCATAGGTCCGGTAACCTAAAAACTTTCCTGGAAATATTTTTCAGGAATTTTTGTTGAAAATGCCGGAAAGATTCGACCATAAACTAAAAATCAGAAAAAAATTTCAATGTCGAAAAAAAGGTATTTTTTGGAAAGAGCTGGAAAATAAATGCCGCAAAATATACAGAAGATGTACGTACTTTCGTTGGAATTCCTGTGTCTTCAGCAAGGCACCCACTCCACATCGGTCCTCGCATGAGACGGTCCTGCCAACCCTGAGTATTCGCAAACATGGACTCTCGCCATAGCCTGAAGTCTCGAGGTTCTGTCACCTACAAAAAATTATACGATATGAGTAGAGTACATGCTAGTTAAGTTGGCATGTTCAGGGAGTACACTTCCAAGTGTAATCAGGTGGTTTGACCAAATTTGATAAACTTCGAAGAACAATCAACCACAAATGTAACTGCTGATGTACATGAAATTTAATTGTTGAAAATCACTAAGATTCATTCAATTACATTTTACTACTGGTTAATAATATGAGATAATAAACTCTAGCTGATCATAATGATGATGTTTGAAAGCGGTAAACAATTCTATGCAATATTATCCATTTTGGGCAACAACAAAAATGCAAAAAGTTGTGGAAAAAAAAATATTTTTTTTCAGGATGAATATGAAACTTATTTCACTCACTCGCTAAATGGAAAAGGATGAAACAACATGGCATAATGTTTGAACTGTGTATCTGTCATTGAACTGTGTATGGAGAAACATCCAACATGGCATAACTTTTAAACAGTATTGGGTTAGACATAACTGTGAACGAAAGTTAATGACGGTGCACTTATGTAATCAAACCTGTCTTATATTTGGGGCTGTGAAGAACCTGATCTGATATTCGATCATGCCAAAAGGCATTCGGTCGAGTGGCATCAGTGGAGTGCCATCAGGCCGATTGGTAGCAATGCACTGAGCAAAGAGCTGCAGTAGATCACAGCCTTTGCCCACTACTTCCAGCCTTTTGACTGCACATGCACTCAAACCTATATTTAATTTGATTGCCACAGCAAAAATCATGAGAACATTTCCAAATTTTTCCTTGATTATTATACCAACAATTAGTCCAAAGGCTCCGAAAGGATCACCAGAGAAATCTCCCTGTTCAATTTATTTTAGTTATTTTTTTCCCAAATGTTTAGAATTCAGAAAATTTTTATCGTGAACTTTAAAGCTGAAAATCTGAACGATAGGACAGATGACGGGAGGTGTTGACCTGATGATTATGCAAACTATTGTGGCGATTTTGCCCTAAGCACGCGGCAGGTGATTGTAAACATAAATGCCATTTATGTGGCCTTTTTGTACTTGGCCTTGTTTTGACATGCTCCGTTCCAGCGTGCGTTGCCACGGCGACGTATTGTAATTTACGCTCCAGTAAACTATAACAATGGATCGATTAAACCTCGCGTGCGCCCTACAGTTTCTGGTGTATTATATATACACTGGAAGCGACTCGTTCGAGGAGATTGTCCAAGATCGAGAGACAGGACGCACACGAGGCTCGCCATGAGCTTTGTGTTCCCTGTTAGCGAGTAGTGGGCTCCTAGAGCCCTGGGGACGATTTCCGTGGGGAGGCCCGGGCTGGGAGAGACAAGTTGCTGACTCGGGGGCCTTCGTCCCTGTGGATCGCCAGCTCTCTCCCTTCCCGGGACGTGTGACAGAGGCTCTGGCCAGCATGTCGGGCTGTACGGGGTTCCGTCCCCGAGGCAGACCGCGGCTCGCCAGGCCCCGCCAGTTAACACCGTAGGGATGAACCAGTTTCTGAACGGTGTCCGTAGGCCTGGGAGTGTCGGGTGGGCTGTTACCTGGTTACCGTTAATGCTGAAGTAGTTACCGTGTCCGCCGCGACCTCCGGTGAGGATCCGGAATAGCGGATGCGCGTCCGCAAGGACTCGGATGAGAGAGGACTATCCTCGAGGATCCCGAAGAGCGGACGGTAGTCAATAACTTTACATTGGTGCCGTGACCAGGATCAGTCCGACAGTGTTCCATCGCAGCCTACCGTCACAGCGTTGTAGCCTCCTTCGTCCCTGGGGATCGCCCGCTCCTCAAGGACAACTCGAAGAATGGCAAAAGAAAGAGACAAGGCCAAAGATAAGGCCAATGAACCCAAGGGGAGGGATAAGGGTGGAAATGTCGCGGACCACACCCGGTCGCGCGACAGCCACCGTGAGACGTCTCCGGACGACTCCGGTGGCCGGAAGGAACGCGCGGAAACCTCCGTGGACAAGACCCCGTCCGCGGAGACGACTCCGGCGTCCCTGGCTCCGTCTCCGGACGTAGAGTCGCGCCCTGAGGGGCAGCAACAGAGATTGCTATCAGGGCCTGGCCCTGATCCGGTAGGCGCGGTAGGTGGAGCTGGCAACGGCGCTACCCCGCGCCCGCCTGAGTCCGGACGGCGGTCGTGGCAGGCGACGCTCTTTCAGGGGACATCTCCGGATGTCCGGGATCGAGTAGTAGCCGGCCCGAGTACCTCCGGGCAAGCGGATCAGCAGTACTGGATGCCACATCCAGCCGGAAGAGCTCCTGCAAGGGCTCCCGGCCGTGAATCCAGGCAGTCCGCGTCAGGCGGGATGGACCAGCTCACCCACACTCTGAGTGAGCTGGCTCCTCTAGGGCGCTATGACCGCGCCCGGTCGCCCCATCAGGGACGATCAGACCGGCGAAACCGTTCCCCCTCTCCGCTGTCACAAGGCAACTCGGGGCCTTTGACGGAGAGGGAGAGGTGGCTGATATCCGAGGCGCTTGTACTGTTCAAGCGGAATCAGCCGCCTTCGAGCGTTGACCCGTCGGCCATCTCAAGTCCGGGGATGTCTGGGCCAGTAGTCCCTCCCCAAGTCCTGCCGAGTCCGCAGGCGCCAGTGGCCCCCGCAATGGGACCCGCGCCTGCCCCGCGGCTCGGAGGCACCACGTTGGCGACCGCGTCGACCGTTCCGACGGTTGGAGCGCAAGCCGCGTGGCCGACTTACCCTGGCACGTACAGTGTGTCGGACGGGCAGTGGCAACAGGCGGCTTCGGCCCCAAGCTTTGCCGCCCCTTCTGGAGCCTACCCACTAGGTTCGATGGGAGCCCCGCCCGCACCTAGCCAGAGTGGGTTTTTAGCGGGAATGACCCCGGCGGCAAACGTGAGCTTCCCTGCTCCTCCGTCCGCGGCGTCGATGTTTGCTCCGGCAGACTCCGCCGCAGGCGCAGGAAGCGCACGGAACTTGCCGCTGTACACGGACGACCCCGGAGCCGGGACCGCACGTCGGGCGCGTAGCAAACGCGATGACGGGCCCGACCACTCTTCGTGGCGGAAACGGTTCAATGGGGATAACGCCGACTTGGAGGACTACTTGCTCCAGGTATGGCGTACCGCCGTGTACGAAGGATGGTCCCAGCATGAAGCTGGACACGTCCTCACGGGGAGCTTGGAAGGAAAAGCTCTCCGCGTGATGCCGTGTCTGCCGGTGGGAACAGTGACGTTCGGCGAGGTTGCTCGTCAACTTCGCCTGCTGTTCACGCCGACGACCAATCGGCGGCAGTCTGAACGAGAGTTCAAGGCGCGTATCCGCCAGCCGACTGAGTCCGTGACAGACTATGCGTTCAACCTACGCATACTCGGCCGGAGAGCTTTTCCGGACATGGACTTCAGACGGTTTGAGACGATGCTGATCGATCAGTTCATCGATGGCCAGCCTTACCACCTAGCGTACGGGCTGGCCACCCATGAAAAGCGATCGATGGAGGAGGCAATAGACTTTGCGCTTGAGGTGGCTGTCCGCCCTAGACAGTTGCCTCCAGCCCCGGCTCCGGCCTCGGCTGTACCCGCGCAGGCGGCGACTCCTCCTCCGGTTAAAGCATCGCAGGTAACCCGGTGGCAGGACCCGGTCGTCCGGGAACCCGCCAGGGAACCTACCCCGCAGCGGGTTAGTGCGCCGGCATCCTCTACAGGGGCGCCCGCACAGGCGGCACCAGTTGCCGCGCCGTGCTCGCCTTCGGACGAGTACGACATGGAGGAATACGACCTCGGCGCTGCGCAGATGATTGCGCACTGCGCCGGGATCGAAGCTCCGGGACCCGCAGAATGTTGCGCGTTCACCTCCGGACCGGCCCAGAACCGTCCCTGCTACTTCTGCGGAAAGCAGGGACACTTTTGGCTGAAGTGTCCGGAGTTGTTGGAACGCCTGCGGTCGCGCGGATACCAGGGAAACCTTCCTGGCCCGCAACGGAGGAATTCCTTCCGGTCTGGTCCTCCGGGACAACAGAACCGGAACCCGCGACAGGGAAACTAGATCCGGACGTGGTGGCGACCAACACTACGTCCGGGGATAGTTGTTCGGTGGCAAACGATGCCGCCCCACCCACTGATGAGCAGGACGAACCCCAAGTAGATATGACTTCTCCGGAAGTAGTCCTTGGAGATCAGTCCAGCTCCTCCGCGGCTGAGGCGGATGGCGAGGACTCCGTAGATGAGCCCGGCGCGTGCGAAGGGTATCGCCCTACCTGCGCGCTGGTGAGGGACTATTGCTGGTACCTGCCCCTGTCCTTCGGACGGGAGCCGGTCCGGTTCCTCGTGGACTCAGGCTCGGAGGTGACCATTGTGGCCGCCGGGACGTTTAGGAAGGAGCCCGCGCTCCGCAACCTCGAGTTGCGGGATCCCGGACCGTATAAGCTCTACGGAGCGGGAGACAACCGCATCCGTGTCCATGGCATCATCGATCTGCCTATTACCCTTGGGGACAAGGTGTATCTGACAGAGACGATCGTGGCGGATATCGGAGCGGCCGGGATTATTGGGATGAATTTTCTACGGGCCCACCGGGTGGTTGCCAACTTTAGTGCTGGCGAGTTCCGGATGGGAGGGGACACACACTTCCTCTTCCGCTCGGGCCCGATGCATTCATTCCAGATGCGGACATCGCGCACTGTAGTAGTGCCACCGATGAGTGAGATGATCATCGAGACGAGGCCGCGTCGTCCCCGCATGCCCCTCGATGGTCGACCGTGTATAGTGCAACCCGTGAGCAGTTTCGCCGCAGGAACTGGGCTCGTGCTGGGTGGGGCCCTGGTCATGTCCAACCCCCGCGCGATGCCCATCCTCGTGGTGAATCCTACGGATGCTCCGATTGTACTGAAGCGCGGATGCATAGCAGCCACTGCTATTCCCGCGTCTTCGTGTCGTGTCCTCCCGACGATCCTGTCTGCCGCGCTGCGTGCGCGGCGGCGGCCACCGGGGATGACCCGTTCACCCTGCCGGACCATTTGGAATCTCGGGTTCCGAAGGACCGGTTGGATGAAGAGCAGCGCCAAGCGCTCCGCAAACTGCTGCGGCAGTATGCGGATGTGTTCATGGGTCCTGATGGTGCGGTTGGCAAGACTGACGTCGCCAAACACCGCATCGACTTCGTGGACGAGCGTCCTCTCAAGCAGCGTCTTCGTCGGGCAGCAATAGTGCACCAAGAGGTCATAGACCAGGAGGTGCAAAAGATGCTCGACTTGGACATCATCGAACCCAGTGACAGCCCTTGGGCCAGTCCGGTGGTTATGGTGAAGAAGAAGGACGGCTCGTGGAGGTTCTGCGTGGACTATCGGAAACTCAACGATGCCACGCGGAAGGACTCATATCCTCTCCCGCACATTGAAGATACCTTCGATGCCCTGGCCGGGTCGCACTATTTCTGTGCTCTGGATCTGGCCTCCGGGTATTGGCAGGTGGAGATGGAGGAGAGTGATCGGGCGAAGACTGCCTTCGTTACCAAGAACGGGCTCTACCAATTCAAGGTAATGCCGTTCGGGCTCTGTAACGCACCAGCGACGTTCGAGCGCCTCATGGAGATGGTACTTAAAGGGTTCCTCTGGAAGCGATGTATGGTCTACATCGACGATGTCGTCGTGTATGGCCGGTCGTTCGAGGAAACCCTCACCAACCTCCAGATGGTGCTCCATCGCATCCGCGGAGCAGGGCTTAAATTGAAGCCAAGTAAGTGCGAACTATTCGCGCAGGAAATCCTGTACTTGGGCTTCATGGTAACGGGCACCGGAGTGAGACCAGACCCCGCAAAGGTGGCGGCCGTGCAGAAATGGCCTCCGCCCTGCAACGTGGCGGACGTGAGGTCCTTTTTGGGCTTCGCGAGCTACCACCGCAGGTTTATTCGCGGCTTTGCGGAGATCGCGCGTCCCCTTACTATCCTCACGGAAAAGGGCGCCGATTTTGTTTGGTCCGCCGAGCAGGCTGACGCCTTCTCGGGACTCCGGCAGGCCTTGGTAGTGGCCCCGGTGCTGCGGCACCCTCGTCCGGACTGCGAGTTCATCCTGGACACTGACGCGAGTAACTTTGCACTCGGCGGTGTCCTCTCGCAGATTGTGGACGGGCAAGAGCGGGTAGTAGCTTATGCGAGTGTGGCCTTGAGCCGCTCTCAAATGAACTACTGTACCACTCATCGCGAGTTGCTCGCGGTGGTTACGATGACCAAGCGCTTCCGGCACTATTTGTTGGGACGCCATTTCCGCTTGCGGACTGATCACAGTTCGCTGAGATGGCTCCTCAACTATAGTGAGGCCGATGGCTTGGTGGCGCGGTGGCTCGTCAAACTCCAGGAGTATGACATGCAGATAGAGCATCGCGCTGGTAAGTTGCACGGCAACGCGGACGGCCTGTCCCGTTGTCATAAGTGCAAGAATCCGGGTTGTGCAGGGATGGCGCCATTCCAGCAAGCCGCGGATTCGTCCTCAGACTCGGAATTGGACGTTCCGGGGAGACCGCAGGCCGCCGCCCCCTCTAACAACACGGCGGCCGGAGCGTTTAGGGCTAATCTCCGCGCGCGGACCCGCCGTTATCGGCGAGGGCGTCCCGCATACGAAGCGGAGGTGCGGCTCAGCTCCAGCGAGTCCTCCTCGAGTCCGGCGGTGTACTCCTCGTGGGTACCCTCGTCCTCTGGAGAGTCTGAGTATGAGCGGTCCTTGCCCCCTGTGGTGATGGCCGCTGCGGCGCAGCCGGACGTGACGGATGAGGAGCCTAATTACTTGGGTGGCTACTCTCCGGCGCAGATAGCTGCGACGCAAAGAGCTGACAGAGCTCTGGCACCGGTAATTACAGCCCTTGAGGCCGGCCAGAAGCCCTCGAAGGATGAGCAAAAGACCTACAGGGAGGAGACCTTGTCTCTAGTATCTCAGTGGGAACGACTCTCCTTGAGGGATGGCCTCTTATACCGGCGCTATGAGCCACCGACCCCACTGCCTCCAATATGGCAGTTGGTGCTTCCGGCGGAGCTGCGGAAAGAAGTACTCCACCAGTTGCATGACCTCCGGGTGACCGGTCACTTGGGAATCCGGAGGACCGTCCATAGGCTACAACAGCGCTTTCATTGGCCTGGTAGCAGCTTGGACGTGCAACGGTGGTGCGCAGCCTGCCCTCGGTGTCAAGCTCGCAAAGGAGTTCCGACTCCTGGCCGCCACCCCTTAACCACGGTTAAGGCGGGCGCGCCGTTTGATCGGATAGCTTTGGATATACTGGATACCCACCGGGTCACCCCGCGCGGTTTCCGGTACATCCTGGTGATATCCGACTATTTTACCAAGTATACCGACGCCTACCCACTGCGCCGCCAGACTGCGGACGAGGTAGCTCGGTTATTGGTGAATAGATGGGTGGTGTACCATGGGGTACCTAAACAGGTACATTCGGATCAGGGCACGCAATTTGAGAGCAACCTGTTCCGAAACCTAGCACAGATGATAGGCAGTACCAAGGTGCGGACCACCCCCTACAGGCCCCAGTCGAACGCTTTAATCGATCGGTCCTCAATATGCTGGCGGCCTTTGTGAACGATCGTGCGAATGATTGGGATGACCACCTCCCGTATGCTCCACCGGGCCTGCCTCATCCGCCCGTGCAGCCGGCTTTCACTCTGCCGGCTCCGCTGCTTCCGCGGCGTAGGGACTCGTCACCGCCGCCAGACCCCAAGACAGGCGGCACGGATGAGGAGCCAATGACTACGGAGGAAGGCTAGGGCACTAGCCTCGTCGCTGCACTTGTGCGGCGGCGTGCCGGAGTCGCTCCCGCGGCTCCGCCCTGCCTCAGACCCGTTCTGCGGATCTGAGGAGCCAGCCGGCAGGGCGGTCGGCAACATTTTAGAGGTACTATCACTTTTGATCACTCGGTGTGTCGTTTTACAAAATTTCTAAATTTAAAGTCTAACCTTAAAAATATTCCAAAGACTCGGCACACCGTCCTTTTATAATGGATGACCTTCCAAGGTCATCACACGGTCTTGGACCACCTCGGTCAAAATTTTAGCTTGTTTATGAGGGTTTATTCAAAATTGCAAAGCGCGTTATAGTTTACTCCGTAAGTCCGGGGGTAGTTCCCCATTCTTCCAAAAGGGACTCTTAAAGTCCTAGTCTTGCGCCGTGACTTCCGGGTGTTGCCATCCTGCCTTCTTCCGGACCCCGCCATGCGAAGCCTTCGTCGGGTTTTGGCTGTTTTGGGCGCGGGCGGAACATGTTGGGGACCAACATTGTAAGAAGGGGGTAATGTGGCGATTTTGCCCTAAGCACGCGGCAGGTGATTGTAAACATAAATGCCATTTATGTGGCCTTTTTGTACTTGGCCTTGTTTTGACATGCTCCGTTCGAGCGTGCGTTGCCACGGCGACGTATTGTAATTTACGCTCCAGTAAACTATAACAATGGATCGATTAAACCTCGCGTGCGCCCTACAGTTTCTGGTGTATTATATATACACTGGAAGCGACTCGTTCGAGGAGATTGTCCAAGATCGAGAGACAGGACGCACACGAGGCTCGCCATGAGCTTTGTGTTCCCTGTTAGCGAGTAGTGGGCTCCTAGAGCCCTGGGGACGATTTCCGTGGGGAGGCCCGGGCTGGGAGAGACAAGTTGCTGACTCGGGGGCCTTCGGCCCTGTGGATCGCCAGCTCTCTCCCTTCCCGGGACGTGTGACAGAGGCTCTGGCCAGCATGTCGGGCTGTACGGGGTTCCGTCCCCGAGGCAGACCGCGGCTCGCCAGGCCCCGCCAGTTAACACCGTAGGGATGAACCAGTTTCTGAACGGTGTCCGTAGGCCTGGGAGTGTCGGGTGGGCTGTTACCTGGTTACCGTTAATGCTGAAGTAGTTACCGTGTCCGCCGCGACCTCCGGTGAGCGGCCCTGCCGCAAGGATCCGGAATAGCGGATGCGCGTCCGCAAGGACTCGGATGAGAGAGGACTATCCTCGAGGATCCCGAAGAGCGGACGGTAGTCAATAACTTTACACTATAAATGGAAATATATTTTCTTTGAAGTGAGCAATGATTCAGCTGACAGGCTGGCATGTAAACTAAAAGGTCTAGCTTTGAAGTGAACAAAAATGAATCCATCAAACGTGTTACATAGTGACATGCCTAGTCAACGATTCAAGTATTTCTTGGAAGTCCAACTATTGGTATATACTACATACCTATGAATTTCTTCAAGTGAGATCTCCCAGTAAGATCCGCATAGAAGTCACCAAGGATCTCTTCTTTTTCTTGTGTCGACAATGCAGCGAACAAGCTCTTGATTGTGGATGCTGGATCGGCAGGTGGGAAATCCTCAGTCTGGAGGCCTTTCGAGGCTCTTGTTACAGGGTCGTCAGTGAAAGATGGTCCCTCAGAGTAAGACGCTACTGTTATATCGTAAGCATTCTCTGCCTCATCAACAGTCGTGTACAGTTGTTGCATTCGTGCAACACGGGACCGGATGGATCCAGCTGAATTATGGATATACATATCAACTAGACGTCAAGGCCTAAAGATGCCTTGGAGGCATTTCGGTGTTAGGACTAATTCGTAATATTTAAAACATGTTTGCCACAGGCTCTATGACACACCGTTTCCTAGATATCGACGAAAATGAAGAATGTCGATCCGGCAAAAAAAATTCAGGTCAAGGTCAAAGTTCGTCTGTAATACCCCTTAGACATGTTTGTCTAGGGCCATGAGTCCGAAAATAATGTCTGTTTCGCTCTACAATGCACTGTTTCTGAGATATCGACGAAAACGAAAATTGCTGACTTGGCAATAAAATTTCGAGTCAAGGTCAAAGTTCATCTGTAATACCCCTGAGACATGTTTGTCTAGGGCGACGAGTCCGAAAAAAAAGTCTGTTTCGCTGTTCAACGTAACAATTCCAAGATATGCAGGAAGCCTCAAGGATGACTCAGCAAAAAATTATTTCGACCTCTGGGTCAAAGGTCGTTTGACGAATCGATCCCAAAATCAATAGGGTTCTTCCCTGGTGCTACATAAACCTCCATGCAAAGTTCTGCAACTATTGCCTGAATATTTTTCGAGTTATCGTCCGGAAACCAAGTCTCAAAATTAGCCTTGATTTCATCCTCACGGACCTCGGATCCGGCTCAAAATGAATAGGGTTCTTCTACATATCATTTCTGACTAGTGGTGAAAATTTGACAAGGATCCATCAAGTTATCGTCCGGAAACCAAAACGGCGGAAGAAGAAAAAAAAGAAGAAAAAAAAAATTCTGCTAAAACCATAAAGGCATTTCGGCAGAAATGCCTTAAGGTAGTCCGTTCCAAACAGTTTGGGAAGGGGGTCAAAGAGTTTTCAAAAATAAATAACTGTATCAGCATAATCTAGAGAATAGACATTCAAAACAACATATTTTATAGAGTAACTGATCAGCATCCTAAACTGAAAAGAAAAAAATTAGCCCAATGGGCTAGAAAGGTTACCGGAGAAATATACAGAGTTAAGCCGAGAAAGTTGAAGGTCAAATTCAAGGTGACCACTGAAATCGCCATATCTCTAACCGTGAAAATGGGATCACAGGTTAAATTCTAGATCACCAAACTATTCAGCATACATCATTTCCTATATGTTCACTATGGACCCCTAAGCTGTAAATTTGATAATAAGCGCGATATAAGCCATTTTGTAATCTGACTTTGAAAATAAAATGACTGACCTTGAAATTTAGGTCAAAGGTCAAATTCAATATCATTAAAATATTCAGAATATATCATTTCCTATATGTTCACAATTGATTCCTAAGCTGTAAAGTCGATAATAAGCAAGATATTAGCCATTTTGTCCTGTTGACCATGAAAATGAGGTCAAAAGTCAAATTCAAGGTCACTAGAATATTCAGCATATATCATTTCCTATATGTTCACAATTGATTCCTAAGCTGTAAAGTCGATAATAAGCAAGATATTAGCCATTTTGTCCTGTTGACCTTGAAAATGAGGTCAAAAGTCAAATTCAAGGTCACTAGATTATTCAGCATATATCATTTCCAATATGTTCACAATTGATTCCTAAGCTGTAAAGTCGCTAACAAGCAAGATATTCGCCATTTTGTCCTGTGACCTTGAAAATGAGGTCAAAGGTCAAATTCAAGGTCACGAGAATATTCAGCATATATCATTTCCTATATGTTCACAATTGATTCCTAAGCTGTAAAGTCGATAATAAGCGAGATATTAGCAATTTTGTCCTGTGACCTTGGAAATGAGGTCAAAGGTCAAATTCAAGGTCATGAGAATATTCAGCATATATCATTTCCTATATGTTCACAATTGATTCCTAAGCTGTAAAGTCGATAATAAGCAAGATATTAGCCATTTTGTCATGTGACCTTGAAAATGGGGTCAAAGGTCAAATTCAGGGTCATGAGAATTTTCAGCATATATCATTTCCTATATGTTCACAATTGATTCCTAAGCTGTAAAGTCGATAATAAGCAAGATATTAGCCATTTTGTCATGTGACCTTGAAAATGAAATCAAAGGTCAAATTCAGGGTCATGAGAATTTTCAGCATATATCATTTCCTATATGTTCACAATTGATTCCTAAGCTGTAAAGTCGCTAATAAGCAAGATATTGGCCATTTTGTCCTGTGACCTTGAAAATGAGGTCAAAGGTCAAATTCAAGGTCACGAGAATATTCAGCATATATCATTTCCTATATGTTCACAATTGATTCCTAAGCTGTAAAGTCGATAATAAGCGAGATATTAGCAATTTTGTCCTGTGACCTTGGAAATGAGGTCAAAGGTCAAATTCAAGGTCACGAAAATATTCAGCATATATCATTTCCTATATGTTCACAATTGATTCCTAACCTGTAAAGTCGATCCAGGTACTTGCCTGGAACTGTACATTTCGTTTGTGCTGTTTCTAGATACCCATGCGTGCTTCTCATTGGCTGACCTGTTTCTAAATTGTTTCTAGATTGTTTCAAGATTGGCGGAAAGCCGCTTCCTGATTGGTCCAATTTGTTTCTAAATGTTTCTAAATTAGACAGTCAAACCGGCTGGAGTAGGCTGGGGGGGGGGAGATGGACATCCCATCACTTGCACACAGGGAGGGGGGGGGGGGGGGGTAGACGGACATCCCTTCACTTGCACACAGAGAGGAGGGGGGAGGGGGGGAGACGGACATCCCATCACTTGCACACAGGGAGGGGGGGAGACGGACATCCCATCACTTGCACACAGGGAGGGGGGAGACGGACATCACATCACTTGCACACAGGGAGGGGGAGACGGACATCACATCACTTGCACACAGGGAGGGGGGGGGACGGACATCACATCACTTGCACACAGGGAGGGGGGAGACGGACATCACATCACTTGCACACAGGGAGGGGGGAGACGGACATCACATCACTTGCACACAGGGAGGGGGGAGACGGATATCACATCACTTGCACACAGGGAGGGGGGAGACGGACATCACATCACTTGCACACAGGGAGGGGGGGGGGAGACGGACATCCCATCACTTGCACACAGGGAGGGGGGGGAGACGGACATCCCATCACTTGCACACAGGGAGGGGGGGGGGGCAGACGGACATCCCATCACTTGCACACAGGGAGGAGGGAGGGGGGGGAGACGGACATCCCATCACTTGCACACAGGGAGGGGGGGGGGAGACGGACATCCCATCACTTGCACACAGGGAGGGGGGGGGGAGACGGACATCCCATCACTTGCACCACACAGGGAGGGGGGGGGAGACGGACATCCCATTACTTGCACACAGGGAGGAGGGGGGGGGGAGACGGACATCCCATCACTTGCACACAGGGAGGGGGGGGAGACGGACATCCCATCACTTGCACACAGGGAGGGGGGAGACGGACATCACATCACTTGCACACAAGGAGGGGGGAGACGGACATCACATCACTTGCACACAGGGAGGGGGGGGGGACGGACATCACATCACTTGCACACAGGGAGGGGGGAGACGGACATCACATCACTTGCACACAGGGAGGGGGGAGACGGACATCACATCACTTGCACACAGGGAGGGGGGAGACGGACATCACATCACTTGCACACAGAGAGGGGGAGACGGACATCACATCACTTGCACACAGGGAGGGGGGGAGACGGACATCCCATCACTTGCACACAGGGAGGGGGGGGAGACGGACATCCCATCACTTGCACACAGGGAGGGGGGAGACGGACATCCCATCACTTGCACACAGGGAGGGGGGGGGGGGGGAGACGGACATCCCATCACTTGCACACAGGGAGGGGGGGAGACGGACATCCCATCGCTTGCACACAGGGAGGGGGGGGAGACGGACATCCCATCGCTTGCACACAGGGAGGGGGGGAGACGGACATCCCATCACTTGCACACAGGGAGGGGGGAGGGGAGACGGACATCCCATCACTTGCACACAGGGAGGGGGGGAGACGGACATCCCATCACTTGCACACAGGGAGGGGGGGAGACGGACATCCCATCACTTGCACACAGGGAGGGGGGGAGACGGACATCCCATCACTTGCACACAGGGAGGGGGGGGAGACGGACATCCCATCACTTGCACACAGGGAGGGGGGGGGGAGACGGACATCCCATCACTTGCACACAGGGAGGGTGGGGGGAGATGGACATCCCATCACTTGCACACAGGGAGGGAGGGGGGGGGGAGACGGACATCCCATCACTTGCACACAGGGAGGAGGGGGGGGGGGAGACGGACATCCCATCACTTGCACACAGGGAGAGGGGGAGACGGACATCACATCACTTGCACACAGGGAGGAAGGGGGGGGGAGACGGACATCACATCACTTGCACACAGGGAGGGGGGAGACGGACATCCCATCACTTGCACACAGGGAGGGGGGAGACGGACATCACATCACTTGCACACAGGGAGGGGGGAGACGGACATCACATCACTTGCACACAGGGAGGGGGGGACGGACATCACATCACTTGCACACAGGGAGGGGGGAGACGGACATCACATCACTTGCACACAGGGAGGGGGGAGACGGACATCACATCACTTGCACACAGGGAGGGGGGAGACGGACATCACATCACTTGCACACAGGGAGGGGGGAGACGGACATCACATCACTTGCACACAGGGAGGGGGGGGGAGACGGACATCCCATCACTTGCACACAGGGAGGGGGGGAGACGGACATCCCATCACTTGCACACAGGTAGGGGGGGGGAGACGGACATCCCATCACTTGCACACAGGGAGGGGGGGGAGACGGACATCACATCACTTGCACACAGGGAGGGGGGAGACGGACATCACATCACTTGCACACAGGGAGGGGGGAGACGGACATCACATCACTTGCACACAGGGAGGGGGGAGACGGACATCACATCACTTGCACACAGGGAGGGGGGAGACGGACATCACATCACTTGCACACAGGGAGTAGGGAGACGGACATCACATCACTTGCACACAGGGAGGGGGGGAGACGGACATCCCATCACTTGCACACAGGGAGGGAGGGAGACGGACATCCCATCACTTGCACACAGGGAGGGGGGGGGGGGAGACGGACATCCCATCACTTGCACACAGGGAGGGGGGGAGACGGACATCCCATCACTTGCACACAGGGAGGGGGGGGGGAGACGGACATCCCATCACTTGCACACAGGGAGGGGGGGAGACGGACATCCCATCACTTGCACACAGGGAGGGGGGAGACGGACATCACATCACTTGCACACAGGGAGGGGGGGAGACGGACATCACATCACTTGCACACAGGGAGGGGGGAGACGGACATCACATCACTTGCACACAGGGAGGGGGGAGACGGACATCACATCACTTGTACACAGGGAGGGGGGAGACGGACATCACATCACTTGCACACAGGGAGGGGGGAGACGGACATCACATCACTTGCACACAGGGAGTAGGGAGACGGACATCACATCACTTGCACACAGGGAGGGGGGGGGAGACGGACATCCCATCACTTGCACACAGGGAGGGAGGGAGACGGACATCCCATCACTTGCACACAGGGAGGGGGGGGGAGACGGACATCCCATCACTTGCACACAGGGAGGGGGGGAGACGGACATCCCATCACTTGCACACAGGGAGGGGGGGCGGGGAGACGGACATCCCATCACTTGCACACAGGGAGGGGCGGAGACGGACATCCCATCACTTGCACACAGGGAGGGGGGAGACGGACATCACATCACTTGCACACAGGGAGGGGGGAGACGGACATCACATCACTTGCACACAGGGAGGGGGGAGACGGACATCACATCAATTGCACACAGGGAGGGGGGAGACGGACATCACATCACTTGCACACAGGGAGGGGGGGAGACGGACATCCCATCACTTGCACACAGGGAGGGGGGGAGACGGACATCCCATCACTTGCACACAGGGAGGAGGGGAGACGGACATCCCATCACTTGCACACATCACTTGCACACAGGGAGTAGGGAGACGGACATCACATCACTTGCACACAGGGAGGGGGGGGGGAGACGGACATCCCATCACTTGCACACAGGGAGGGAGGGAGACGGACATCCCATCACTTGCACACAGGGAGGGGGGGGGGAGACGGACATCCCATCACTTGCACACAGGGAGGGGGGGAGACGGACATCCCATCACTTGCAGAAAGGGAGGGAAGAGGAGACGGACATCCCATCACTTGCACACAGGGAGGGGGGGGGTGAGACGGACATCCCATCACTTGCACACAGGGAGGGGGGGGGAGACGGACATCCCATCACTTGCACACAGGGAGGGGGGGGGAGACGGACATCCCATCACTTGCACACAGGGAGGGGGGGGGAGACGGACATCACATCACTTGCACACAGGGAGGGGGGAGACGGACATCCCATCACTTGCACACAGGGAGGGGGGAGACGGACATCCCATCACTTGCACACAGGGAGGGGGGAGACGGACATCCCATCACTTGCACACAGGGAGGGGAGACGGACATCACATCACTTGCACACAGGGAGGGGAGACGGACATCACATCACTTGCACACAGGGAGGGGGAGACGGACATCACATCACTTGCACAGGGAGGGGGAGACGGACATCACATCACTTGCACACAGGGAGAGGGAGACGGACATCACATCACTTGCACACAGGGAGGGGGAGACGGACATCACATCACTTGCACACAGGGAGGGGGAGACGGACATCACATCACTTGCACACAGGGAGGGGGAGACGGACATCACATCACTTGCACACAGGGAGGGGGAGACGGACATCACATCAATTGCACACAGGGAGGGGGAGACGGACATCACATCACTTGCACACAGGGAGGGGGGAGACGGACATCACATCACTTGCACACAAAGAGGGGGGAGACGGACATCACATCACTTGCACACAGGGAGGGGGGAGACGGACATCACATCACTTGCACACAGGGAGGGGGGAGACGGACATCAAATCACTTGCACACAGGGAGGGGGGAGACGGACATCACATCACTTGCACACAGGGAGGGGGGGGGAGACGGACATCCCATCACTTGCACACAGGGAGGGGGGAGACAGACATCCCATCACTTGCACACAGGGAGGGGGGAGACGGACATCACATCACTTGCACACAGGGAGGGGGGAGACGGACATCACATCACTTGCACACAGGGAGGGAGGGAGACGGACATCACATCACTTGCACACAGGGAGGGAGGGGGGAGACGGACATCACATCACTTGCACACAGGGAGGGGGGGAGACGGACATCACATCACTTGCACACAGGGAGGGAGGGGGGAGACGGACATCACATCACTTGCACACACGGGGGGGAGAAGACGATCATCACATCACTTGCACACAGGGAGGGGGGGAGACAGACATCACATCACTTGCACACAGGGAGGGGTGAGACGGACATCACATCACTTGCACACAGGGAGGGGGGAGACGGACATCACATCACTTGCACACAGGGAGGGGGGAGACGGACATCACATCACTTGCACACAGGGAAGGGGGAGACGGACATCACATCACTTGCACACAGGGAGGGGGGAGACGGACATCACATCACTTGCACACAGGGAGGGGGGAGACGGACATCACATCACTTGCACACAGGGAGGGGGAGACGGACATCACATCACTTGCACACAGGGAGGGGGGAGACGGACATCACATCACTTGCACACAGGGAGGGGGGAGACGGACATCACATCACTTGCACACAGGGAGGGGGGAGACGGACATCACATCACTTGCACACAGGGAGGGGGGAGACGGACATCACATCACTTGCACACAGGGAGGGGGGAGACGGACATCACATCACTTGCACACAGGGAGGGGGGAGACGGACATCACATCACTTGCACACAGGGAGGGGGGAGACGGACATCACATCACTTGCACACAGGGAGGGGGGAGACGGACATCACATCACTTGCACACAGGGAGAAGGGGAGACGGACATCACATCACTTGCACACAGAGAGGGGGGGAGACGGACATCACATCACTTGCACACAGGGAGAAGGGGAGACGGACATCACATCACTTGCACAAAGGGAGAAGGGGAGACGGACATCACATCACTTGCACACAGGGAGGGGGGGAGACGGACATCCCATCACTTGCACACAGGGAGGGGGGGAGACGGACATCCCATCACTTGCACACAGGGAGGGGGGAGACGGACATCCCATCACTTGCACACAGGGAGGGTGGGAGACGGACATCCCATCACTTGCACACAGGGAGGGGGGGGGGGGAGACGGACATCCCATCACTTGCACACAGGGAGGGGGGGGGAGACTGACATCCCATCACTTGCACACAGGGAGGGGGGGGGGGAGACTGACATCCCATCACTTGCACACAGGGAGGGGGGGGGGGAGACGGACATCCCATCACTTGCACACAGGGAGGGGGCGGGGGGAGACGGACATCCCATCACTTGCACACAGGGAGGGGGGGGGGGGGGAGACGGACATCCCATCACTTGCACACAGGGAGGGGGGGGGGAGACGGACATCCCATCACTTGCACACAGGGAGGGGGGGGAGACGGACATCCCATCACTTGCACACAGGGAGGGGGGGAGACGGACATCCCATCACTTGCACACAGGGAGGGGGGGGGGAGACGGACATCCCATCACTTGCACACAGGGAGGGGGGGGGGGGAGACGGACATCCCATCACTTGCACACAGGGAGGGGGGAGGGGGGAGGGGAGACGGACATCCCATCACTTGCACACAGGGAGGGGGGGGAGACGGACATCCCATCACTTGCACACAGGGAGGGGGGGGGGGGGAGACGGACATCCCATCACTTGCACACAGGGAGGGGGGGGGGGGAGACGGACATCCCATCACTTGCACACAGGGAGGGGGGGGGGAGACGGACATCCCATCACTTGCACACAGGGAGGGGGGGAGACGGACATCCCATCACTTGCACACAGGGAGGGGGGGGGGGGGAGACGGACATCCCATCACTTGCACACAGGGAGGGGGGAGACGGACATCCCATCACTTGCACACAGGGAGGGTGGGAGACGGACATCCCATCACTTGCACACAGGGAGGGGGGGGGGGAGACGGACATCCCATCACTTGCACACAGGGAGGGGGGGGAGACGGACATCCCATCACTTGCACACAGGGAGGGGGGGGGAGACGGACATCCCATCACTTGCACACAGGGAGGGGGGAGGGGGGAGGGGAGACGGACATCCCATCACTTGCACACAGGGAGGGGGGGGGGGAGACGGACATCCCATCACTTGCACACAGGGAGGGGGGGGGGGGAGACGGACATCCCATCACTTGCACACAGGGAGGGGGGGGGGAGACGGACATCCCATCACTTGCACACAGGGAGGGGGGGGGGGGAGACGGACATCCCATCACTTGCACACAGGGAGGGGGGAGACGGACATCCCATCACTTGCACACAGGGAGGGGGGGAGACGGACATCCCATCACTTGCACACAGGGAGGGGGGGAGACGGACATCCCATCACTTGCACACAGGGAGGGGTGGAGACGGACATCCCATCACTTGCACACCGAGAGGGGGGGAGACGGACATCCCATCACTTGCACACAGGGAGGGGGGGGGAGACGGACATCCCATCACTTGCACACAGAGAGGGGGGGGAGACGGACATCCCATCACTTGCACACAGGGAGGGGGGGGGAGACGGACATCCCATCACTTGCACACAGGGAGGGGGGGGGAGACGGAGATCCCATCACTTGCACACAGGGAGGGAGGGGGGAGACGGACATCCCATCACTTGCACACAGGGAGGGGGGAGACGGACATCCCATCACTTGCACACAGGGAGGGGGGGAGACGGACATCCCATCACTTGCACACAGGGAGGGGGGGAGACGGATATCCCATCACTTGCACACAGGGAGGGGGGAGACGGACATCCCATCACTTGCACACAGGGAGGGGGGAGACGGACATCCCATCACTTGCACACAGGGAGGGGGGAGACGGACATCCCATCACTTGCACACAGGGAGGGGGGAGACGGACATCCCATCACTTGCACACAGGGAGGGGGGGAGACGGAATCCCATCACTTGCACACAGGGAGGGGGGGAGACGGACATCCCATCACTTGCACACAGGGAGGGGGGGGAGACGGATATATCATCACTTGCACACAGGGAGGGGGGGAGACGGACATCCCATCACTTGCATACAGAAGGGGGGGGGGAGACGGACATCCCATCACTTGCACACAGGGAGGGGGGGGGAGACGGACATCCCATCACTTGCACACAGGGAGGGGGGGAGACGGACATCCCATCACTTGCACACAGGGAGGGGAGGGAGACGGACATCCCATCACTTGCACACAGGGAGGGGGGGGAGACGGACATCCCATCACTTGCACACAAGGGAGGTGGGGAGACGGACATCCCATCACTTGCACACAGGGAGGGGGGGGAGACGGACATCCCATCACTTGCACACAGGGAGGGGGGGAGACGGACATCCCATCACTTGCACACAGGGAGGGGGGGGAGACGGACATCCCATCACTTGCACACAGGGAGGGGGGGAGACGGACATCCCATCACTTGCACACAGGGAGGGGGGGGAGACGGACATCCCATCACTTGCACACAGGGAGGGGGGGGAGACGGACATCCCATCACTTGCACACAGGGAGGGGGGGAGACGGACATCCCATCACTTGCACACAGGGAGGGGGGAGAGACGGACATCCCATCACTTGCACACAGGGAGGGGGGGAGACGGACATCCCATCACTTGCACACAGGGAGGGGGGGAGACGGACATCCCATCACTTGCACACAGGGAGGGGGGGAGACGGACATCCCATCACTTGCACACAGGGAGGGGGGAGACGGACATCCCATCACTTGCACACAGGGAGGAGGGGAGACGGACATCCCATCACTTGCACACAGGGAGGGGGGGGAGACAGACATCCCATCACTTGCACACAGGGAGGGGGGGGGAGACGGACATCCCATCACTTGCACACAGGGAGGGGGGGAGACGGACATCCCATCACTTGCACACAGGGAGGGGGGGAGATGGACATCCCATCACTTGCACACAGGGAGGGGGGGAGACGGACATCCCATCACTTGCACACAGGGAGGGGGGGGAGACAAATATCCCATCACTTGCACACAGGGAGGGAGGGAGACGGACATCCCATCACTTGCACACTGGGAAGGGGGGGGGGGAGACGGACATCCCATCACTTGCACACAGGGAGGGGGGGGGGAGACGGACATCCCATCACTTGCACACAGGGAGGGGGGGGGGGAGACGGACATCCCATCACTTGCACACAGGGAGGGGGGGGGGGGGAGACGGACATCCCATCACTTGCACACAGGGAGGGGGGAGACGGACATCCCATCACTTGCACACAGGGAGGAGGGGAGACGGACATCCCATCACTTG